>JAOSBN010000008.1:27157772-27169392 GCA_027563595.1 Erythroxylum suave | reverse complement strand
TAAGACATGGGAGCTGGTATCACTACCACAAGGAAGAAAGCCTATTGGAAATAAATGGGTTTACAAGATCAAGCAGATGAAGTAGAGCGGTATCGTGCTAGACTGGTGATAAAAGGATACGCTCAGAAAGAAGGTATTGATTTTAACAAAATATTTTCTCTAGTGGTTTAACTCACAACAGTTCGAGTAGTCCTAGCGATGTGTGCTACATTTGACTTGCATCTTGAGCAGTTAGATGTGAAAACTACATTTCTTCATGGAGATCTTGAAGAAGAAATTTATATGCTCCAGCCAGACAGTTTTGAAGAAAAAGGGAAAGAGAACTTGGTTTGCAGGTTGAACAAATCTCTGTATGGTTTAAAGCAAGCATCGAGGTGTTGGTATAAGAGATTTGATTCCTTCATTATGAGCCTTGGATATAGCCGATTGAATACAGACCCTTGTGCATATTTCAAGAGGTTTGAGAAAGATGATTTTATAGTTTTGCTATTGTATGTAAATGATATGTTGGTAGCAGGCCCCAACAATGATTGTGACAAAGAATTGAAGGCACAGTTGGCTAGGGAATTTGAAATGAAGGACTTGGGACTAGCAAACAAGATTCTAGGGATGCAAATTCACCGAGACAGAAATAATAGGAAGATTTGACTTTCTCAGAAGAATTACTTGAAGAAGATCTTGCGGTGATTCAACATGCAAGATTATAAGTCAATTTATACCCCTCTTCCTGTTAATTTCAAGTTATCCTCAAGTGTGAGTCCTAGCAATGAAGAAGAGAGGATGGAGATGTCTCGAGTACCGTATGCATCAGCAGTGGGAAGCTTAATGTTCGCTATGATTTGTACAAGACCAGACATTGCATACGTAATGGGAGTGGTTAGGCGATACATGGCGAATCTTGGTCGAGAGCATTGGAGTACAGTTAAGAGGATTCTCAAATATATCAAGGGGACCTCAAATGTTGCATTATGTTATGGAGGATCAAATTTTACTGTCAGAGGACATGTTAACGTTGATTATGCAGGTGATTTTGATAAAAGTAAATCTACTATAGGAAATATGTTTACACTAGCTAGAGGAGCTGTGAGCTAGATTTCAAAACTACAGTTAGTTGTGGCTATGTCAAAAACAAAAGCAGAATATATAGCAGCTACACAGGCCAGTAAAGAAGCAGTGTGGTTCAAGATGTTGTTGGAAGAACTTGGATGTAAACAAGAGAATATTACTATGTTTTGTGATAACCAAAGTGCTTTACATCTTGCAAGGAATCCAGCATTTCATCAAGGACAAAACACATTCGAGTTCAGTATCACTTCGTTTGTGAGAAAGTGGAAGAAGGAACAGTGGATATTCAGAAAATTCATATAATGGATAACCTGACATATTTTATGACAAAAGCAATCAATGGTGATAAGTTTATGTGGTGTCGATTCTCGTGTGGCCTAACGGAGACGTAAGTAACATGAAGTAGCAAGGTGGAAAGAATAGTGTGAAGATCTGATTGACTCTCAATCAAATATTCAAGTGGGAGAATTATCAAACTGAAGGCTTGGCATGTTAGGCACCAAATTTCGGTGGCTAACATGCTTAATAAGCCAAATAATGGTTGGCCACTTTAGCCAACCATACCTTCAATCTCCTGCCTATAAATTGGCACATGATGAGAATAAAAGTGCAGATGGGTAGTTCAAAAATTAAGAGAGTGTGAGGTGAGAGAGATAAATAAAAGAGAGAGAGGCACAACAAATATTTTGTATTTTTGGGTGTAGTTTTCTCCTTGTAATTCTCCAATTTTTCAGTAGTAAAATTTTTCTATCCTTGCCCGTGGTTTTTACCCTAATTTAGTGGTTTTTCATGTAAAATTTGTGTGTTCATTGCTATTCCTTTCAGTCCTACTTAACTGCGAATCTGCTCTAATCCGGTCAATTTTCACAACAAGAGCTCGTGAAGGCCTCACCAATTGTACAGCTATTGTTGTCAAAGTATATAGGGAAATGGAAGGACCTTATATAGATTACTG
This sequence comes from Erythroxylum suave, assembly GCA_027563595.1. Taxonomy (NCBI): domain Eukaryota; kingdom Viridiplantae; phylum Streptophyta; class Magnoliopsida; order Malpighiales; family Erythroxylaceae; genus Erythroxylum; species Erythroxylum suave. Next base: position 27,167,372 of record JAOSBN010000008.1, on the reverse strand, counting down.
TGCTACCTAGTTTGCATTTTGGAAGATAAGTGGGCCAATTGGTTGGCCCAATTTCCTGCCAAGTCTGTCGTGTTTTGCAATTTTGGCAGCGAGACTTTCTTGGATGAGGATCAAATTAAAGAGCTTGCTCTAGGGTTGGAACTCACTGGCTTACCATTTTTTCTAGTATTGAACTTTCCTCCTGTAGCGAGCTAACCAGAACTTTACCGGAAGGTTTCATGGGGTTGAGGGCAGAGGGATTGTACACATATGGTGGGTACAGTAAGCGCTTATCCTAGCGTATGATAGTGTTGGTTGCTATCTGTGTCATTTAGGGTTCAGCTCATTGATTGAAGCCTTGATTAATGATTGTCAATTGGATCTGCTGCCACAAAAAGGAGATCAATTTCTTAACTCAAAGCTTGTAGCCGGAGACATGAAGCTGGGTTTGAAATCAATCGAAGAGAGGAAGATGGGTACTTTGGGGAGGATGACATTTCTGAGGCAATTAAAAGTGTGATGGTAGATGTTGAAAAGGAGCCTAGCAAGGCCATTAGGGAAAATCACAAGAATTGGAAGGAATTTCTGTTGAATGGAGAGATGGAGAATAAATACGCTGCAGAGTTGGCAGCGCAGTTGAAAGCCATTATTTAAAAATTTGTAGCGCAACTTGTGGTCTTATTTAATCTCGGCAGCTTTTGGTTTCTACTTTTCAATAAAAATGAACTTTGATTTCCGGTAAGAAGATAGCTGGGTCCTACTGTTGGAATATATTTTATATATTCTTTGTTTGGTTTTGGCATTTTGAATTGGATATATAAGAAAATTAAAATCATTACAAAGATTGATTTGAAGTCTATCAAGTGCATTGCTGTCGGGCATGGAAATCACGTGTGAGATACTTGACTTTATGTGGCTGTATATTATTTTAATTGAAGTCTATCAAGTGCACTACTTTTGGCATAAGGTCGAGATAGCCCCACGTATGTTGCTCAAGTACTTAATTAAAAACAGAAGCTATCAATACATGTATGTCAAGAATCTTAGTTGATGTGGAATTCTAGCCTAAACAGGCACGGAAGTGAAGACAGCGTGCGTCACTGAAGTTGGGTGTTGAAGTTTTCGTGTGTGTTGTTTTCGTTTTTGTGGAAGCGCAGTCATCTGTAGAGAGTGTATGCAACAAATTGATTTTTTACTGTGCTTATGTGTTCTGTTATGTGAGACACGCACAGTGTGAAGAAAATACTTGAGTAGGCTACACATGCAAATTTGTTTTCTTTTTGGTGGCTGTCGATTGCTCTTACACGTGAGGGTGTTTTTGCTCTCTCTTTTATTTTGCTGCTGGTTGCGATATGGAGGTTGTGTTGAAGTCTTGGTTTCAGCGGAGTGAGTGTGGGCAGTGCACATGTTTGAGTTTGTCTTCTTCTTACGATTGTTATCTGCGCACACGTTTGATTGGCTGATCTGATTTTTTCTATCTTGGGAGCTTAACACTTCAGTGGGTGATAGCCGTGACACTTGGAGGAGAGAAATTCATAGGGAAGTTTTTGTTGATCTCAAGTAGTTTGTTATTTTATTTTCTGTTGATTAAATACTTGAGATATTTTTGCTTGTTATTACTTTGAGTGAAAGTAGGTAGAAAAATCCTCTGACGAGGTTAGCACAAGTCGGTTGTGTTATCGAGTGTGAAAATCTTTCACGGGTAGTTAGGTTGTGAGATAGTTGCAGAGATTGAGAGGTGCTGTGTTAAATCAATTCTGTGTAATTCTATTGGACTACCGTGAAAGTGATTAAGCTGGGTGAGAACCCCGCAGACGTAGGTCGAGTGTACTGAACTTCTTTACCAAATTTCGGTGTTTCTTTTATTTTTAGTTCAAATTGTTTTTATTTTATTGGTCGCAAAAAAGTTTATGGCACGTTTGTAAATTGATTAACCCTTTTGGTTTTTCAATTGGTATCAGAGCAAGGTTATCGAGAAAATGGTAGCAAGTTGGTGGAGATCCTAGATTCGTAGACATGGCCACGAGAGAGGGTGCATCAATTACTAGACTGCCACTATTGGATGGATCCAATTACCCAGCATGGAAATCCCGGATGAAAGTCTTTATCCAAGATTAGGGCACGAGAGCCTAACATTCGGTATAATACGGTTGGACACATCCTATGATCATTAATGATAAAGGAGATGTAGTTAAGAAAGACCCATCTGAATGGATGAAAATGGAAGAGGAAAGTGCACTGGGAAATTCACAAGCAATGCATGTGATATTCAGTGTTGTGGATGAAGGACGCTTCTTGATGATTTCAGCGTGTGAAACGACAAAAGAAGCATGGGATGCCTTGCAAACTATTCATGTAGGATCAAAATCGAGGATAGCGTCGAAATTACAAATGCTAGTAGTGCGATTTGAAGAGTTGAAGGTGGATGAGCATGAGACTATTTGTGAATTCCACGAAAAATTAAGAGATATTGCAAATCAAGCTCATCAATTGGGAAAGAGGTACTCCAATGTGAAATTGGTCAAGAAAATACTGAGATCGCTCCCACCAAGATTTATCCCGAAGATTGCAGCAATAGAGGAGGCTCACGATATTGATACTCTATCATTAGAAAAGGTTATCGAAATTCTTACAAAATTTGAGATGAATCTCTTTAGAGGCAAGCAAGAAAGAAGCAAAGGATTGGCATTACAGGTGGAAACTGTGAAAAATGTGAACACTGCGGAAGATGAATCAAATGAAAATGAAGACATGATTCTAGTTACATGAAATTTCGGTATGTGGCTGAAAAGAATGAAGAAGGACAGACCCAACTTTAGACAAAATGGTGGAAGTTCATCAAGTACCAGCCCAAGGCAACAAATCAAGACACATAAGGGATAACGGAAGGCAAGAAGAATTCAATGTCATGAATGTCAAGGGTTCGGACATATTCAATCAGAATGTGCCAATACGTTGAAGAAACAAAAAGGAAAGTCCTTCACCACCACCTAGAGTGAAAATGATTCTGAGAGTGATTTCGGTAGTGAAGAAGAAATAACAAACAATGCTGTGTTGGTTGTGTTACACAGTAAAAGTCTAGTTACTTACTTAACAGTGACTGAGAAGGAAGTAAATAAAGGCAGAAAAGGGAGAAAACATGAAAATTTCGAAAATGGTTCAACTCGGGATTTAGTATTAGACTATGATAGTGACAAAAGTAGCACTGATGATGAGAATGGGAGCATTAACGAGGATTACAAGGCTATATATAAAAAATGGGTGAAAACGTATAAAGAGAATGGAAGATTGAAGGAAGAGAATTTTTGCATGAAGAACACCATACAAGAATTGGAAAAGAAGTTGATGCTGACGTCAGATGAGCTTGGTAAAGCTAGAATGAAATTGATATGTATTGAGAAAGGATTGAGAATGTTAAATGGAGGCACGGAAAAACTAGAGAAGTTGTTAGAAATCAGTAAGCCTAAAGGAAACTTTGAAGGTATAGGCTATAAGGGTGAGTGTTCGAAAGTTAATGATGAAAATTCTGGTATATTCAAATCAGCCCAAGAGGTAAAAGTGCCAAATAAGAGAAGAAGATTTATACCCACATGTCATTTTTGTGGAGTTGTGGGGCATATAAGGCCAAGTTGTTATCAGTTACTACAGATACTATTTGAAAGAAGACAAGTTCGAAAAAGTGTGTATGTTCCATAGAAGTTTCAACATCAACCTTCAGTTTCTAAATCTACTTGGTTAAAAAGAAGTGAGCTGCAAGCTCTTATAGTTCGTACATCAATGAAGGCAACGTTACAACATAGATGGTATTTTGATAGTGAATGTTCATGTCATATGACAGGGGAAAAAGCCTACTTAACTGATTATTAGAACTGTATGGATGGTCATGTGACTTTTAGAGATGGAAAGAAAGCTTCTGTGATTGGTAGAGGAACATTATGCGTGGATGTTTTACCTCCTCTCAAGAATGTGCTTCATGTTGATGGATTGAAGGCAAACTTGATAAGTATAAGCCAACTATCTGATGATAGGTTGCTAGTTAAATTTACAAGTGATGAATGCACTGTACTTACCGAACAAGACGAATGTATTGTGAGCGGCAAGCAATCAGCTGACAATTGTTACATGTTACAAGTCAAAACCACATGTAGTTCGGCCACTCATGAAAATAGCATTGATCTATGGCATCAAAGGCTTAGGCACGTGAACTTTGACCTCATAAACAAGTTAACAAAATTGGAGGCTATGAAAGGCTTAGCTAAAATGAACAAATAAGGGAAATCAATTTGTAGTGGATGTCAGATGGGAAAATAGCTGAAAGTGCCGCACAAATAGGTCAGGTATGTTACCTCATCTCGTATTCTTGAATTGGTTCATATGGATTTAGTTGGTTCAACACAAAATGAAAGCATTGGTGGAATGAGATATTTTCTAACTTGTGTTGATGATTATTCGAGATATACTTGGATAGCATTTTTGAAAGAAAAATCAGATGCATTTAAGGCTTTTAGGAGCCTATGTGTGCAGGTGATGAATCTGAAAATTTTGACTATATTGAGAATTCGATCGGATCATGGAAGAGAATTTGAGAATGCAAGTTTTAATGAATTCTGTGATGAGTATGGCATCTCACAAGAATATTCAGCTCCCAAAACTCCACAACAAAACGAAGCTGCAGAGAGAAAGAATAGAACGCTTCAAGAAATGGCTAGATCGATGCTAAATGGAAGCAAAATGTCCATGCAATTTTGGGATGAAGCAGTTAACACAGCTTGCTACATATGGAATAGAGTATATCTTCGAAACTTTTTGAACAAAACGTCATATGAACTTTGGAGAGGAAAGAAACCAGATATAAGCTATTTTTATATTTTCGGAAGCAAGTGCTACATTCTTCGAGATCGTGAGCATCTTGGAAAATTTGAAAGCAAAAGTGATGAAGGAGTCTTCATTGGGTACTCAACTCATAGTATAGCCTACAGAGTGTACAATCAAAGGGCAAAGAAAGTGCAAGAATCCATTAATGTTGTGATCGATGATGCATCTTTGATGAAAGGGCAAGTGGCTGAAGAGAAGAATAGAAACCAACCATCTGAATCAACTTAAACAAGTAATGAGACAAAAGAAAAGAATTGCCCAAATGCACAGTTAGTTGTTGCAGATGAAGTAATCGCAGAACCTGATTTACAGTTTGTTACTGCTGAGGAAGTAACTGCAGAAACTGAAGAACTTTTAGTTACTTCGGATGATGAACCAACTAATACAATGGAAGTTGATTTGAACTAAGGCTCTTCATCTCGAATCCGAAGAAATCATCCAGCAGAAAATGTTGTTGGAGATGTGAACGAAAGAGGAAAAACAAGAGAGAGGAAAAGGGTTGACTATAGAGAACTTGCAGGATATTTGTGCTATACTTCCTTAATGGAACCAAAGAATTTCAAAGAAGCACTACAAGATGAATTCTAGACAGCGGCTACGTAAGAAGAGTTAATTCAGTTTGCATGGAATGATGTATGGGAATTAGTGCCAAGACCGCAAGATACCAATGTAATTGGTACAAAGTGGGTGTTTCGAAATAAAACAGATGAGAAAGGGAATGTTATTAGAAATAAAGCAAGGCTAGTAACTCAGGAATATTCTCAGGTGGAAGGAATCGATTTCGACGAAACATTTACATCGGTGGCACGACTTGAGTCGATCAGATTATTATTGGGCATCGCATGTATAAAAGGTTTCAAACTTTATCAGATGGATGTAAAGAGTGCTTTTTTGAATGGGTTTAAATAGGAAGAAGTCTTTGTGGAGCAACCAAAAGGATTCATCGATTCAGCTCATACAAACTATGTCTAAAAATTAAAGAAAGCACTTTATGGGCTTGAACAAGCACCAAGGCCCTGGTATGAAAGACTTACCCAATATCTCATCAAGCAAGGATATAGACAAGGTAATGTTGACAAAACCTTATTCATTAAAAGGCATAAATCTGATTTTGTGATTGCTCAAATTTATGTTGATGATATTGTGTTTGACACTACACATTCAAAGATGGTCGGAGAATTTGTTAAGCTGATGACATCTGAATTTGAAATGAGTATGGTAGGCGAGTTGAATTTATGTTTAGGTTTGCAAGTTAAACAAGTGAATGATGGAATTTTCATATCGCAAGCCAAGTATGCCAAGAACTTAATTAAGAAGTTCGGTCTCTAGAATTCTAGACATGCAAGAACGCCTATGAGTGTTTCAACATAATTAAATAGAGACGAGAATGGAAAAAGTGTTGATGAGAGTTTATATTGAAGTATGATTGGAGGTCTATTATACTTGACTGCAAGCAGACCAGATATCTATTTTAGTGTTAGGGTATGTGCTTGCTATCAAGCCAACCCAAAAGAAACACGTCTGATAATGGTAAAGAGGATCATCAGGTATGTTAGTGGTACATCTGATTTTGGAATATGGTATTCATTTGACTAAACTCCTTATCTAGCTGGATATAGTGATGCGAATTGGGCTGGAAACTTAGACGATTGGAAAAATACTTTGGGAGGCTGTTTCTTTCTAGGAAACAATTTGATCTCTTGGTATGGTAAAAAGTAGAATTCAATCTCACTATCAACCGCTGAGGCAGAATATATTGCTGCAGGTAGTTGTTGCTCACAACTTCTTTGGATGAAACAGATGTTAGAAGACTATGGGATTGATCAAAATGAGCTGAATATCTTATGTGACAACAAAAGCGCCATGGATATTTCAAAGAATCCGGTTCAGTATTCAAGGACGAAGCATATTGATCTCTGGTATCACTTCATCCGAGAGCTTGTGGAAAGTAAAATGGTCACTCTGTCACATGTATCTACGAAAAAGCAATTGGCAAATATCTTCACGAAACCTCTTGATACAGTAAGGTTTGAACTTCTCAGAGGAGCTTTGGGACTTTGTGCCTTACATTATTAGTGTATTTATTTTTATACTTTATTTTATTTAAAAATTTATAAAAAAAGGAAAAGAAAAAGAAAGAGAAAAGAATAGTTAAAAAAAAAGCTACGCTGCTTTTCACTAAAGGGATCTAAAATCCCTAATTTGCACACTTTGCTGTCATCGTTCTCAACACTGCCGCAGCCATCTTCTCCCCTGTCCATGTCACCTCTGCTTCCTTAAATTAATTCCTAATTTGCACATTTTGCTGCCATCGATCTTAACACTGCCGCAACCATCTTCTCCCCTGTCCACGTCACCTCTGCTTCCTTCAATTCTTTGAGTGTTTTGCCTCTCACCCACGAAGGTTAGAGGTCGTGAGTCATACTTGGTCAACATTTGCTCTTCTTTTTCATCCTACAATTATCTCTTGAGTGGACGTTTCTCATACGGTATGGATATCTCTCATTTCAGAGTTGGGTTTTGTGTTGGGTCTTGATTGGAGTGGCATTGATTGTCTTGGTGGAGTATTGATTGTAGCCGTAGGTATACAATGAAGCCTTGATGATTTAATTATTTTTGGGTAATCTGAGAAATTGTGCGTGATTGCTTGGTTTGGTGAACTGGGGAAGGTTGGTGTTGTAGCTGTCTTTTTGTTTGCTTTTGCTCTTGCGTAAATCTGTTGGGCAATCCACATCTGTTGGTTGGGTCTTTGGTCGTGGCCCTTGCATTGCTGTCCTTTTTGGGGGGTGTCACTGATTTGCTTCACGGCTGAGTTATTTGGAGTGATTTAATTTTTGGCTGGATTTTGAAATACTTTGTTGTGGAAATTGTTGAATCTTGGCTAATTATGGAGTGGGTAGAGTGTCGATAGTTGTTGATTTCTGCTTGCTGGTATATTTCTTGAAAGTGCTTGGTGATTACTGTGTTTGTGCTCATTATCTGTCTGATATTGAATTATGGGAAGAACTAAGGAAAAGGATGCAGTCTCTAGCTCTGATAAAAAGACAGTAGCCCCTATGCGACGATCAAGTCACCTATAATTTAATCCAGCATCTGGCGGAAGCTTTACTGGGGCAGGGTCATCTTCGGCAGCACCTATTGACATCTCGAATGCTCAGGAACAAAATGATCCGGTTGATGATGTTGCTTGTCAGTCTATTCCACAATCAGAAACCCCCTCCGGCTATGAGAAAACGTACAAAGATGAAGTGTCACAGGATTGTCCCCCCGCCTCGTCTTCATCCTTAGACCAGATTGCCAGTTGACAAAGCGTTTTCTTTCAAGTTTTATACTCTAGCTGTTGAGTGGAAATGGAGTACACTTTTAGACACTGGTTTCGTTTTAGATCGGTAGATCAACTTGGCTGAATTTCAAGATTAGGGCTTACATACTCTACTTTCAATGCGGAATTTGTTGCAAGCTTCACTCCTCCCTTAACATTACGATGCTGATCTGGTAAAAGAATTTTACTTTAACTTGACTAGTGACATTTTAAATATGGATGCGACCTTTTATGGAGTGACGTATGTGCGAGGTCGGGTCATTCGCTTTAATGCTATAAGATTGAATATGTTTTTGGGATTTGATAATGTTATTGGTGATCTTTACTATGATGTTGAGTGAGCTATCTCGACGGATCAGATTGCCACAGTTATAACTGGTGGCAAACTCACTGCCTGACCGTCTAGTTCCGTTCTTCGGTCATCCATGCTGACCCAGAAGTATTTTATACTTTTCAAGTTAATTGTGACAAATTGGATGCCGACCACCCATGTTGTGACGGTCTATTTGGCCCAAACCAAGCTGCTTTATGCAATCAATACTGGAATTCATTTCAATCTTGGGAGTCTGATTATCGACACAATATTAGCCATTGAGAGTAAGCCTCACTCTCTCTTATACTTTCCATGCTTAATCTCACGGTTTTTGTATTCCCCTGAGGTTCCCAGGGTTGAATCCAATATCCTGACGTCTACACCATTATTGACTATCTCTCCACGGATTTTCTGGTAACCACGGGTAGTGGATTTGCTGTATGTTGCCTCGGATTCTTCGGATGCCACGGGGACTTCCAATGTCAACCACCATGTAGCATTATTTTCAGAGATTGAGCAGATTGAGGGTGTTCTTCAAGTTTTTACTGAAACACTTCATAGATTGAAACAACATGTTATCCGATTTCCCAGTAGCTCCTAAAATTGTCTTTTTGGCTTGTGTTGTCCCAAAGGGGGAGTGCAGTTTAGATAAGTGTGATGATGTATTTTTTTTATGCTTTGTTGATTGCTGACTCATGGTTATGTAATGTTAACTAGATACTACATTGAGGGGGAGTATTGCATACTCTTTATTATCTGTCCAATTATGCACTTTCATGTGTTGTGACAAACAATGCCAAAAAGGGGGAGATTATTAGAATATATTTTATATATTCTTTGTTTGGTTTTGGCATTTTGAATTGGACACATAAGAAAATTAAAATCATTACAAAGATTGATTTGAAGTCTATAAAGTGCTATTGGGCATGGAAATCACGTGTGAGATACTTGACTTTATGTGGCTGTATATTATTTTAATTGAAGTCTATCAAGTGCACTGCTTGTAGCACCCAAGCTCCAAAATGTAGCACCCTCTCACCGTAGAGTATACACCGGGACGCCCGTAGGTCATCCCGACACATATCCCACGATGAGGTTGCACTACGAGCAG
>JAOSBN010000008.1:27109175-27135760 GCA_027563595.1 Erythroxylum suave | reverse complement strand
TTTATATCTTATTTTGATCATATTTAAGTTAAAAATATAATGTATTACAACTTTACAATTGAGAATAATTTCATACATCACTAATTTGTAATTTATTTAAATGCAGTAGAATAAGTTTATGCAAATACTTTGAATGAAATCATAATTACGAGTTTTTAAATAGCGTTAGAGAATTTGTAACTTTTGACGATGATGAGACATAATTTCTTTCACAAATATAATTTTGATTTTTAATGTTATTTTAAGTTTTATATTAGATTCATAATTGTTTATTATTAATTTATTATTTAATAATAGATACTGATGTATTTTTATTTCAATAAATATTTTATTTTTACTCATTCTTATAAAATTTACTTCTTATTTATTATATACCGATTTTATAGCCATTTATTATCGGTTATACATTTAAACCTTAAACCTTTTAAAACATTAAAAAGTCTATACATGAACACAACATAAATTTACTCAAAATATATCATATAAATTGAAAAAAAATACAAAAATGACAAAACAATCACTCCCCCTTACAAAAATAAATTTGATTACGAACATGTACTTGAATATATTGGAATAGACGTGTTTGAGGTATTATGACTTCTTTTGGCTTTTGACTTTTCAACAGACCCTTATAGGTTGTCCACCTTTTTCAATAATGAATGTCAATAAAAGAAACTCCACTGCTTTCTTAAGAATTATATACAGTACTTATTTTTAATTTGTTCATCATAAATTAGGAATATAACAGCAAGGTTTCTTTCTACTCATATTCACTCAAATCATTTAGGCTTAGGCTTGGTAACCCGAAACCTTTAAATCACTTCTAATTTTAGGTCAAATCTTTATATTTATATATACAAGCCCATCAAAAATCCCAACAAAATTAACTTTTATGTTATTCTTCTAAGTTAGATTAATGGATAAGTTGTTTTTACCATATTTCTTCATTCTAACATCTAACAACTCTTGACTAATTCGGACATTATCTCCAAATCAATGATTATGAATTAGAACGGCATGTGAAAGATACTTATTATTTTGATTTGTCGGCTTTAGCCCTTGGAAATTAAAAAATGGTAGCTTGAAATTAAATACCATCGCCGCAATATACATCCACCGTTGGAAGTAAACTAACTAACGCGGTGCGTGATTATGATGTTCTTTTTGACAATTTTTTGATACATTTTCATCATTGTGATTTCATATTCATAGCCTTTATTAAAGCTAGTCTTAATTTCCTAAGCCAGACTCTGATGAATTATTGGATATGGGGTCCAAGAGTTCTTATCAAATATGATGAGACTCTCTTGACTTGGTAAACGAAAAAAAGAAACGGTCAAATCAATACAAAGAGGAAATTAATAGATTGAGACAAACGTGGAAAGAGCCGTCCTTCAATTAATCAGGTCTGTGTTTTATCCCACTACTGAAAGATTATAACGACTACATACAAGGTACTGCTGTTTCCCATAGAACCATGGCCTTTTTGGCTTTTTAACCTCTATCTTCATGGCTCCTGACCTGCTGGCCAGGCAATGTGATCCACAGATATGCACAAGGCCACTCATCCAAACACCTGGGAAAAGAAAATGAAAGAAAGAGAATTTGCATACAGTGAAAATTGACAGTATCAAAACCATGACTTGCAAAACTGTTGATTATGATTTCCATTATAACGCTTCCCAAGGCATATGATGCATAAAATTACAACTCTTGTTCTGAAGGCATATGTCTCTTGTTGTTATGCAGGTTTAAATGCATTCCATTATCCCAGAGACTGGCCCAAAATCTAAGATATCTATATACCAAAAGCTTCTACATAAAAAAAAAAAGAAGAAAAATGTAGGTTACCTATCTCAATAAAGTCTATGCTTATTCCAAAGAACGTCTAGAGATTCTGGCAACAACCACCATTTCAGCCATGCTTAATCTGAAAAGGTTCATACTCCTGAACCAGGAATTTGTAGTGGAGTGAAGCTCAACTTTAGGTTTTTCTGTGCACAGCTCTACACGAAAGATAAGTGAATTAATATTGAATTAAAAGATCATACTTTCATATCAAAGTTGGTGATAATACAATGTCAAATAAAGTGAAGGATCACCAACGTGATGTCCAACCTGGCAGTGAACCAATGATATTCCGAAAGTGCAGCACCAGTGAAACAAGTTCTAGCGGCGTCTCTGTTGCAGCTTTATCATTAAACAGATCAATCAGGCTATCCTGGTTGGCTTGTCCAAATATCATTTCGCAATAATGACAAGAAGCTGCTTGTGGATGGAACTAGAAGTCATCATCTGGGACAATTCCCCTCTGCAGCATTTCATCGTGATATCTAAATGCCTCTTTCATGTTTTCCTGGGAGACGTGACCATTTATCAATGCCGTATACGTGGATCTATCAGGATCTATCCCTTTCTCAATCATTTTCTGGAATATGTTTCCGGCCTCCTGCATTCTGCCAGCCCTACAGAATCCATTCAAAATTACATTATAGGTAATGATATCGGGCATCAGCCCTTCCTTTTCCATGCTATCGATCAAAACAAATGCTTTATTCATGTTTTCTTCCCTGACAAATCCATTGATGAGGGTATTATATGTAATGCTGTCAGGACAAACCCCCTGAGAAATCATCTTACCAAAGAACTTATATGCTTTTGATGCATTACCTGATCTGCAATAGCCCTTCACAACTGTATTACACGTTACGAGAGAGGGCTTAATACCTTTTTCGATCATTTCATCCCACAATCTAAAGGCCTCTGACACACAGCCCATGCTACAATAAGCATTTATGAGTATAGCATAGGAAATTTTATTAGGAAAAATCTTCCTAGAGATCATACCATGCCATAACTCATTTGCTTTCTCCATGTCACCTACCTTACAAAATCCATCAATTAGTGTGTTATATGTCACAATATCTGGTTTGATATTCCTTTGAGTCATTTTTCCAAACAAACATAGCGCCTTTTGCATATTCCCAACCTTACAATGTCCATGAATAAGTGTGGTAAACGTGTAAAAATCAGGAAGAACAGCCCTTTCTATCATCTCATTATACAGTTCATCAGCATCAGCAAGCATCTTCTCTTTGCACAACCCATTTAATAATGCGTTATATGTCACCACATCCAATACGCAACCCTGCTCCAGCATTTTATCTCGCATCCTTAAAGCCTTTGACACCATGCCATGTTTACAATACCCATCTATGAGGATAGTATAAATAACATTATCTGGAACCAGTCCAAAAATCTCTATATCTCTGAAGTACTTGAAGGCCTTATCAAGAATTCCATTTTTTGAAAACAACCCAATAAGAGAACCGAAGCTATGGAGATCAGGAACGACACCTCGATGCACCATCTCATTAAAAATTTCTTCAGCTTCAAGAATATTTTCTTTTCTACAACTCTCACCAAGTAATGTGTTATAAGTATTAGTATCAGGACACAACCCATTGCCCATCATCTCATTCAGAACTTCCTTTGCCCTTGTATATTTTCCCTTTTTACACAAACCAGTTATGATAGCATTATATGTCAAAATTCCTGGTTTCATCCCTTTGTCCGACATTGAGTTCATTACCTCGAATGCTTCTTTCAAAAGTCCTTCGCGACAATATGCATTGATGAGAGTATTATAAGTCACGTTATCTGCAAAAATCGCCTTTTCCTCCATCTCCGAAATGAATGACTTTACATCATCAAATCTACGATCTTTAGACAATGCATTGACCATAATATTCAATGTATACACATTCATTGCAATCCCACTTCTAGCAATTTCCTGATACACTTCTGACACCAAATCCCCCCATCCAACTTTCACTATCCCTCCAAGAAGACTATTGCAAGCATTTATGGACAAAGAAAGCCCCTTAAATCGCAAGATTCTAAACACCTCAGTTGCTTCCCTTAACTTCCTAGCTTGGACATATGTTCTAACTAGCAAATCAAACACTAGACCATTCGACTTCCAAACACCATTTGTTGATAACAAAGACTCGACAATCTCAACCCTCGATGCTCCACTTCTCCTGACCATTCTAAGAATCAAAGCTTGAGCTTCGGACAACCTCCTACAACGAACCAAAATATCAATCATTGCACTCAACGAGTTCGATGAATGATTAATAGGAGTACTATGTGAAACAACATAATCTACAAATCTCTGGCCGAGCTCCAAATTATCGCCGCAGCGGGATAATACCTCAACTATGGTTAATGAGCTCAAGCGAAATCGTGAACTATGGAAAGAACTCAAATTACCTTGCTTTAAATTGAAGAGAACTTTCTCAACCAACATAGAATCAGCTAGTACTGTTGACGAAACTCGTTCTTGATTGGGACTCTGAGAGACTCCACGCGTTTGTATACATCTAAACGCAAACTGTGGAAAAGGGCATCTAAGATGAGTGCCGGAGTAAAGAACTCTGTACGTTTTAGACGTTGTATGTGACCGTATACGAGAAAGTATTCCCTGAACCGCCATTTTTAAGGGAATATCAAGCAATTGTTGGACCAATCCTCTAGTGTTCTTTAATGGGTATGTAGAGATTGGTGTGTTCTGAATTCCTTCGAACTGATCGATGAGCAGCAACTGCACATAGGACAGGACAAAAGAGGGAGAGTAAGATGAAGCGGCAACTAACACAGAGCAAAGGCCCTTGTTCGAAGTGGCAGCCCAGCAACACAACAGTGGACAAGCCCTGCGATGCGGTTGCAGCGGAAAGATATTTTTGAATGCTGAGATGGCAATTCATGATTGGTTGAACCAAACTCTCACGACGTGGCTATCCTAATCACTGCAGTAAATGTGTCAAATTTTCACTTGTGACTAATCTTTCACCGTCAACGACCAATAAGTGCCACACGCGTGTAAGAGACCATATGATTCAATTGACATTGAACGTATCCCAAGTGACAGGTCTGTCTTCTTTATTAACTCTTTAACCTGTCTCTTTTAACCGAAAAAAAAAAAAAAACAAGAAGAAGAAATGTTTAAACCCTATCCCTGCTCTGCAGAAAACCGGAAAACTCTCTACTTTCAAACACACACGCTCTCTCTCTCTTGACGGCCTCTCCGATCTGCACTTTACAGGCAACCCTTAGAGAGAGAAGGTGTATTTCCTATTTGGTACCAAAATCCCCACTTTCTCTTTCTCTAACTGTCATTATATTCTTTCTTTCTCCAACTGTGGCTATATTCTTGTGTTGAATTCATGTTTGTGATTCTTTAATTTCCTATTCCCTGTTTGCTTCTTGAGAAAATTAAGGCTATTATCGTTTTAATTTTCATTTGTGATTGAAGGAACCATCTTTTAGTGGCCATTATTCTCATTTTGGTTTTGATTTATCATCCTGAATATGTGGTGATGTATTAAGTTGTGAGTCTCATGACTTATGCTGCTTCGCAAGTGAAAGGATTGAAATTTGATGCCAAAGTATTGTGTTATTTTGTTGGTGATCTCTATCTTTAAAATTCGAAGTGCAGGAAATTTTTGATCGGTAAAGAGGCGAACCGGGGGATAGGTTTTGATTGATCGTCAAGAATTTCCCAAGACTTTACTTTTGCGTACGGCTGATTAATTGAATTTTCGCTGGAGGGTTTGTGTTGAATAGAAGATGAAGAATTGTGAGCGTATGGCTAATGTGGCTTTAGCAGGTTTACATTTGTTTTTTGGTTATATGGCTGAATTAAAGCTGTTCATTTGCAATTGTTTAAATTATATGTAATTAATATAAGTTGGATAATTCAGGAAAACCATTGCACTCAGTATGAAGATTGGGTTTTGAGCACTTTTACTGGCACCTTTCTTTTGTCAACGAGGTTTGGTATTTGAACCTTGTCTAACACTATTCAAATAATTGAATGCAGGTCTCACCCTTGCACCCCTTGTTGTGAAGGTAGAGCCAAACATAAATGTCATCTTGACTGCCTGTCTTGCAGTCTATGTTGGTTGTTACCGATCTGTCAAGCCAACGCCCCCTACGGTAAGCATTCACTTGTTTATTTGTTTGATTATAATTTCATGGATGTATATGGGCAATACCTAATATGCTGTTTAACTTTCAGGAAACCATGTCCAATGAACATGCAATGCGATTTCCCTTTGTAGGGAGTGCAATGCTGTTATCTTTATTCTTACTCTTTAAGTTTCTTTCTAAAGACTTGGTTAATGCTGTGCTGACATGCTACTTTTTCGTTCTTGGAATTGTTGCTCTTTCGTAAGTTCTTTCCACAATTGATTTGATTTTAATCGTTGATATCCTCATGAAGATGATTGATTGTGATTTTTTGACATCATTTTATTATATTCTTCTTGTTTCCGCTTTTCCCAGGGCAACATTGCTACCAGCTATTAAGCGTTTTCTTCCTAAGCATTGGAATGACGACTGTATTGTCTGGCATTTTCCATATGTTCGTTGTAAGTGATGATCTTACAATCCTTTCACATTTTGCATTGTAAATTAAACTAATATTGTGTTACATTTTCTTGTTATTTTGGCATTAAATTTGTATCAAATGTATTAGTTAGTATGTTTATATAATTTTTGCTTGGATTGAACTTTGTATGTAAGTTTCCAGAGTATTTTATTGAATCTGTTTTCTCAATGCAATTTTGAAGTTTGCTGCCCTTGCTTCTGTTTGCATAATGATGGTGGAAGTAATGTAATAATCTTGAGACTAGCCCTTAACCAGAGTGATTTGCAGCTTGTTATATCATTTTTTTGATCTTAGTTAAGGGTAATTGCTAATGCTTATATTTTGGTACCTGTCTCTGTGTTTGAAAGGTGGATTTTGATGAGTTAGATGGTCATACTTATGTTCTTATGCACTTGAAACATCTGTTTATGCTGGAAAAAATTGCTACTTCAGATCTGGCTATGGAAAAATTTTGCACTCTGGTAGATGCCACTGCTAGGTCTTTCTGTTCAAACTAGTGTTAGAAGGTTAGGGTTGTCCACTTGTTCAATCAGTTAGTTTGCCAATTTATAGCTTGTGCTTGATCTAGTTGACATCTTGCTTGCATTATGCAGAATGATGTTTTTCCCTTTGCCTTTCTTACACAGCTTTGGAGATTGAGTTCACAAGATCTCAGATCATTGCAGCAATACCTGGAACATTTTTTTGTGCATGGTATGCTTCTCAAAAGCATTGGCTGGCTAACAATATATTGGGCTTGGCTTTCTGCATTCAGGTCGGGTGTTGTTTGCAAGTATTTAAGGTTTAACTGCTCTAAGTCTATCTTTGAAGTCCCAAGGATTTACATGTGTTTTCTTGCAGGGTATTGAAATGCTTTCGCTTGGTTCATTTAAGACTGGTGCTATCCTCTTGGTAATTGAATTTACTTTCTGTTTCTAAAGTATTTTCAATACTTATGTTTAATTTCCTATTGGATGTTCATGTTGGCTGTGATTCTATTAAACTTTAAGAGGCTGGCTTGCTTTCCTATCGAAATATTTTTGGGTCTCATTTGCATGACCTTCCATTGACTCAGTTGTCTTGTTTTCCTACTTTTACGATCTCCACCTTCAACAAGCACCATCACCATTAGTGAAACTGAGGATATTGCCAGGATTTGAAAGTTCTATCATATTTGGATCACATTATCACTAATATTGTAACTAAACTCATTCATCACCATTGCTTTTGCTATACTCCTCTAATTAGCATGTGGCTTTATTACAATACAAGTGCTTCTACAGATATCCCTGCAATT
Source organism: Erythroxylum suave (assembly GCA_027563595.1). Taxonomy (NCBI): domain Eukaryota; kingdom Viridiplantae; phylum Streptophyta; class Magnoliopsida; order Malpighiales; family Erythroxylaceae; genus Erythroxylum; species Erythroxylum suave. The sequence continues at coordinate 27,128,030 of JAOSBN010000008.1, read as the reverse complement.
TTGATCCTCTAATCTAGCATTCAAGAATATAGAAGCATTAATCTTATAGTCATTTGGAACGGTTCACCATTAATCCTAGTATTGATGTCGTTACACAGAAAAAGGGCTAGAGTCCTGAAAGAATTGCCGTTTGCCATGACCTGTAATTGTCACGTTCCTCATGTTATGAACCTTTGCACACATGCCCTAACTTAAGTTCTTTATGTTTAATATTGGATTCTGGATTCATTTATATGGTTTTATAATGTGTCTGCCTTGATTGATCATGGTAAGGATAATACCTGCGCTATCTGCTCATGACAAGCATGTTTTCCTTCCTAATTACTGTAGGCTGGACTGTTTGTATATGATATCTTTTGGGTTTTCTTCACTCCTGTGATGGTTAGTGTCGCTAAATCTTTTGATGCTCCAATCAAGGTTAGTGTTCTATCTACAATTAGTTTATCTCTGGCTGTAAAACTCATCGTGGTTTTTTTACTGTATGCTAATTGGAAAGGTTCAACTCTTCATAGCTTCTATTCCCAACAGCAGATGCTGCACGGCCATTTTCTATGCTTGGACTGGGTGACATTGTAATTCCTGGTAAGTTCTTAAAATTCAATTTGGAGCCAATAGATGGTGATCACTTCTTTTGATTCTCACTGCTTTTTTTTTTTATAAAAAACTTTAGGTATATTTGTTGCTCTGGCATTGAGATTTGATGTCTCTAGAGGAAAAGATAGTCAGTACTTTAAGAGTGCTTTTCTGGGGTATACAGTCGGTTTGGTCCTTACAATTATTGTCATGAACTGGTTCCAAGCTGCACAGGTAAGTTGATTCAATGGGCTCTTGAAATTATTTTGGTCGTCTTTCTTTCAACTTGAGTCTTTGGTTTATACATGCCATGGTTTCCCTATATTTGCAGCCTGCGCTTTTGTATATTGTGCCAGCTGTGATAGGATTCTTGGCTGCTCATGTCCTATGGAATGGTGAAGTCAAACCGGTTTGTTCAACACCTTCTTTGAAGTCCTTTTTCTGCTCTCCTTTTTCGTCCTGCAGTTTAATATGGATTCACATAGGAGTTTTATGTTGCTGACTTTAGAGCCAGCATTATAAATTAGTTTATGTCATAGTCTTACTTCATCTTAACAAACTAGTTGGTTAAAGGAAAGGTCATGTTTCCATGATTTATGTACAATCGCTATATCAAAAGCAAGTAAGATTTAATATTGCATCCTGCTAGAATCATTCAACTTCATTACCAGAAGTTGCCATAAAGCTGTAAAGTGGCCAAATGTGAATGGTTGCTAGTTTTACTTGGCTTGTTCTCTCATGTTTTTATTTTAAAGCCAAGCTTATGCCATTAAAGTAACACGGGTGATGTCTTCCGACAAATATGCAGTTAATGGAGTTTGACGAGTCCAAGGCTGGTGGGTCATCTGAAGGAGGCGATAAAACCAACTCTACCAAAAAGGTTGAGTGATTTGGAACCACTGAAAGCCAAGGCCCTTTGTAGCAATCAGGAAGGGAGTCCGAGTAGCTGTCTATTTGAGGACTCAGAAAAGCCTTTACAATCTAAATCTTGGCTAACTTACTCAACCTGACACATTTTGGAATCAAAGCAGAAAAATAATACATTTTGAGGCAATTTTTAGCTGAGACAATGTTTGTTTCTATCAACCCATCTTAATATCATATTTGTTGAGGTGAGAACTGTGTGTTCCGTAAGATGGTCCGAGTTTGCTTTCCTTTTGGTTCCTTTCCTCAACTTTCTTCACCAGTACTTTCATTTTAGTGATTTTGTCTCTTGTTCGAGGCTAAAAGTTAAAAACTTTAAAAGTGGAAGCACGACCCAAATTTGGGATTGACGGAAAGACAAAAGAGTTGTACTACATTAAAAAAATTGACATCAACAATTTTCTGTCAAGTGAAATGCATATAAATATGCAGTTTACCCGAAGTAGTTGGCGGATGTTTACTTTTTCAATGGTCTGTTGTTTTATAAGAATACATATTTAATAAGAAAAGGCCCAGAGTTTAAGTCCGACCCACAGCAAGAGGACCCCGAATCGTAAGTACTAAGCCTTTAATTGTTTCTTGTCGGAATGGGGAATGTGTTCTTATTTTGCTGGGAAACTTAAAAGGCAGAGAAGGTTAAAACTTCGAAGATAAACCACGAAGTGCAGTTTTAGTATATATAATCAATTGCCTAAAAGGCATAACACTGTGATTTGAATCATATATACGCAAGCCACCTCTAAGACCCGGATAATAAAAATAAAAATACCTTCTTTGCCTCTTTCGGACCCTCTTACCGTCTGTCACTGTAGAATTAGGATATGGGTAGATGTCAAGAGGGCTGCTGTCGTACCCAATGAGACTCAATTTTCCGTTTTCCCTGGTAGCTGTGTAAACGATTCTGCGATTACACCTTGACGGGGTTCTCTTTTGGAGCCAATCTAAGAGAAAAAGGAGAGAATCCCAACGAGGGACAAGGCATGGAAGGTTAAAATTTGTTCCTCTTTTCCTCAACCTACGGTTGTTTTAGAGAACTGGGTTCTCACCTTTTATTTTTCTTTAAATTTAGTTTTTTGGTCTTTATCTTGTAATTTCTGTTGGGGAAGGTTCCTTTATTGAATTTTCCTTTTTGGTGAGCGACTAAAAATTGGAACTTTAAGACTGGAAACTGGAGTTTTTTCTGCATTCACCAGCACCGTTTTCAATAACCAGTTAATGCCTGATGGACTTCCCGTGTTTAGATTTTTGGTTCAGGGTGATTCATTGGTCGTCAAGAAAACTGAGGATTTTTCTGGGAAATTATACTTTTATTGTTTTTGCCTTCAGATTTGCTGTTCCAGCTGTTTCCGTTGCTTTGTTAGAAACGTAAAATTTTGACTTCTATCCTTGAACCTTTTGTTTGCTCTGCCACTATCGTGCAAACAAGTCTATTGCTCAGTTGTCCGATTGAGTCCTTCTCTAAGTTTAATTTGTCTGCAATCTTAATCTAGTCTTTTTCTTGTTTTTTGGTCAACCTCTGATACAACATGTTTCTTGGGGACGCTGAATTACAAGTGCCTGATATTTCAAACGTTTCCTGATTCTGCTTCAAGAGTTAAATGAACAGGTTCAACGGAAGGCAGATTGCATGTGAATGGCTTTCTTCTTTGTTTAATTCTTATGCAGGTTCTTGTAGCTCTTTCAAATCTGATGTTTCACGTAGTGGATTTTTCTGTTACTTAAAGAATGTGGAAAGGTTGTCATATGGATCTGACCAATTTGATTGCAAGGTTGGACCGGCCAATTTTTTTCTGATGCACGATAAGAGGGGCGAAGTCTGATAGTCACTCCTACTGTAGTTCTCCATATGACTAATCTTTTCCAAAGGCACTAGTTCTCTAATTTAGGGATAATGTTAGGTACCACAACTGGATTTCAATGCTTTTAAGGAAGTCTTCACCATTTTAGTAATTTTGGCCTGATAACGTGTTCTCGGGGTTTCCGTGCATTAATATTTCTAGTAGCAAGTGCTGCAAAAAAACAAGGTGGTGCTGTAAAACATAAAGTCCTGAGTTTAAATACATGTCTTTGAGTGGGTTTTTCTTGTTACACTCCTATGTTACTTATTGTATGTCCACTTACATGCTTCATTTTTTAATGGGATGAAATTTCTAATACTTGAGCTTGGCGTCAATGGGATTCTGATTTATCTTTCTTCTATATGTTCTTCAAATTAGATATGAGTGAGGCGCACTCCGAAGAAAATAGAGTTCCTACAGATAAGAATATCAAAAGGAAACTCAAGACACCAGCGCAGGTTATCGCTTTGGAGAACTTCTATAATGGTACAATCACTTTTCAGTCTTTCTATTTGTTGCAGGCTTCAGAGCTTAGTTATATATCATCTTGAAGGTGAAATGTTTTGCTTTCTCAGAGCACAAATACCCCACAGAAGAAATGAAATCAAAACTTGCACAGCATATAGGATTGACGGAAAAACAAATATCTAGTTGGTTTTGCCACAGAAGATTAAAGGATAATAAATCTTTGAGAGATGAGACCTATGCTAATGGAAGACTTGATCGGTCTAGTGGTATTATTCAGGATCGTGGGAGTGGATTGCGACAGGATTCTTGTGGCAGTACTAAACAAGGTGATTACAGAAATATTGATGTGAGGGAAGCTGAGAGCGAGAGGCTTTATGGCCATGACATTTCTGCTGCTGATGCCACCCATGATTATACCAGCCGATACAGAGTGAGTTCTGGTCACATGGATGATACATCTTCAGAAAGTGGTTCATCCTTGCAAGATAAAATTTTCCCTCAAAACACGAACCACTTTGATATGGAAGGTTTGAGGTATCTGACGCAGAATGGGGCCAATATGCCATTGATTCCAAAAGGTGCAGCTAGCTTGGGTCATAAACCATCAGGATATTTGAAAGTGAAGGGTGAAATAGAAAATGCAGCTATAACTGCTGTCAAGAGGCAGTTGGGCAGGAATTATAGGGAAGATGGTCCTCCACTTGGTGTCGAATTCCAGGAACTTCCTCCTGATGCATTCATCTTGCCAAGCAGGGATACAGTAACTGGTGAGCCAAATTCCTTCAATAAACTATTTATATCGAATTTGCGAATTGTAGTAGTAGTAGACTGGGATGCCTTATAATTTGCTTCTTAGTTATTTCCCCAATTTTCTTATAAAACTGGTTTGCCAATCGTTGGATAGGGCTAAAATGCAAACGTGGACGTTTCTATGATCCTTAGTTAGCATGGGATGATTAAGTGACCGTATTTATTTGGAAGAGAGGAGCTGCTGAAAAAGCCAATCTAGTATGATGTCAAAGATTATTGACTGGCATGATCTATTGGTTTGATTTTCTTAATTCTATCGAGTCAGAGCTAAAAAATCTGATTTTATAGCCACAGACCTTGAAACCTGTTTATGAGCTACATTGTGTCTTTGATAAGAGGATAAATAGGTTTGTTCCTTCTGGTATGCCTAAGTTTAATTTTTTGGCCTGTTCTCAATCGAATATTTTGTGACTCTTGGTGTGACCTCTTAGTCAGTGGCATTTCCTTGGTCCTATGATGGATGCCACTGTAGTTTGATGAGTATATTATTCTGTTATGACTGAATATCCGATGGGATTTGTAATTATCTTTATCATTTAATGCTAAAACACATATGCAGGATCATTCTATGTTGGTGATCTTGCTCGGATCCATTCTCCTGATGTTCCTGGAATTAGAAAGCACTCCAGTTTAACTGTAAGTTGTTTCTTTTCACGTTATTAATATTTTAACAGGATATATTACTCAGTGTAAGGTTATGACTCCATGCAATCTATAGGAAAAATAGCTTCAGAGAATCTTGATCATTTTTATCCAGAAAATCACAACTGATCTTTCTAAAATTCAACAATTTACCTTTGTTATTTTGGTTTGATACTAACATAGTTATTAATCCTGTGAAGTCAAATAGTTTTCTTTTTGTTGTCTAAGATTATGACCAAGTACACAAAGAAAAGAGGGCTAACTTAGAAGAACCTTGAACATGTTAAGCAATTGCAAAAGGTACATAAATGTTTCAAGGAGGTCCTATACTCTTCCATCTCTCAATATAACTAATTCCTTTAAAACTTAACATACCTCAATTATTTTATCTGAACTGAAAGTAGTTGTTAATCCTGTGAGGTAAAGACACATTGTTTGCTACACGAAAGATTACTTAACTGTCTTTGGGAAGATTTAAGTTTTTTAATTTTCTTTTTGTGCATCATCATGTGGATTGAGTTGAATATTTGTTAAATAAAGTGGTATAATTACCAATATTTATGCCTTGTATTGACTAGAAGAGAAATAAGAGATAATGTTTTGGATTAGTTGCATTACAAAGATATTGTTTCTGCATCTTCAGAAGTAGAATTTTCCACTGTTGCTAGTGTTTTTTATAATGAAAACTTCGTATACAATTCATTGGGAATTGAGTCCAAACTTACCTTCTGAATTAAAATGTCTGTTTATACAGAATTATGATGCACGAAGCAGTCATATGACTTCTCCAGACTCATATCTGGAAGTGCCAAAGTGTGAGCCCAAGCATGGATCTGATTCTTTCGAGAGAAAATCTCACAAGAAGCAAAAGAACAAGTCTTCTTCTTATAATTATTCCAGCTTCAACCCCGGTGGGAATTCTCCCATGGATTGTTATGATGATGTTGCGGGTGAAATGTCTGCTTATGGCAGCAAAAGAAAATATAGCATGATTTCCAAACATTGCATTGAAGGAATGAAATCAGATTCTTTTTCCAGTGACCATAGCCCTGAGGGAAGGAGACATGAGAGGGAGCGGATGGAGCCATTGTTGTATCGTTATGATACTGGGAGTCCGAAGAGGGGTGAACACAATGATTTTGCGCCTAAATTTTCAAAATTAACGCTTGGGTCTGGCAAATCTTCTAACATAGAGTGGGGAGCACCATATCGAAGGATAGCAAAGGTTGACATTTGTTACCTTCTGACATTTAACAGCTTTCTTGACAATAGTGTTGGTTTATTGCTAACTGGCATGTGGAATGTTTGCAGGAAAATAAACTTTTTAGAGAAATGAAGGAAATAGAAGAGTACGGTGAGCCAGTTAGAGTAAATGAGCATCCAGAAAATGAGAAAAAGGTGAGTAAAACCGGTGGTTAAGCTCTCACCTAGATGCTGCATATCATCTAGATACTTATCTATTCGATAAACAGAGACGTTGTATTTATGTATCGTCGTTTGATAATCCCCAATTGTTTGGCTGAATTTTGAAGGTTGCAAAACGATCAAGAGTTGAGATTCCACCGCAAGAATATGCATCGAGAGCATCATTTCCTGACATAGCGCCAAGGAAGGCCCCAACTAAAGGGTCAGTAGACTTTTGCTGACTATTCTTAATGATAGATATATTACATACAATGTGGCTCAAAAAGAAATGAAACGAACTGAAGGGACTTATGTCCCCAGTCCAACTCACTTTTTATTAAGCATTTGTTGGAAGTTTAGTTGAGAGTGTGTATGTCTCTCTGTTTCTGTTCTTTTTAGTAATCATTGGTTTTTCACAAGTATATCAGGCGGTACTGGGACAGATGCATGTGTAAGAAGACTTTGATTATTCAATCAGTTATTCAAAATCAAGGACGATTGAGACTTTTGTTCATGATGGACAATACTTGGAAACAACCCAACTGAAATCCCTCTTTCCTTCCCCTACTGCCAAAATAAAAGAAGCAAAAAGAATAAGGAATTCATGTTGGAGTTATTGAGCGTGCATGGCTCCTGTTTGTTTTTTCTGTAAAACTTTTAATATTCAGTTATCAAATTTAGCATTCCAAATGTTCAATTGACCTTCATACAGCATCTGACATTACTTGAGCTTTTATGTCTTACATAGACCTGCAATTGAGAGGCCGTCTAGTTTCAGTGAAGATGAGGCTGCAGAACCTACTTCTTCGGGTGATTGATGTGGAACGAGGTTGTCAAGTTTCTCAGATCGTGTAACAGCAGATGGAAGAAACTGCCAGATTCTTCAGACGGGGAGAATTGCTAGACTTGTTTAGGATGATAAGTATCTTTTGGCTCAACAGGGGGTCGGTCAACCTGTGTGTATATATATATATGTATATTTAAATCTTAACTTTAGTGTCAGGCGGCGACATTTAGTCATGGTAGGTATGCTCCTCTTGAATTTTGGTTGTAAATGTGATGTAGCCAGGATTTCAGGTTGATGGAAACAAAGCTCTGGTTTGAGCTTGCAAGGCATATGTTTTGTCCACCCTTGAAAAGCCAAAATCCAAATTCACCTTCTTTCCTTTTTCTTTTTTCCCCTTCATCTCCCAAGGGCCTAAATGACAAGTATAAATCTTGGGTTGCCCAACTCTTTATGCATGAATTTAAATCCAATCCAATGCCTCCTACTTACTAAATTAAACCATACATTGTTTGAGCAATTGGGAGTTTAAGTGTTGAAGAGGATGAAGTAAGGCACATGGTCACTTGCATATGAAATTCTCATTTATTTGTAGAAGCAATCTTTTCTTCAATCCAACAGATGCATTTAATCAATAAGAGAACGTGTGTTTGACAGGCTATAGACAGTGACCCAAATTATCAAAGTCTGCCTGTCACAAAATAGGATCCACTTTTAAAAGTTAGTTAAGATGGGGGCTCATAAATGAAGGGTTGCCTTCAGCTTGATCTTTGATAGGACACTAGCACGCAGCAATGGATGGATGAAGATCAAGCTTCAACCCATACTTACATACACCTAATATAGCTACATGGGTCTCCGAGTGTATGAGTAAGAAAACAGAAAAAGAGAAAGGAGGGGGAAGGGGGGAGGGGGGACCAGAAATTTTAGCTAACTACAACACTACTTTTCTATAAAGTGCAGTGCAGTGCAGAGGCAGAGGAAGTGGTGGAGGTGGTGTTGGTCTTAATCAATTGCGACTTGTTACTGTTTAAGGGGTGTGATGGGTGAATTCCAATTCCAACCCTTTACTTTTTCCAATTTCCACACCCTCTGCGTCAACATTATCCCCTTTTTTCTTTTCTAAAAAAAATCCCCAACAAATTGGAATTTAGCTAAAGAACACAAATTTTATTAATTAATTAACATATAATAACATTTACATATTATTTTACTTTATTTTTAATTGTTCTGAAAAATCATGAGCCAGCCAGTCATCACCTTCATTACTATGCCTTCGCTTTATTCGCTCTCTTACTATAAACAACAGCACACATACCCACACACACAAACTCTCTCTCTCTTTGGACTCATTGTTAAAATATGTTTGCTCACTCTCTCTCTCCTCTGCACATCAACTCCTTTATTAGATCATTTTCTTTTTCTCCTTAGATTTTCCCTCACTCTCTCCCCATTTTTCCTTCCTCTCCAAACACGCTCGGTTTTCCGGAGACTCCTATTCCTTCTCATTTCTTTGATTGATTCTTTCTCGGTTATTATACACTCCCCACTCTCTCTCTTTCTCTCTGTCTCTCTCTTTTTCTCGCCCTGGTTTACTCCTTCGGCTTGTTAGTGGATTGGCTTCTTCTTTAATTGCAATTGAAGTAGTGAAAGTGGAGGAATTGGAGTTGAAGAGAGTGATCATGACTCTGGAGCTGAGCTCTCGTGGAGATTCGAATCGGTTGCTTCCTCTGACTGAGGATTTGTTAGGGTTTGGAGTGGTGAAAGCTGTGTGCCTGCTTAGTGATGCAAGTGTCTGGCTTTTCTGAGAATGGGAGGGTTCTAATCAGATTGTCATTGCTTGTGCATAAGTTTTCTTTGCTATTAAATTTTTATTTCTTTTTTTAAAATTTTTTGGGATTAATGCTGAGGAGTGATAGAATGACCTCGGATCTTAGTAGAAATGGCCAAGTTGAAAGAGACATCGAGCAGGTAATAAGTTATTATTGTTTACAAAATTTGAACCGCTGCTTGTTTTATATTAGCTCATTCAATGTCTTGGGACAACTCAAACTATTAGATTCTTGTAATTATTGATTCATATGGATGATTGGAAGCTGAGGGGTTTGCTGATCTTGAAAACGTTCGGGTGGTTGGAATAATTATTGGAAAAATTTGGTAACCTGGTAATTTCTTGCTTGATATTATGATGTGGAGGACTGATTGGTGAGGTACGGAGTTCCGTGCGTTGTGTTACATTCTGTTCATATTCGTGTTGGTGCAATCTTCAGTTAAGAATGTGCTTCTAAATGCCCTGGACAGTTGTCTTGGTACACGTGAAACTAGAAATTTGGCAATCTTATGTGAACTGCGATGGCTTAGTACCCGGAGGTGTAGTAGAAGATTTTGTGTGTTATTCTGAGTAATTTGTATTTGGGTCTGAGTTAGATGACATCTATAGCAAACTACTGCATGAGGATCTTCCTTTTCTTCTCTTGCTTTGATGTTATCAGAAGTAGGGCTAACCGAAAAGCATTTTAGTATTCGTGTTAATGTCCTCACTAAATAAAGACAGATAACAACAAGCTTTTTCCATAAGGACAAACATATTGTTTCTTGAAAACTTAAAATGATCTTACAAGATATTGTTTATATTGCAATTCTGTTGGGTAAGCTTTGCTTCTACTGTGTGCAAAAAATTTGCTGAGTATTCTACTTATTGGATTGTCTATATAACAGGCCATCACTGCTTTGAAGAAAGGGGCCTACTTGCTGAAGTATGGGAGAAGAGGGAAGCCCAAGTTTTGCCCCTTCCGTCTTTCCAATGTAAGTAGAATTTTGTCAAATTTATTTACATTCAATCTGATCCTTGTGTCTTCTTTTTTTTTCTGTTCTTGAGTTTTGATGTGTCAAATGTGCAATTTTAGTTTCCTCATTTCTTCCTTGTGTTATTTTGAATTAGTCTAGTTTCTTCCTAAACTAGACTGAATGTAAAGGTGATAAGGGAAACAGAAAGTATTGAGGATTTAAATTATGTGATTTTCTAATCCCCATTTTCCTTTACCGCAATACATAAAATTTGTTACTAGATTTTTTGTGTTACAAATTCTGACTGGTTAAATGCGTTGCTAATTTCAGGATGAATCTGTTTTGATATGGTTCTCTGGGAAGGAGGAAAAACATCTTCGACTGAGCCATGTATCTCGAATCATATCTGGGCAACGCACTGTAAGTGTCTTGCTAAGGAATTGACATGTTTTGTTGAGTCCACTATTGTTTTCCTTTTTAACAATCATTTTTGTTGATATCTTATGTCATGTTCTGTATGAGTGTTAAATGACTGTTCCAGTGATTAGTTGGCATATCATATGTTTAAGTACTATTTCTGTAGTTAACTGATTAAGCCATGTCTCTTTATTTCAGCCTATCTTTCAAAGATATCCTCGGCCTGAGAAGGAATATCAGTCATTTTCTCTTATATATAATGACAGATCTCTAGATTTGGTAAGATTTTCACTGCATGCTTTTTGTTTGGGATGCGCTTATAGTTCCATGTGCACATTTTATGCAGTTAATTCTTGCCATGATATCCCTAGTATGTTTCGCTCCCTGTGCTGCATATGAAGCTTATTGTGATGCTTTGCTGATTTCTTCAACCAGATTTGTAAGGATAAAGATGAAGCTGAGGTGTGGTTTAGTGGTTTAAAAGCATTGATTTCACGGAGTCATCATCGAAAATGTAGAACGGAATCAAGGAGTGATGGAATTCCATCTGAAGCGAATAGTCCTCGGACATACACTCGTAGAAGCTCTCCTTTGAATTCCCCCTTTGGGAGTAATGATAGTTTGCAGAAGGTTTGCAGCTTTTTGATTCACATCTTCTCCACTCCCCCTTCCTTATCCATCCGAAATTATTTGTAAATTATAATAAGTCAGCTTCTTTTTATGTGTTTCAGGATGGCGATCATCTCCGAATCCATAGTCCTTATGAAAGTCCTCCTAAGAATGGTCTAGATAAGGCATTTTCAGATGTAATACTATATACAGTTCCTCCCAAGGGCTTTTTCCCTTCAGATTCTGCTAGTGGCTCTGTGTCTTTGTCATCAGGAGGTTCAGATAGCGTGCATGGTCATATGAAAGCAATGGCAATGGATACTTTTCGAGTTAGCCTATCTAGTGCTGTTAGCTCATCTAGCCAAGGCTCTGGTCATGATGACGGTGATGCACTGGGGGATGTTTTCATGTGGGGAGAAGGAACAGGAGATGGCATCCTGGGGGGTGGTATACATAGAGTTGGAAATTGTTTTGGTGTAAAAATGGATTCTCTATTGCCTAAAGCCTTGGAATCTGCTGTAGTACTTGATGTTCAGAACATTGCCTGTGGTGGACGGCATGCTGCTTTGGTTACCAAGCAAGGAGAAATTTTTACCTGGGGAGAGGAATCAGGAGGCAGGCTTGGGCATGGTGTGGATGCTGATGTTTTGCACCCGAAGCTTCTTGATGCTCTTAGTAATTCAAATATTGAGCTTGTAGCATGTGGAGAGTACCATACATGTGCTGTGACCCTTTCTGGTGATCTGTATACATGGGGAGATGGCACTTATAATTTTGGTCTTCTTGGACATGGAAATGAAGTTAGCCACTGGGTCCCAAAAAGGGTGAATGTGCCCTTGGAAGGCATACATGTTTCGTTTATCTCCTGTGGACCATGGCATACAGCTGTTGTGACCTCTTCTGGGCAATTGTTCACTTTTGGTGACGGGACATTCGGTGTTCTAGGACATGGGGACCGGAAAAGTGTTTCGTTACCCAGGGAAGTGGAATCCCTTAAGGGTCTTCGAACTGTGCGAGCAGCATGTGGTGTTTGGCATACTGCAGCGGTTGTAGAAGTTATGGTTGGTAATTCGAGTTCCAGCAACTGCTCATCGGGTAAACTGTTCACTTGGGGTGATGGAGATAAAGGTCGACTTGGACATGGTAATAAGGAACCAAGACTGGTTCCAACATGTGTTGCTGCTCTTGTTGAACCCAACTTTTGTCAAGTCGCCTGTGGACATAGTCTGACAGTTGCACTTACAACCGCAGGCCAGGTCTACACAATGGGAAGTCCCGTTTATGGCCAGTTAGGAAATACCCAAGCTGATGGAAAGCTTCCTGTTCGTGTTGAAGGGAAGATCTCCAAGAGTTTTGTTGAGGAGATTGCTTGCGGTGCCTATCATGTTGCAGTTTTAACTTCCAAAACCGAGGTTTATACCTGGGGAAAGGGAGCAAATGGACGGTTGGGACATGGAGATACTGATGATAGGAATTCCCCAAAACTGGTAGAAGCCCTTAAAGACAAACAAGTAAAGAGCATTGCTTGTGGCACCAATTTTACTGCAGCTATCTGCCTTCACAAATGGGTCTCTGGTGTGGATCAGTCTATGTGTTCTGGCTGCCGCCTGCCTTTTAATTTCAAAAGAAAACGGCACAATTGCTATAACTGTGGACTTGTTTTTTGTCATTCTTGCAGTAGTAAGAAGTCTCTTAAGGCTTCTATGGCTCCAAATCCCAACAAACCATATCGTGTTTGTGATAATTGTTTCAATAAAATAAGAAAAAACATTGAAGCTGATGGTTCGTCTCATTCTTCTATAAGTAGGAGAGGTAGCATCAATCTTGGGAATAGTGAAGTTGTTGATAGAGATGAGAAGTTGGACTCGAGATCTCGTGCACAGCTTGCTAGGTATTCATCAATGGAGCCCTTGAAGCAAGCTGAAACCCGGTCTAAGAGAAACAAGAAGTTAGAATTCAATAGCAGCCGTGTTTCACCTGTTCCAAATGGGGGCTCCCAATGGGGAGTTAATATATCTAAATCTTTTAACCCAATGTTTGGTTCATCCAAGAAGTTTTTCTCAGCCTCAGTTCCTGGATCAAGAATTGTTTCTCGTGCAACATCTCCAATATCCAGGCGAGCCAGCCCACCACGCTCAACAACACCAACCCCAACCCTCGGTGGACTTACCTCACCAAAAATTGTTGTGGATGATGCTAAAAGAACAAATGAAAGTCTTAGTCAAGAGGTTATCAAATTGAGGGCGCAGGTACCTATGCTTTTTTCCCCATCATTGTTCATTTTTGTGTCTGTTCAGGACTGTAATGATGGCCAATATCTGAGTCCTTCCCCTTCTAATTTTAGATTGTAAAATCGAAAGGGAAACATTTGACATCTGGCAAGTTTTAAGGAGCTGCTACCTTAACTTTTCACTATGAGTTTTTTTGTTTAACCTTTACAGACTACTCTAATGAGCTATTTTATGAACATGCACGGGACCATCTTTTTGTATCTTTATATGTTCATCTTAATTTTTGCTATAGATACGATTATTAAAGTGGGAGATATATAGTCAAATTCTATTTCTAGTTCCCTATTATTAACTGAGATTACGGGTGGACTTTATGTGACTGGCCAATAATTTACATTTTGTTTTTGCATGAAAATCACAAAAGTAATCAGGCAGGGTCTATTGTTAGTGTATCACATAGGAATGGGATTTAAGCCTCTGACTTAACAACTATGATACTTCATATCTAAAGTGATAAGTGAATGACTTAGTGAAAAGTTCCTAAGTTCGTTATGGCTTATATATCTTTGTTTCTCAGGTTGAGAATCTTACTCGCAAAGCCCAACTCCAAGAGGTGGAGCTGGAAAGAACAACTAAACAACTGAAGGAAGCAATTGCCTTTGCAGGAGAGGAGACTGCTAAATGTAAAGCAGCAAAAGAAGTGATCAAGTCTCTGACTGCTCAAGTAAGATTATTTTGTTGAGTAACATGGCTAACTTTTTTAAGTGATTTGCGCCGCCATTTGTTTGATTGAAAAGATCAAGATCTTATGGAGAAATTGTGTTAGGTAATTTTGATCAAACGTTATTTAGATCTGATAAAAAGCTTCTGCATAAGTCAATTGCACACTTTGCATTCAGGAAGTGATCTTAATTTTGTTAATAACGGTCCCTGCAAGTGATGAATCTGTCTATGTGTGAATTTTGACGTATTAATACTTCTTACTCCGGAATGACCAAGGTTTTCAGCCTCATTTTTATGGTGCCTGCATTTGATTGTTCATGGGTAGCTCATTCATTGTCCATTGACCTTTAGTTATTCTGTGATTGCACTAGTTGCAAATTTTCATGATATTTCTTATCTTTGACAACTTGTGAGCTTTAATCAATATTTCAGAAAATTAAATTGACTACTATCTTTTTAAACTTAGATGCTCCGCAATACTTGTAAATTCAATGACGCTTCATCCTGCTGATAATGGATTATCTCTTTATGGTTCTAATAGCTAAAGGACATGGCTGAGAGGCTACCTGTGGGAGCAACCCGGAATGTTAAATCACCTACATTTACTTCCTTTGGTTCAAGTCCTAGTTTCAATGACATTTCTAATGTTACTATCGATCGTCCGAATGGCCAAATAGCAGGCCAAGAACATGAGATGAATGGGCTAAGTAGCCAGTCGCTTTCTAATGGTTCCAGCACTGCAAGTAACCGCAGTTCAAATCATAACAAAACAGGCCATGTAGAAGCAGCGTCTAGAAATGGGAACAAAAC
The DNA here is from genome assembly GCA_027563595.1 of Erythroxylum suave. Lineage (NCBI taxonomy): Eukaryota > Viridiplantae > Streptophyta > Magnoliopsida > Malpighiales > Erythroxylaceae > Erythroxylum > Erythroxylum suave. Next base: position 27,113,010 of record JAOSBN010000008.1, on the reverse strand, counting down.
AAGAGAAGGTGAATCACGTCATGAAGCTGAATGGGTTGAGCAAGATGAGCCTGGTGTATACATAACACTTACTTCCCTGCCAGGAGGTGGCAAGGATCTTAAGCGAGTACGCTTTAGGTATGTTGACTTCAACCATATGCTTATACTTCCTGCATACGCTGCAAGCACACTTGATTCTTTAGTTATATTGACCTAATCATTAAGAATATCTAACCATATCAAGTAAATAGTTATTCCCCATTTGTGTACAATATGTTGACCGTATTGGGGAGGGGTACAAAGTCTATATGTAAGAGGGATATGAAATCCATATGCATCTTAAAAGCATATTTAAGTTAATTTAACAAGTGTCTAGAGACACCCTTTTTCTTTGTCAGTCTTTGAGTAAAAACAAATCGTGAAGGGACTCCATTTAACGAAAGTTCCATTCAATAATCTTTTGATTATTTGGAGATGCATTATTGTCTTTCACCTTCAATTTTCTATTTGAGAACTACAAGTGTTGTAGATGTAAACATGCGAGACTGGAAGTTGTGTTTGATAACTTCTACACAGTATAGGCTTCAGGTTCTATTTTTGGTCCCATCTATGAAATGATTGCTTGAGATCTCAAAAGAGATAACGCTATTAGTGAATCTTTCATGATTGATATACCTATGCTTGAGTTGACATTACTGGTAATTTGTGTGCCAGTCGAAAGCGGTTCAGTGAGAAACAAGCAGAACAGTGGTGGGCGGAGAATAGGTCGAGAGTTTATGAACAGTACAACGTGCGCATGGTTGACAAGTCGAGTGTTGTTGGCAGTGAAGATTTGGGTCACTAGCAAGTAGGAGTCTCTGTATAGGAAATGCTATTTTCGAGTTCCAAGCTGTACTTGCAGGGAGATCAAATTGTGTCTTCACCAATTCAATGTTCAGCTTGTTTAGAGAAGCTAGTTGGTGTAAGTGAGAATTATACATGTTTGATTGTGTTACTTTTGTTTTTCTGTTTTTTTTTTCGTACGGTTTCCAATATTTTTTTACCCTATATGCGCGCCTTTGGGTGGGTAAGAGGGTTGAGAAATGTATATTCTTAGTAGGTTGCTTTGCTTTCGTTGAAATTCAGCTACAGCTGCCTTGTAAATTCGTAAGAGTATTCAACTACAGATTCTTTTCCAGGCTTGTCACAAACCTTTCTTTTCTTCACTTACATTTCTGCAGGTAAATTTTCCATTCAATTATAAAGAGTACATGCAGCGGACATGTTTCACACACAAATTACTGATGGAGATCTCCCCGTTTCTTTCAATTCTTGATCTGAACAATAAAAAATGTTGACGGAGCATTCTGGTGATCTTGGTGGTCCATACAATAAATATCCCACCAAACACGAACCCTAAATAACCTCATGAGTTTCTTCCAGAGTATTATTATCCAATGAATGTCTAAGATTATCCAGAAAGTCAGTAGGCACGAGGAAGGAAGCTGAAGACGACGCCGAGGACTCCATAGTAGTAAATAAAAAACATACGCATTGTATTAGCAACAACTATGCTATAGGAGTGACACGTGTTGTTATCTTGAATCAGGAGAAACACTTGTTGCTATCTAGAATCATCTTGTACTCTTTATTAGCTGCTGTAACGAACTTAAATGAAAAATCAGAGAAGTTTGTTGTCCTATCTGCGTCCTCTTCTCTCCCAATGTTTACATTAAGGAAGCTTTACGCTCTTTTTTGCAGCGAGTGTCGAGTGAGCTAAAATATTCATAAAAGTTGATATCAGAGAGGACCTCGACAAGGCTCGATGACAGAAAACATAAGAGGAGCGGGGAGATCAATGGCATCACGAAAGATCAATGTTCCAATAAATTATGCAAAAGATGGGAAGAGAAATACCAAGGTCACCACGAAAAATCTAGGAGAAAGCGAAAACTATACCGTACCAACTAGATTTAGTAAAACAGACTTTTCGACATTTGATGAAACAAGAGTAAAATGCTGAATCTATGATTGACCACTCACTAGAAGAAGTGAAGACGAGAGTAGCTTCCTTGCACATGGAACATGTAGCCCAAGAGTGGAACCAGTTAGTATCAGAATATTGGTTTGAATTTGATAGATACTCGAACAAGCTATCACAGCCATAAGCCTACTTAGTAAGCTTCTTTTTGAAGGGTCTTAAACCCGAACTGGAACTTACGGTCAAGATGATGAATCCTAAAACTCTCCAACTAGCCTACACCTTTGCTCGGAAACAAGAAGCAATAATAGTTGCCAGCGTCCTTGTATACTTTGGAATAGGAGTTAAACCTGTGGGGACAAATAGGAGGAGGGGCATCAGTCTTATATAAGAGTACGAATCACACAACAACTCCATTCAAACTCCCTTCAGAGGCAGGGCTACTGCCTATACCTGGAAACCAAGGAAGCACTAGCGAGCCCAGCTACAACAGAAGCCTATGGGGAACAAAAGTAAAAAGTGGCAAGGAATTTGACGAGAAGAGAGCCAAGGGATTATGCTCCTAGTGTGATGAGAAGTACTTTTCGGGACACAGGTGCAAGGAAAGGCAATTTCAGTTGTACATGGTAGAAGATGAGGAAGCAACTAAAGGAGAGCCAGCAAGTGAGGAGTAAGAGGAAAGAGCACCCTTCAATCCCAACATATCTTTCAAAGCAATGTGGGGATTAAAAGACCGAAAAGAGTATAAGCAATTAAGAATCGTGAGGAGTCACCAAATGAAGCCTCTGCACATCCTCACAGGTAGCGAAAGCACTCACATCTTTTTGGATGAAAAAGTTATCAGAAAGGGGAATGTGGAAGTACTCAAAATACCCCTTTTAGCAATACAGTAGGAGGTGATTTAAAATTAAGCTGCAGACAATTGTGCAAGAATTTTACGACTGCAATTCACCACAGACGCATTGATAATCAAGCTAGGAGATTGCAACATGGTCGCAGGGGTTCAATGGTTGATAACCCTTAATGATTTATTATGAAACTTTAAGACATGCATCTTGGAATTCTAATGCGAAGGCAAGGTGGTGAAACTAATGGGTAACCCTGAAGAAAAAGCTACAGAGATTTCAAGAAAAGGCCTCCATAAACTAGTAGAAAATTCCAGTAAGAGAACATTATTCATGCTTCTTCTATCATACCTGATAGAGTTTCATATATAACAAGTTATATTAGAAAACTCTAATACAAGAGAATAACTAGAAAACTTGTTAGCGGAGTTTGGGGAAGTTTTTAAAGAACCGACGCAATTACCACCGAAAAGAGTATATGATCATGTATCCCTCTCAGACTTGGAGTATAAACTATAAGACCCTATAGATACTCAGGAGAGCAAAAAGATGCTATAGAGAGATCGGTATAGGAGTTAATGTAGCAAGGGTTCATCAAGAAGAGTGTCAGTCCCTACGTATCACTTCTAATCCTTGTCAAGAAAAAAAGACATCACCTGGAGAATGTGTATAGATTATCGAAAGTTGAACAAGTACATCGTTAAGAGAAAATTTCCCATCCCATTGATCAAAGAATTAATGGAAGATCTAAGGGGTGTAAGCCGGTACTCCAAGTTGGATTTAAGATTTGTAAATATATAGTATACATATCTAAGTTATAATACAGCTATGTAATCTTAGCACAAACCAACTATGATGTTAGTAGTTAAAGCAGTTAAACAAGTTGTTAATTAGTTAACAGATGGTTAGACAAGTTGATGAGTTAGTTTAGCGACAATTTTCTTTTCTTCATTATAGCTTGTATATAAATAAAGGCATAAGCATCAACAAGAGGTTGTAAGAATTCATTGCCTTATTTTCAATTCTTTAGTAATTTCTTTACGTGCTATTA
>JAOSBN010000008.1:27090523-27104553 GCA_027563595.1 Erythroxylum suave | reverse complement strand
AATGACACGACCAGTGAGCTTATTACACTCAACACCATCCCATGAACAGCAATCACTTGCATCAATCTTCCACGATTCGGTCTTTGGGTAAGTGAAAGTATCATTGGAAGCACACATATCAGTAACAAAACTCTCCCTGAACTGCAGCAAGGCAGAGCTGTCCACATCATGACAGATTGGAGGATTCACAAGAGAGGTGGGAGATGATAAGGAAAACAAGTTTAAGACCATGAAGAGAAGTAAGAATGATTCTTCCATATTGTGACTCAAAGAGTGTTGGGGAACAAGAATAACTGCCAGGCATTTATAGAAGTGGTAATTTGCATTGTCTTTGCCGAAGATGCAAGAGCTGAAGTCTGTGAATAAGAGTCCTAACACGCTATACGCCCACAGAGAAAAGGATTCCACTGAAAGGTCTACTCTTGATGCTTAGGCAACTACGCTTTGAAGTCTTTCTTGGTTCCTTCCCACTTCTAATCGGAGAAAAGGAGGGAAAGTTGAGCACTTCCAAGTTGAGCCGTCTCAGCTGTTCTACAGTTCTACCATATAAAGTCTAAACAAAGGCTTAGATAAGGACACACCAGTGCACTGCTCCAAAATTAGTAACTCTCTCTGGTTATGACTCTGACATAAGTAGCTTCTTGGAAATGTTCTCCTTGAATAAGCATTAGTATTATTGCTCCTTACTTATCAACATCCCAATTCTATAAAAAGAAAACAGAAAGTGATTCGGCTTTCTTTCTCTCCGGTCCTAATTGGACCAATAAAATGTATTGACCATATCAAAATCGTAGGCCCCTTGAAGCAAGTGGAATTTAATGATATGACAAATTTGGTATTTAATTTCAAGCTTTTGACATCCAGTTGCTTCCCACTCTTATCTGCTTCCAGCTTTCAATAATAAAATATCTGATTAGTTACACTTTCTTTGAAGCCACCGCACACGCACCCCTTTGGGGGTTGGAACTCGCAATGCTGCTCCATGTGAAATGTGCTCCAAGAGAATACAGAAAAAGTTTATAGAAAAATGCTTTGCGTTAATAAATAGGCTGCTTATATAAGGAAGATGATTTAATATTTTCAATCTTTAACGAAAACTATCTATTTGTGCTCATATTAGCAACTGCAATAGCATCTTTAATAGGATCATAAATTTGATGAACACCTTCCATAATAGTAATAACACTTCTTTTTGTCACTTTTTATGTCATGAACATACAACATATTAACTATTCTTAGTTTTAACTTTAATGTCACCTTTTCTTATCACTTTTACAACCAAAACTTAATCAGGTAAGAGACGCTGCAGCAATAAAGGGTGTACTCCAATAGAATTTCTTTGTTTTAGCAACAGGAGATAGAATAAAAATATTTATTTAGAAGAGAAAAAAGAAGAATGATTTCCATTTATGTGGTTACTACAACCTATATCCACCTACCAAATATTCAATTCGATCTTCTTTCTATTTTGACAATCTTTAACAATATTTCGACCTCCTTAGTTTTTATAAAGTTTAAACTTTCTTTCTTTACTTTGTCATTAGGTAGCTCAGTATAACATTTATTTGCATAATAACCACATTTATGGCATCCAAAGTATTTTGGATTTGTCAAATTCTCACCCTATGCCTTTGCCTTGAAATAGATCATTATTGTCTTTCTGATCCCTATTTATATCTTTATTTTGATGATCTCTCCTTCCTCTATCTCTACCTCTACCTTTACCCCTTTTCTATAAGTGCTAGAATGAGTATTGGTAGAAGTTTTCAATTTTTGTTCCTTTAGTATCAAACCTTTGTTCATTTTAAATTCATATATTAAGGAGGAGTTTTTTAATTCGTTAATAGAAAGTGTTATATATTTCGAAATTTCAACTGAGTAGATAACATAGTTAAACTTTAGTGTCAAGGGATATAAAATCTTTTTCAAATTGGTGTTTTTGTCCATCTTCTTATTATGGAATCACATCTCATTGCTGATCTCCATTGTTCTAACATAATAACTAGTGACATATTCTCTATCCTTCATTGCTAGTGTCTTAAAATCCTTCTCAAGGCTTGAATATTGTGCATGTTTCACCTTGATAAAGCCTTGATATTTTGAATATTGTGCATGTTTTACCTTGATAAAGCCTTGATATTTCTTCTTCATAGAATCCCCATTATCTTTGAAGTTTCTCTACAAAGAACAGTTTCTAAGATGGTATGATCAATGACTTAAAAGACATAACCTTTTACCTTTAAATCCTTCAACCATCTAGCTTTCAATTTGACTTTCAAGTAATCTATCAAAGTTATTCCTTCTACTTGAATTCTAAATTCTATAGCTAACCGAAACACCTTTGATTAGAAAATTCTCCATTAGCATGCTCAAGCAGTCATAGTGACTATCAAAGCAAGTGATGGTTGGTTACACAAAATTGGAATATGTGGCTTTTGGATAAATGAGAAATAGATTAAAGAAATTTATTATTGCCTCATATGCTTTCACTCTCAATATAACTAGGCTTTGATACCACAATTGGAATAAGAATAAAAATAAACAAATGTAATATCTATCTAAGTAGAAGATAGGTGAAATTTTGATTTTTCATTTAAGGTCTCAAAGCCTTTATATAAGAAAATACATAACAAAAACAATATTAAGAGATAACAACCTATTTTGTGATAACAACCTGTTTTGTATAAATCAAATATTTAACTAAATTCCAAGATAAATTGAATTAGAATAAGATATAACCAGCTAGATAAGATAAGATGAGCAACAAAATTAACTAGATAAGATATAAAGAAAAAAATTCTCAATATTTTCTTAATGGTTTTTCAGTCATCGAATTTTATACTCCTGTCCATTTCATACAAGTGAAATTATAAAATCAATAGGCAAAAAATTATTGTAGTTATTATCTAACTTTCATGAACAACCTTCAATAATGCTTTGAATTTATGAAGCCTGTTGATTTTAATTTTCTTCATACTCTTTTACTTCTTATACCATGTATGTATAGTAGTTGAAAATGACTTTCATATTACAAATGAGGGAAAACTAGTGCTTTCAATGTTCATATGTCTATATTTATATTTATATATTTTAAGAATATTTCTTCTTTTATTACATAAGTGATCTGCAAAAAATGTGCATATATTTTTTTAGTATTTTATATGTTATTGTATTCAAATTATTTTGATTTAAATGGTTTTAAGACGTATTTTAGGTAATTACAGAAGGGTTGTTTGAGAAATCATGTAGTTAAAAATTAAAAATTTTATAAGAAAAAATAAGAAGAGAACAATATTTAAACTAAAATTGGTCTGATACACTAAATGAAATTAGATTATGTGACAAAAACAAAAGTTAATAAGAACAACTATATGTTAGCTTGTGTGCTTCTGGTGAAAGATTTTCAAAAATTATATAGAAATACATAATTTAAGACACGAGCATGTCAGAACCCATGTCTATCTTCAAAAAAGGTAAAAGATATATGACCTAATTTATGTTCGTATTCTAGATAACATTCACAGTGGACAAATTATTTGAAAAAACAAAAGAAACATTAGAAATGGAGTTTTTTTTTTCCAGCTTTTCTGTGATTCTCATCATCAAGTCCCATTGAGGCTAGCAATTGTCTATCAAAGGAGATCTCTAGAACATGTACAAGAGCCATTTTCAAAAAAAGGAAGAGGTAGAAGGTCATTTTGAAGGAAAAAAATCATCATTAGAGAATTAAAATCATCATTAAGAGGTATATTAGAAAGAGCCATTTTCTTTTGAATGTTATTTCAAAGATGATTATGTTGGAGAGCCATGGATTCATGCATCATATACACAGAAAGACAACAGAGCTGTCAGAATCAAAATTCTAACCCCAACAAATACCCAGAAAATCTAGAATCTATGTGTATGTATAAATAGATTATAAGAACATGATATTACAACATATGTACCTTGCAACTACTCCTCCTTTCTTGAATTTTTTCTTTGTTTGACTTGTAGCAAACACCAAAAACCTTCCTTAGCCTCTAGAGAGCACGCAAAGATGAAGAAAAATCAATATATAAGGGTAGTTAAAGCACCAAAAAAGTTGATTTCAAGTAGATGCTCTAGTGAGAGTTAGATTAAGACCAAATTTCATGTAATTAGTCTCATGCAACAATTGCTTAAGATTGTATGAATAAATCTCAAAATCACTCATCTCAACTTCCAAAACTCTTGTGGACCCTTAGTCTATATATTGAATGTGTTTTATGGATAAAATTTCATATGTCCATAAGTGAAGAACTCATTTATGTACCACATGTCATTAAGTCAGTCGCGATCGTGACTTGGCTTGCTTAATTGACAGTCACGCACATTTTGTTTTTCATTCGATATTTTATGCATGTGACCCTTAGGTTTTTAGTTATTTTAATCACTTTAATTAATTCTTAATCAGAGAAAATCATAAAGGGTTTCATGATGCTAATTTACCAGAATGTAAGTGGATTAACACTTGAACTCTACGATAGTTAATTATCTGACTTACGAATCTTTTCATAGTCAATGACCGTACAATTCATCCCTTCACCATTCTATACCCCACTTGATTCGAAATATGGACTATGTGTCAACTCCCATTAGATTGACTATGTCATATCTAGTCCAAGTGATGTTAGTTCTTGTCCTAGGGTCTCATTACCTTTTGTGTCATTGAAGACTCTCTTTATGACACATAATTACTTTGGCCAGAGACTCCCTAATAATGATCCTAAAAGAGGCGGTGGGTATCATCTCCTTCTATCAGGAGTGGTGATTCCTTTATTGGCTATCCAATTACCTTTAAATATCAATAGCTGTACCTAATCACAACCCTATGGCTAACCTTATCTTGAGGCAACATAGTATAGTGTCAAAGCATAGGATTAGTATCCAAGATATCCTTGTGTACCTCAAGTCTAAGGATATTTGCATTATTACTATGATAAGATTAATCACTGACATTTAATAGATTATCCATATGATAATCTTATAGCGAGTCATCCAATGTACTTACTACTCTTGGTAAACATCCACATGTTAACTCTAAACATCTCATACTTACAGTTTATGAGATCCACTACTTGATTAAATCAAAGAGTATAACATATGCTAGTTTATCAGGATTAACAATGTCCTGTGTCATTAATCCTATGACTAGGGATAAATTAGACACTAACATAATTGCACATGATATGAACTCTTTATCATGATCTCATTATGATTTCCTTCACACTATGTTTGGTATCATGGACTTTATTAATTCGATTTAAGAACGAAATTAGTTCACAAATAAATGAACATCAAATTAATGAAAATTGCCTTTCGCTTTATTAATCAAAATATAGTTTGTATAAAAATGCTACATGTGATTGCCTTTAGAGCACTACTCTAACGATCTCCTACTTGCACTAAAGCCAATCGCCTTTGTATCTAATACCATAAATGAGTACACTAAAATCAAATCTCATTTGAGGAAGTGGCTTAGTCAAAGGATCAACGATGTTCTAATGTGTGGACACGCTCTCTATCTTCACATCACCTCTATCAATGATTTCTTTGATTAGGTGATATCTCCTAAGTACGTGCTTGGACCTTTGATGAGACCTTGGTTCCTTGGTTTAAGCAATAACCCCATTTTTATCACAATATAATAATATGAGGTCTACAATGCTCAGAACCACTCCAAGTCTTATATCGAACTTCTTGATCCAAATAGCTTCTTTTGTCGCTTCTGCAGATGCAATGTACTTTGACTTGATTGTTGAATCCGCAGTCATCTCTTATTTAGAACTCTTCCAATTAAATACTCCACCTTTCAGTGTAAAAACATAACCAAACTGGGATTTGGAATCATCCTAGTCAGATTAAAAACTGGCATTTGTATATCCATTCACTATGAGATCTTCATCTCCATATACCAAGAATATATCCTTCGTCCATCTCAAGTACTTTAGGATATTTTTGATAGCCACCTAGTGACACTCACCAGGATTTGATTGATATCTACTCGTAACACTTAGACCATATGATATATCGGGTCTTGCACATAATATAGTATACATGATTGATCTTATAACCGAAGCATACAAGATCAAACTCATGCGAGTCCTCTCATCTTGCATCTTGGGACATATAGATTTCAAGAGTTTTATCCCATGAGTCATGGGAGGAAAACTTCTCTTGGATTGCTTCATGCTAAGCCTCTTTAGCACTTTATCTATGTATGTAGACTGTGAAAGACCTAGCAACTTCCTTGTTCTATCCCTATAAATCTTTATTCCTAATATATAAGTTGCTTCTCCAAGGTCTTTCATTGAGAAATTTTGGGATAACCAAATTTTGACTGATTACAAACTTGAGACTTCATTTCCTATTAGTAATATGTTATCCACATATAACATAAGGAATAAGATAGCACTCCTCCTAGACTTCTTGTATAAACAAGGTTCATCTAAATTTTGTGAGAAACCAAACTCTTTGATTGTAGCATCAAATCGGATGTTCCAACTCCTAGATGTTTGCTTCAATCCATAAATGAATTTCTGAAGCTTGCATACCTTTTCACCATCTTTGGATATGAAGCCCTCAAGATGCGTCATATACACACCCTCAGCTAGATTTCCATTCAGGAAAGTCGTCTTCACATCAATTTTTCATATCTCATAATCATAATTAGTAGCAATAGTTAGGAGTATTCTAATGGATTTAAGCATGGATATGGGGCTAATTCTCGTCATAGTCAATGCCTTGTCTTTATTGATAACCTTTAGTGACTGGTCTCGCTTTATTGGTAATCACATTACCATCTATGTCGACTTTCTTCTTATAAATCCCTTTGCACCCTATGGGTTTTAGCCCTTCGGGTGGGTCAACCAAAGTCCATAGTTGGTTTTCAAACATGGAATCCATTTTGGACTTTATGGCTTAAAGTCATTTTTAAGATTCTGAACTCTTCAGAGCCTCTTCATAGGTTATAGGTTCATCGTCCTCTATGAGCAATACGTCACTATGTTCACCTATGAGAAAACCATTTCTCTCTGTAACATTAGATATCCTACTTGACCTACGAACATTTTGTGTGTCAAAAGATTCAATTATTGTCTCATCTTTATAAACAATAATCTCAGGTTCAAGCAGTTGATTTGCGTTTATTGAGCATTATGAACTTCATTAAGTTTGACTTTACTGCCACTATCTTCTCTTAGAAGAAACTCTTTCTCTAAAAAGACAACATGATTTGAAATAAACACCTTTTGCTCTAAAGCATTGTAGAATTGATATCCTATTGTTTCCTTAGGATATCCTCCAAATAGACATTTATTAGATTTTGTTTCAAGCTTGTTTAATTGAATCAGCTTTATGTAAACCGAACAACCCCAAACTTTCATATAAGAAAGATATTTTTGTTAGTCCATATTTCATATAGAGTAACATCAACTGCTTTTGAAAGGACTCTGTTTATTACATAAATAGCAGTTTCGAGTGTATGACCTCAAAAGGATTTTGGTAGATCTGCTGAGCCTATCATTGACCTTACTATGTCCAACAAGGTTCAGTTTCTCCTTTCAGCTACACCATTATGTTGTGATGTGTAAGATGTAATCCATTGGGATACAATTTCATTATCCCTGAGATAACTTAGAAACTCCTCGTTCGAGTATTCACTACCTTAATCTGATTGAAGTGTCTTGACACTTTTACCAAGTTGTTTCTCTACTTCATGTCTAAATTGTTTGAACATTTCAAATGCTTTAGACTTGTATCTCATTAGATACACAAAACCATATCACGAATAATCATCGTTAAAAGTAATGAAGTACATAAAATCACCTTTAGCATGAATGAACATCGGACTACATACATCATAATGTATTAGGTCCAATAACCCATTCGCACGTTCACCCTTTCCTTTAAAAGGTAATTTAGTCATCTTGCCTAACAAGCAAGATTCACATGTGTCACATGATTCATAATCAAATGACCATAAGCTACCACTTTTTTGTAGCTTAGCCATACAACTCTCACTTATATGGCCAAGTCGACAATGACATAAGTAAAATGATTTTAAGTTATCTCGTTTTTGTCTTTTATTGTCGAATTATATTGCACATATCTAATAGATAAATACCATTGCACAATGTAGGAGTACCGTACAATATTTCATTCAACTAAATTGAACAACCATTGCTTGAAAAAGTTAAATGAAATCCTGTTTTATTAAGATATGAAACAAATACAATGTTCTTTGTCACAACGGGTACATAATAACAATTATCCAAAATTAACTCTAGCCCACTAAGAAGATACAAAACATAGGTCCCTATGAATAATGTAATAACTCTTGCTACATTTCCCACACGTAGGTCCATCTCTCTCTTCTTGAGTGGTATACTATCCCTGAGATTGTGCACATCAACACATATATGTGAGCCACATCCGTTATCTAATACCTAAATGTTATGATCAGAAATAGTATTAACCTCAATGACAATTAACATACCTAAAATGGACGGTGGAGCATCTAATGCCTTCTTCTGCTTCAGCGACTCCAGATAGGCTTTACAGTTCCTCTTCCAACGCCCTTCCTTATTACAATGAAAACATATTTCCTTTGGTGCATTTTCCTTTGTCTTCTTCTTGGCTACACCTCCCATTGACTTCTTAGACATGTTCTTCTTCTTTTAGTTCCACTTGTAAGAGCCAAAAGGAGGGTCAACCAGCATCGTAGCCTTACTGCCCTTCTTGATAGTTGCTCAATTATTTTAGGTAGATTAATCAGCTTAGGTATCGAAGTGGATATTTGGTTCATTCAATAGTTAAGCACAAACCGTGAATAATTATCGGTCAAACTAGTCAGAATTAAGTCTATACTTAATTCATGATCCATTATGAAACCCAAACTAGCTAACCTCTCAATGTAACCATTCATCTTCAGCGCATACTGCACTAGAGACGATCCCTTCACCATCTTAGAGTGAAAGGGCAACCTTGAGGTCTCGAATCTTTCAGACTAAGCTTACTCATCAAGCAGTTCCCTTAGAAGGTAGACTATGGTATAAGCATCCACAGCCTCATGCTACTTTTGCAGTTCTGGTAACATAAAGGCTAGCATTATACAACTAGCTAGCTCACTATCATCCAGTAGCTTCTTGTAAGCTTTCTGAACCTCATTATAAGTATTGGCAGCAGGGGAATCGGGAAGTGGCTCATCTAGGACATATCCTAATTTCTCATATTTGAGAACAATTCTCAAATTCTGTAGCCAATCTAAGAAGTTTGGTCTTGTGAGTTTGTTGGAATCAATTACAGGGCATAAGTTCATACTGTCGAAGACATCACGACGATTCAATAACCTAGAAGAATGAGAGAAAGCGTAAGAATTTACATAAATGCATATCAATAAGGACTTTAATCACATGCATTATGGGTCCCACTATTTTATCTAAATCCATAGCCCTCACTACGAATTCGAGAAAAAAAATATAATTTTCCTAATTGGTCGATATCCACTAATTCTAAGAATGACCTTGTGTTTGCCCAACAAGCTACCTTAGGTCAATCGGTAGGTATCATTCATACCAGTTGCTTTATGTTATGCAACTATCAACCTATGTCATCAACTGTTGATTTAGTACACTCATGGGGTCATCAAATCTTGATATGTATACATCCCATGTATACTACTACTCAACTTTGCCTCTATCCATGTTCAACTTGGGTTTGCCCAACAAATCAATGCTTCCAGTTAGGACCATCCCATTAATTCAAAAATCTAATTTCCATACTTTGATCATATTTGTGTAGTGTGGGCTTGGGTTTTCCCAACAACCCTACACTAAAAGAAATTTGGTTCTTGCGATATCCATGGAAGGCATAAGTCTAAATATTTTGGTTAAGGGATTCATTCTTAGGCTTCATCAATATTTGGATGGTATTATATATATATATATATATTCAAATTATGGACAACTCAATTAAATTGGGCCTGTGTCTATAACCACCCTTAAAATGCATCTAATGCATGTAACACACAAAGGAGGTTTAATTTAGGTTGTTTCAACTTTTGAACCAAATCGGATACTAGTGTTAGTCTCGACTAATTCGAATTATGAATGTGATTCAATTAGAAACCCTAAAATTCAATTATTTTGATGTCTAAATTAAAAACTTTAATTCTAGTACATATGTCTTTTTCTAGTCACACTGGAAATGCTATGCTCTACTTGGATTAATTCTAAATTAATCCCTATGGTTTCCAAAATTTTCGAACATCAATTAGTCATCTAAAACATCCCTAGGTCATCTCAAATTTATCAAGACAATTTGGGCACAAGACAAATATATCTTGACGGCTAAAATTATCAAGATAAATGAGTTAACCTACTAGATACTAAAGAGACCGATTAGATGTTCGAAAATTTTACGGAATCCTAATTTGAAACACATGCACTTAGCATGCTACTATCATCCAAATAATACATTTTTTATCTCATAAGAATAATTTCAAGGTCTTATAACAAGTCAGCCCCATCAACTTTCAAAAAGCTGACCAATGTTGACTTTGACTTAATCTATTAATTGAATCAAGTTCAGTTAATTCTAGAAAATTCCAAAGTCTTATTCATATTTTAAATGTATTTAATAAAAAATTCCATAATCTAATTCCTAGGAATTATTTATAAACTAAGTGGAATTGGCCACCACATCATATGTCCACGAACACTTGTCATACACCACCAGCATGTATGTAAAATCGAGAATAAATAACTAGTCATTTCAAAAAAAAGGTGTTATGCATCTCATACACGTGGCAACATCAGATGTGCATGTTCATGAAGAAAATTCATAAAAACAATTTTTTATAAAATTATTCTGGAATTTACAAGCATGCATGATCATCAAATTTCCATAATTTCCCAAAACTTCATACATGCATCAAGATGAAACTAAAATCGTAATGAAATAGCAAATGACATTCAATAAACACCTTATAAAAATTTTTACGAAAGAAAATTAGAAATTTTTGTCGATTTATTATGAAAATTTCAAAATCAACACATATATTCTATTTTCTAGAAATTCCCAGAAACTAAGATATGAACAAACTAGAGATTAATAAAATAGCAAATGGAATTCAATTGAAATTTTCTTTGACAGAAATATAATATATCATCTTATAAACATTTCTGTGAAAGAAAATTAGAAAAATCATTTTTCTATAATTTATATGAATTTTTTGAAATCAATATGCATGTCAGTCATAACCTAGCACATAGTTTGCACATGTTTAATAAATCATCTTATACATGCATAACTTGCTTTGATACCACAATTGGAGAGCATGGATTCATACATCACATACATGGCAAGGTAACGGAAGTGTCAGAATCAAAATTCCAACCCCATGATATCCTTAGAAAATCTAGAATCTATGTGCATGTATAAACAGATTATAAGAACATGAAATTACAACATATATACCTTGCAAATACTCCTCCTTTCTTGACACTTCTCTTTGTTTGGGTTGTAGCAAACACCAAACACCTTCCTTGGCCTCTATAGAGCATGAAAAGATGAAGAAAAATCAATGTGTAAAGGTAGTTAGAGCACTAAATAAGATGAGTTCAAGTAGATGCTCTAGTGTTAGATCAAGACCAAATTTCATGCAATTAATCTCATGCAACAATAAGATTGAATGAATAAATCTCAAGATCACTCCTCTCAACTTCCAAGACTCTTATGGACCCTTAGCCTCTATATTGAGATTGTTTTATGGCTAAAATTTCAATTGTACATAAGTGAAGAACTCACGATCATGGCCTTCTTAGTTAACAATCATACACACTTTGTTTTCATTTGATCTTTTATGCGTGTGACCATTAGGTTTTCGGTTATTTTGGTCACTTAAATTAATTCTTAATTAGAGCAAATCATGAAGGGTTTCATGATGTCAATTTATCGAAATTTAAGTGGATTAACACTCGAACTCCTCGATAGCTAATTATCTAACTTACAAACCTTTCCATAGTCAATTGCTGTGCAATTCGTCCTTTCATCATTCTATATCCCACTTGGTTCGGAGTATTAGCTAGGTGTCAAATCCCACTAGACTGACTATGTTAGATCTAGTCTAAGTGATGTTAGTTCTTGTCCTGGGGTCTCATTACTCTATGTGTCATTTAAGACTCTCTTCATGACACATAATTGCTTCGGCTAGAGTCTCCCGAGTAATGAGATCTATTACTTGATCAAATCGAGGAGTATAAAATGTGCTAGTCTATTCGTATTAACAATGTCATATCTCATTAATCATACGACTAGGGATAATTTAGACACTAAAATAATTGCACATAGATAGGAATCTCATTATCATGATCTTATCATGATTTCCTTCATATTACATTTTGTGTCATGGACTTCATTAATTCGATTTAAGAACGACATCAATTCATAAATAAATGAACATCAAATTAATGAATAACGTCTTTCGCTTTATTAATTAAAATAAAATTTGTACAAAAGTGCCTTTAGAGCACTAATCTAATAGATTATAGGCTAAATATTTTTATAGTTGAATTATATGGAGCCCTAATAAATTCTTGTATGTTATGATAACTTTTGAGTTTTATTTATGTTGACCTTAGCACTAATCAATAATCATATATAAGTGACAACATAACTTTGAATTTGTATTCACATATAGATGTAGTCGAAGAACTTCTATGTAAATTAACTTAAACCTATATATATTAAGGATTCAATGAAAATCTAGATATAGACCTATGTAACCCTTTCAATAGTAGGATAACTTTTTGTAAGATTATAAAGAACTTAGTACATTCAGAGAGTAATTAATCAGATAGATATATTTATTAATTAATTAAGGAATATGTGAATACATATTGATAGATGATATATCATTATACTAGGAAACTTCATCAATCCAATTGATAGATTGCTATAAATAAATTAAGAATGCATGATAAAGTTAGAGGGAACTCTGATTTAGATATTTATTCATATTAATTATCTCATTATTATGTAAGTGTTCTAGTAGTGATCTAACTTAGTTGACATTTTATTTTATCTTTAATTAAAACAATCAAAATTTATTTTATCATTAAGTAAATGATAATAATAGGAAGATTAAACTTAAATGAAGGTAACTAATTATCAAGCCACACCCAAGTCTTATCTCCATTGCCAATTGTGTGTTTGATTTAAGGATATATAATCTCACGTAATTTCATCATTTGTTACAATTCAAGGGCCTTCTTGAGAGTAGTCAGGTTTCCAAAGGTAATAGTTTTTCAAGTAAATTTCATGGGTCCATTTGCACATTAAAACGTTATGCATATTAGGAATTGAAATAATTGCAAGATCTCCTTATTTTTTATGCATAGTAACTTCACTCCATTTCACCACAGAAAGGATTTCATTATTCTATCCATCTCTTTAGTTACTTTTTGGGGCAAAACAACATGAGCAATCCAATGCAGATGTAGATTATTAATTATTTTTTATCTTAGATTTTAATACGAATAAAAAATTTATTAGGATATTCCTAAATATATATAATTTCTTTTAAATGAAGGTAACTAATTATAATTCAAAGTATTTAATTATAACAGCAATTATCTATCAATCAACTTTTTAGATTGTGTTATTATTCAAGTGTTCCAACCATACAAGAACCTAGGCTGCTTAGAGACAAGGTGAAACAGAAAATTTGACTTCAAACTCTGTCAACTTCTTGAGTTGTACATTGCCCCACTTCAATTTCTGGGTCTCCTATTCGTCGTCCTTCTTTTTCTTTGTGGGACCACCCTAAAAGTCTCTGCAAACCATCCGTAGTGTACAGTGATCACAATGTGCCCAACCAGTAATCCAACAAGGAGTCCACAAGCATAACCTATTAGAATTGGTTTCCATCCAAATTTAAATTTGGAACTGGACTCTTCATCCTGTTCTGTGGTCAGTTCCTCACATTTCCAGGACAATGGATACCCGCA
>JAOSBN010000008.1:27063665-27084864 GCA_027563595.1 Erythroxylum suave | reverse complement strand
TTTTTGATGGAGTATAGACTTAGCTTCTTTGCTGCACATGACTTTTCAACGAGTTTTTATGATTTTGATAGACCTTTTGCATGATGATTGTAGTCATTTTAACTAGTTAACATTGTTCAATAAGAGATTTTTGCTTTAAAGTAGTGGATGGATGCGTCTTATATATATATAATTGGAATGCTATAGAGCACAACTCAAGGATGACATGCGCATCTCAAGAAGTGGTGAAAAAAGTTGCACAACATATCAGGTATAAGAAAAATTTTTGCAGCATGTCAGGTATATCTATCTTACTTTTTTCTTACTAATTTTGTCTTTTAAACTTGTATCTCTTAAATGAAGTTTGGTAACTTTTCTGTAAGTGCTACAATTCTATTTTACTTATTTATCATTATTTTATCCTACTTATTTATTTATTTATTAGGTATCTAGTTTTTTATCATATTTTTATTTATCTATTTATTTTCTAAAAATTTTCTTGTCACATTTGCAAAGCTTTTTTACGTTTTTAACCTTTTAACACTATTTATTTATGTATTTATTGAAATTTTAGTTACATAGATTTTTTCCGTGGTAGTTTACCTTTTCTCTGTAACCTGCGTCATTCATATATTGTCTCATTTGCACGTGGGTCCACCGAAAACAACCTCTCTACTATGTAGGGGTAAAGCGGCGTACTATCAGACCTCCCCAGATCCCGCTTCAGTGCGAGATTTTGGACTGGGTGATGATGATGATGATGATAATGATTTATATGTGAAATATCTAAAAGTTATTGTTATTTCATATTCATTATGATTATTATTTATTATTATAATTTTTGGAGACAGGTTTAAAAGTATATAGTACTATTGCACAATATGACAATAAACTACTTTACAAATTTTTAAAAAATTTAAAAACTATTTCATAAATTTAAAAAATTATCTAAAATAGTATCTGGTAAAATATTCACGACATTGGTTTAAAGAG
The DNA here is from genome assembly GCA_027563595.1 of Erythroxylum suave. Taxonomy (NCBI): domain Eukaryota; kingdom Viridiplantae; phylum Streptophyta; class Magnoliopsida; order Malpighiales; family Erythroxylaceae; genus Erythroxylum; species Erythroxylum suave. The sequence continues at coordinate 27,083,892 of JAOSBN010000008.1, read as the reverse complement.
ATTATGGGGAATTGAAAACCATGTGAAAAGAATCGGTAGGACATACCGAGAATCAAGTTTGCATGTGCTCGTGTGATGTAGTGACAGAGTTAGAGCAAAAAAGAGAAAAGGAGAAAACTTGTCCATTTTTAATGGATCTGGATGATGTAATATTTGGGATGATACAATTCAGTATCTTGAGCGTGGTTCCATTCCCGAGCCTAAATCGCGCTTACTTGATGATCTTGGCTAAATAGTGCCAAAGAAATATGGCCAGGGCATATGACTAATGCTCTGAAGCCTTGCTTTAAGGCGTAGGCAGGGTTCCACCGGTCTAACAACCAAGGGAGTTAGCAAAGAAAAACGAGTAGAGATTAACGAACTTACAAATCAGGAGTGCGTTGCCTTACGAAGTCTGTTAAACAATCAGGTGACTAAGTTGGGGGGGGGGGGGAACATTTGATTGGTAAGTTATATGCTACAAATTGGATAATTGATACGAGTGTGTCTGCCAGACTATGCAACGAGCTCACTAGATCTATAGTGCGATATTTAGAAGACAACACCTTGCTAGGTAGGACTTCCAAATGGAGAATACACAGATGTTGTAAAGGAGGGAGACATTATTTTTGGCAAGTAAGTCTTACTCATATTGTATATGTTCCTTACAATTTAATTTATGTGTCTCAAATTATCTTTTGCAATCCACTAACAAGTTTTGTTTTATTAAAGACTGCACTTTGAGGATCCTAATCGAAGCAAGTGAACTATGAGAAAGGCTATACTACTTAAAGGGGATGGCTCCAACTCGTATTGTCACGTATCTATTACCCTCTCCCCAAAAGATGCACCTAGTGAGGTATGCAACACCCACGCTTATAAATCCAAAACCTCCCTATTACACATCTGATGTGGGACAACATACGCCAATGAGACCGTGACAGGCTCCATTAGCCCAATCCCTGACGTCCTTATCAGGGGTCATAGTGGGCCACTCGATGCAGGGTCCCCGTACCACATGATAGTACCCCTAGGGTGGCTTTGATACCAACTTGTCACGTGTCCATTACCCTCTCCCCAAAAGATGCACCTAGCGAGGTGTGCAGCGCTCACGCTTATAAACCCAAGACCTCCCTAGTACACATCCGATGTGGGACAACACAGGCCAACGAGACCGTGACAATATGCACCAATTCAGTGGCAACAAATGTAGCAATTTATGACATCTCAGACTTTTGGTATCCATCATATAAAGTAGTAGAAATGCTTTCTATTGTTAAGAGTAGTAGAAAAAATAGTAGTTGTGATGTATGTTTTAGGGCCAAACACTGTCCTAGAATATTTTTTTCTGAGTGAAAATAAAGTAGAAAATAGTTTTATTTAATTCATTGCGACTTATGGGGTTCATACTGTGCACTTGTATCCCTAGGTGCTGCATTTTTTCTTACAGTTAGAGATGATTATTCTCGGGCAATGTAGATTTATTTATTGCTAAAAAAAAGTGAAGCTGGATAAATTTTAAGAATTTGTGTTCTATAGCTTGTCAACAATTTAATAGATAAGTCAAAGTTATTAGGAGTGACAATAAAAACAATTTATCTACTGGAATATTTTTCTGGACATGATATTTTGCATCAATCCTCCTGTATTGGAACACCCTAACAAAATAGACGTGTAAACCGAAAGTGTTGTCATGTTCTTAATGTGGCACATGCCTTGAGATTTTAGGCTCATCTTATTATAGATTTTTAGGGTGAATGTATTTTAACTACATGGTATTTGATTAATCAGACCCCTTCTTTGACTTTAGGTGGAAAAATACCTTACGAGATGTTATTTGGTCAAGTGTTTTCCTATGATCATCTATGAGTTTTTAGCTACTTATGTCATAATTAGCTATAAAACAACGATAAACTTGTCAATCATAGTAAGAAGTGTTTATTTGTAGGAAGTTCTTATAAGAAAAGGTTGGAAATTGCATGAAATTGAGAGTGGTGAATAGTTCATATTTTAGGCTGTAGTTTTTGTGGATCGAGAATTTCCTTATGCACATGTTGCCTTTGCAATATCATAGATAAACTTGTGACTTTTGAATATTACTTTCATTGGGAGTTTATATGATGAAATCCTTGGTGATGATTTAGTCTACGATGATGAGAGAATTTAAGGGACTGGGGATAATATGGGTGCTTCTTGTAAAGGGGAGCATGTGTGCGACATTAGTGCTTGCAACTCTTAACATCACATATAAGTCAGATAGTAGGAAAAATGATACTAATGTGAATATTCAATGGAGCGACATCACTGCTGAGGAGATGACTTTAGGTTGTGGGCTCTGAGAATATCGACCATCATTATACTTGAAGAACTATGTCACATATACTATATGATGTTTAACCTCTATATTGGTTCATTATTTTAATTTAAGTTCTTATGTATACCTTACCCTTTAGTACATTATGTGAATTGTGACAATTAAAAAAGACTGAAGTTGGACAAATTTTAAACAAATTGTGCACTATAGCCTAACATCAATTTAACAGATTATCAAAAGTTATTAGGAATGATAATGAAACCAAACTTATCTACTTGAATTTTTTTCCTTGAACATGATGTCTTGCATCAATCCTCTTGTATTGAAACACCTTAACAAAATAGACTTGTAAAGCGAAAGCATTATTATATTCTTAATATGATGCATGCTTTGAGATTTTAGACCCATCTACTTATAGATTTTTATGATGAATCTATTTTAACTGCATGATAGTTAATTAATTAGACCCCTTCTTTGATTTTAGGTGGAAGGACACTTTATAAGATATTGTTTGGTCAAATTCCTTCCTATAATCATTTTTAAGCTTCTAGCTACTTGTGTTATGTCATAATCAGTTGTGAAACAAAGATAAATTTGTCAATTATAGTAGGAAATGCATATTTATAGGAAATTCTTATGAGAAAGGGATGAATATTATATGATATTGAGAGTGGTTAATATTTCATATTTTGGACGTAGTTTTTGTGGAGCAAGAATTTCCTTATGCATATGCTACCTTTGTAACATCAAAGACAAACTCATGACTTTTGGATAGTATTTCTATTAGGTGTTCATAATCTAGTACTTCTATTAGGTGTTCATATGATGAAATCCTTAATGATGATCTAGTCTATGATGATGAGAGAATTGAAGCGACTGAGAATGGAGTGGGTGCTTTTCATAAGGGTAAACATATGCACGATACTAGTGAGCACACTAATCTTAATATCACACATAAGTTAGATAGTAGGAGAATCACATTGATCTAGATGTAAAGTAGAGCGACATCGCTACTAAAAAGATAACTTTAGGCTGTAGGCTTCAAGAATGTTAACTACCATCATATTTAAAGAACTATGTCACACATATTATAAGTTGTATAGCCCTTGTATTGGTTCATTCGTCTAATTAAAGTTCTTATGTATACCTTACCTTATAGTACCTTGTATTGGTTTGTTCATCTAATTAAATTTCTCATGTATACCTTACCTATAGTACATTATATGAATTGCAATAATTTTTGTTTGCAGCAAAGTTTTTTTGGCAGTTATTACAATAAAAAAGAAGTCAATATTTTTTTTAGATCAATGAAAGAATTGCATTTGTAGAAAGTAATGCAAAAAGAAATTTAGGTCCTAAAGAACAATGGCACATAGATTTTAGTAGACCTTCCTCCTAAAAGGAAGTTGTTAGATGCTAATCAGTATACAAGATCAATTATAACTCATATAAGACAGTTGAGAGATATAAAGCTTGTTTGGTTATTCTAGATAACAATCAAGTTGAGAGATTGGCTTATAAAAAGATTTTTGTGCCTATTGCCAAGATGGTCAATAACCACATAATTTTAATCATTAAAGCTGCTAAAAACTGGGAATTACATTAATGTAATGTCCATAACACCTTCCACCATGGTGATCTTGCCAAGAAGGTATATATCAAATTGCCTATTAGGTTCTCGACCCAATCTTATGGTAAGGTTTGTCAGCCTCAAAATTCACTCTATATTTTGAAACTGATTCCTCAATGCTATTTTATGAAATTGATCATAACAATGCAGAATTATGGTTTCCAACAGTCATACTTGGACTATTCTTTATTTACCTATCACATTAAAGATTTAGAGGTGGTCTTAAATATTTTCTTATTATTAAAATGGCAAGGAGTTGTCAAGGGATTTTTAAGCCATTATAAGTATACGTTGGACACCATTGTTGAATTTGATTTGTTGGGTAATCGTTTTATAGCACAAGTTAACATTATCTATCATCACACTTCTTTATGATCTAGAGCCCTAGCTTCATCTCATTAAACAACTAAATTTCTTGATTTTCACTAGGCTCGAGTTATGTTATTATGTTCATGTGTTGGTCTAGTTCATGCAACAATTGCATATTGGGAAGCCGCTGTACATGCTATACAATATTTGAAAGGTAATTTAGGTCAAAGGCTTTTACCTCATGCATATAATGGTCTTTATCTCTATGCTTTTTATTACTTTGATTAGGCTAGTTGTGCACTGACTTACCTATTGCTAACATGGTACATTTTTCTTACTTAAAAACTCTCTAATTTCTTGGAAAACTAAGAAACAATATACAATATCTCAATCCTCAATAAATTAGAGCATCATTCTGGTGACAACTACAAGTTGTGAACCGAAATGGATAAAAGGTTTATTATTAACCCTTAGGCTACCATATATTGCTCCAATGCAATTATCTAATGATAGAGAAGTTGATTGTCAATTTTTGCGAGATGAAATTCATGTGGAGAATATTGCCACAACTTCTATACATTCATCTAAACAACTTGTCGACATCTTTACCAAATCAATAGGCATGAAATAGTTTGATTACTTTCTTCCTAATTTAGACATTAAAGGTATTCATGCACTACATGAGGAGGAGTAATAGTATTTGTATATTTTAGGCAAATTTTGGTGTACATATTTTATTTCTATAAAGTGTATTCGATTAGTCGTGATTGTAATCCATTGGTTTAGGAGTCCGAAGAAGGTGTAGGGTGTGTTTATTATACTTTGCTCATCTTACTAGATGATATAAAGCTCTTTATCAACTTGGAAGATTTAATTGAGAGGCAATGATATGATGTCGATCTTTATGTATAAGCAATCAAGCAACTCATTATCGGTGGGAAGCATCGAAAACCAGGGGAAAGATTTCTAAAATAATTGTCAATGTCTTCTTTGCTAATGATAAATATATATATCTTTGCTCATGAGAAAGTAATCTCATTAACTAATTAAGTACTCCATTGAATTTTCATTCACAACGATAAAAAACAACCACCACCTACCTAATAACATCACCAAATATATATATTTATATATGTATATATATATGTATGGTCCACTTAATCCTTTAAGGATTAACATTCCTATCTAATTAAAATTAAGATTTCTAAATCCAATTAACATATCCTTACAACATCCCAAAATTTGATTTTTATGATGTGTTTGCTTAAAAAATAGTTAAAAATATAGTGGTGTTAGGAAATTAGCATTATATATAATCAAAAATTACATAAATATTAATTTCTATCCTTCGTGAAAAGTATATAAAGTTAGATTACTTGTATTGTTTCTCTAAAGAAATCATTTTATGCAGGATGAAATTCATATAGAGAACATTGCCATAGTTTATGATAATTCATCTCACTAACTCGTTAACATCTTTACGAAAGCACTGCATAAGAAATATTTTGATTACTTTTTCCACAAGTTAGACATTCAAGGTCTTCATGCACCAACTTGAGGAAGGATAACAACGTGTACATATTTTAGGGAAGCATTTTGTTTATATATTTTCTTTCTGTAGAGTGTATTTAATTAATTGTAATTGTAATTATAATCCTGTCAATTTTAGGAGTCTTACGAAGGAAGTCTAAGGAGTATATATTATACTTTTCTCATCTTTAATGAATGATAAAAGTCTTCCCTAAAACTCTTTATCAACATTATAGATTTTTAAAGGGCACTGGTATATTGATGACCTTTCTGTAGAAGCAATTAAACAACTTATCATTAGTAGGAAACATTTGACAACTAGGCGATACATTTTTGAAGTAATTACCATTGTCTTTTTTTTTTGGCTCATGTTATTCCTCTTGGTGATGTTATTGTTTAGAATAGAAAATAATTAAAGAAGTTGAATAGTTAACGAGATTCTTATAGATATATATACTTTGTATCATTATATATATATATATATATATAATGATACAAAGTCCACTTAATCTTATTAGAATTAATATTCCTTAATCTAATTAAAATTAGGATTTCTTCTCTAATTAGCATATCCTTAACATTCCTGAATTCAATTAAAATTAGGATTTCTTAATCTAACTAAAATTAGCATATCCTTTCAAAATCCCAAAATTTATTATTTTTATAATGTGCTTGTTTAAAGCACAATTGAAAATACAATGATGTTAGGACATTAAAATTACTTATAATTAAGAAGTTACATAAATATTAATTCTTATCTTTTGTTTACTATATCTAGTTAAACTATTGTTTCTCTAGAGAAGTTGATTGTCATTTTCTGTAAGATGAAATTCATATAGGAATATTGCCACAACTTATATACATTCATTTGAGCAACTAGCCAACATCTTTCTCAAACCAATGGGCAATAAACAGTATGATTACTTTCTTTACAAGTTGGGCATTCGATGTCATCACACAACAACTTAAAGGTTGGGGGGGGGGGTGTAATAATATGTATCAATTTTAGTTAAATATCTAGTGTCCATATTTTCATTCCTTATAGTGTATGTGATTAGTTGTAAATCTCATCAGTTTAGATGTAGTGTAATTGTAATTATGTAGACAATACCCATTTACAGCCTACAATGTTAACATTTAAGGGTGGAGGAACTAGAGTCCAGGTATACTTGTAATGAAGATTGTTGAACTCGTTAAGCATGACTTGGCATTAGTGAAGAAATTTGTTGGCTTTGGTAAAGAAAGTGGAATTAAGAGTGTGAGAATTACAGGTGATGGTGGAATAAGTGACGAAGTTAGAGAAGATATGAGGTACAAGTATGATCATGTGTGCAAGTGATCATAAGATGCAAATGGGAGGATGATTAGGAAGAGTTAGGATTTAAGGAAAGGGGTTAGGATAGAAAAGGTGAAGAAAAAGAGTTACACGATAGAGGTAAGGTGATCAAAGAAGAAGAAGAGGGTAAGGAAGAAGTAGGAGGTGAGGTGGGATAAGGAAATTTATGCTCAAGGAAGTGCACATGATGAGAGATATAGAGCTTAGAAGTGTGAGGATCAAAATAGTAACAACATTTATAAGTAGGAGAATATCCAAGAAAGACAATCATGTACATTCTGGTGTAAATTTTTTAGAATGAGAGGAACCTAAAAATGAAAAATATGTATATCCAATAACATGAAGAAGGGATAAATCTATTTTGGTGAGAAAGAGTAACTCATGAAGGGAGTTATAGTGAAGAATAAGAGTAGGTAACAAATTGATAAGGTAAACAACATTAAAAAATATGTCATACTAAAAGGATTTAGGAAGAGAGGTACGTATAAGGAGGGTAAGGACAGTGTTAGTGATGTGATAAAGTTTTTTGCTCAGTAAGGTCATTTTGATAAGGATTATAAGGAAAATATATACAGTGATGTAATGCCATGTGAATTAAGAAATTGAACAAAAGTACCTTTAATAAGTTTAGAAGCTCCATTGCATTAATAAAAACTTTTAATGTTGATAGCAAAAAGATTTTCAACTATTGTTTTGAAAGTTTAAAAGTGAGAAAGAGCTTGAGATTTGTGAATTAAGCGAAATATCCATATATAACAGAAAATAAGTTATAAAGGATTAATAGAGACATAAGAAAATAATGTAAATGGAATTTTGGTACATTTCCCTTTGAGAAAAGAGACACAATAATTTTACATTGGATTTTGTAGAAAAAAATATGAGACAAAGTGTTACTGAACAAGGATGACCAAGATGTTGATGCTAGAGGTTGAGCGGAGCATGAGTGACAATCAGAGCAACATGATTTTTAAAGTTTAATGGAACTTTCATAGGATAGAAATTATTATGGATGAAACTAGCAATGAGTAGTGTCTTGGTGTGAGGATTCTTTGCAATATACCCTACAGAGGTAAATTTAAAAAGACAAGAATTATCTTTGACAAATTTGGCAATAGAGGTCATTTTAGTAGTAAGTTAGGCTATGTTTGGTTGGACGTAAAATTTTTAATGGAATGAAATGATTTATAATTTAATGGAATGGAATGGTTTATAATAGAATGGAACGTAAATGAATGTAATATCAGAAAATTGTTGTTTGGGAGGGATGGAAGGGTTCATAATGTAATATAGTGAAATGTTGATTGGATGAATGGTTTATAATATAATATAGTGTAAAGTTGTTTATCATTTTACATTACATTTCACCAATAGAGAAAATAAGAAATGTATGACCATTACCATCAATTACTTGATTTGGACAATTATATAGTATTTTTTATTCCACAAGTTGAGAGTTTGATTTCATATACGTAGAAGCATCAATATCAAGTAACCGTCCAATAATAGTATTGGAAGTAAATTGTGAATTGTCACAAGGTCTTGAATTTTCACGATAGTGAAGTTCATTGGAAGAGCTTGGGGATCAATTGAAGATCCAAATAGATGATTTCGAGATTCAAAATACTTACAATGAAAGTAGGTGGTAATATGTCCCCATTTCTAGTAAATTTGATGTTGGGATGGTGGTTTATTATTATAATTAGAAAGGTTAAAAAAGTAATATTTTTGGGTCTAGACTAGAGTAAAATAATGAGATGGAACAAAAATTAGAGTATTTAAAAATAATTAGATCTAAATTATATACGTAAAAAACATATAATTCTCTCTAAGTTTGAGTTTGGTTAGTGGATGGATGAAAAGGAGGGTAAGTGAGGCCAAAAAAGACACAAGCCTACTTGAAGAAATACATCCAAAATGCACTACCAGCCCATTTGAGCTATTTCAATGCACCATTTAAGTGAGGCCGAAAAAGACACAGGCCTATTTGAAGAAATACATCCAAAATACACCATTGGCCCATTTGAGCTATTTGAATGGACCATTTGAACATTTGATCCAAAGATTAATCCAAAAGCATTTAGGGTTCTTAGGAGGTTAATAAGGTCATCCTTTTCAACCCTAATGTCATCATAATCTCTATTGGTATGATTATTAGTGTAGGGGTGGTAAATGCTCGTTAGTTGGTGGGGGAGTGGTAAGATTAGAGACAGTGCTCATAGATGAGGAGTTTTGCTCAAAGGTCATCAAAGGATATGGGTGTTTCTTGATGTTCAACAATGGTGATGAATGATTAGTAGTTTGGAGGTAGATTGTTTAAGGTGAAAAGAGATCATCATTTGTGTTGTCTATAATGGTGGCAATTAGTCATGAGTAGTGTGTGAAATACTAGAGAGATATTCATTGACTAGTGTCCAGTTCTTCTTCAAGATAGGAAGTTTTCACCATAAATGAGATGCCTAAAAGTTGGATTTTGTATGAAGTGTCTTTCTAATCCAACCTAGAGATCACAAATAGTGTGATTTTTGTGTTTGAGATGAACATACAGTAGTGTAAAAGGATAAGTTTGAGAGCTTTGATATTATGATTAAGTCTTTTGCTTGCATTTCCTGTGACGAAGTTACAGCAATGAATAAATAAACGCAAGTGTATAATATAAGTTAAAATTATGTACATCATAATATCAAATATGACCAACAAATAAAAATTGTTGAAATATCTATCACTAAATAATAAGAAATATTTTGCACATATTATCATGAGCGCTTTATCATGAACTGTGTACATTAGGTTCAAGTGTCATGTTGATGTTATCACACCACATCAAAGTTGTCTGTCATGGACTATAACTTCCATTGGAGCGTGATTTTCAGTGCCAACAAATAGGTTGATATAAGGGAAATGAGTTCTTTTACGCTGCGTTTGGTTACTGTGATCCATATATTGAGACAGAATGAAACAAAAATTTGGGGATACAATATAACAAAAATTGGAGATATTGAGATGTTTGGTTGTAATGGATAAAACAGATAAAACTATGCGTCTCAAGAACAGAAATGTGTTTGGTTGCAGTTGACAGAGCACAGAAAACAGTGTCAATGACCAAAACCCCTGCAGTATAATGTGATTGGAAATATGTAATTCATTGATTATTTTAAAACGAATGATTTGTATTAGTATTTTTTTAATTGTATCTATAAATAAAGAATTAAAAAATTAGGAACCTAAAAATTTAATGAAATGAGTAATTGAAGAAAAATAATGGAAATCAAATCATAGAAGAATGAAGAAATAAACCCCTAACGTAATTTTGGAAAAATCCTCCTAATGAAACAAAAATTTGGAGACAGAACATAATAAAAATTGGAGACATTGAGATGTTTAGTTGTAATGGACAAAACAGATAAAACTATGCGTCTCGAGAACAGACATATGTTTAGTTGCAGTTGACAGAACATAGAAAACAATGTCAATGACCAAAGTCCCGCATTATAATATGATTAGAAATATGTAATTCATTGATTATTTTAAAATGAATGATTTGTATTAGTATTTTTTAATTGTATCTATAAATAAAGAATTAAAAAATGATAAACCTAAAAATTTAATGAAATGAGCAATTGAAGAAAAATAATGGAAATCATATCATAGAAGAATGAAGAAATAAACCCTCCCCAAAAAAACTTCAATTGTTAAAATTAGGGTTAACTGTGACACCCCCAAAATTGAAGAAAATGACATGAATCATGTAGATTTCAAGTTGACAAACAAGAAAGTAGCAAAAAAAAAAAGAAAAAAAGAAGAAGAACTCACTTTTGACTACCAATTAGAATAAAGAAATGACCGGTTTTTTGCTAGAGAGACGAACAAGAGAAGAACGTACTAGTAGTAGAGAGAAAGTGTCTGGTGAAGAAATGAGAAGAATGGTCTTTTTTTTTTTGCTATTTATACACTTGGGCATGTGTGAAATATTAGTAATAATATGGTGGTATTTTTGTCTAACAACCCGTATGTTTTGTTTCTGTGATAGGCAGAAAAAAGTTGTGTCACGGTTTTAGAAGGAACAAAAAATTTGCTTTTTTGTGAGCTAGCGTCGGAACAAAAATGAACAGTGTTAACATCCAAATACTACTAGGCACAAAATGTTTGTGTTTTGTTATCTATCTCTACTCACGGAGGCATCAACCAAACTCAATGTTAGAAAGTTGTAACTCAACTGAGTTTTCAGTCTACTTTACTTAACAACAATCTTTTAATAATCCAATTCAATGTTAGCAAGAGAGGTTTAACCCCCAGTAAATTCAATTCAATTCTTGTTAAGGTTTAGTGCAACTATCTGTGTACAAACCTATACTTCTCTTGTTGTATATATCAAAACTCCTGCAGCCTTTCTTTTCTCTTTACTGTTTCTGCTGCATATTTCTCATCAGCTTCTATTTTCTTATATTTATATAGTTTGTATTAATTTAGTTGTATAAGAAGATAGAAAATTTGACATGGTATTGACTTTAAATGGACACCATCAAATTTTAATGGAATAAATTATCCTTTATATGCTGTCATGTCATCCTTGGGAGAAACCTTAACACTGGTTATTGTCGCATGTTATGCAAATCGTCGCTAATTATAGTTTGGACGCGTCCAAGCTACTGTCTATCTTAAGAACGTGCATCGATTCTAAGTTGCTACTTCAGGGCCGACTTATCCACCAAAAAGTCGTCACTCTTGGCTTGCATGACAACATTGCGTTGTGCAAGAACCTCATAAATCTTTACTTCTCTTGTCAAAGCTATGACTCTGCTAAGCTTGTTTTCAGAAGCATAGAAAACCCTTTTGACATCTCTTTGTGGAATGCCCTTTTGGCTGCGTACTGCAAGAATTATATGTACATTGATGCTCTTGAGCTTTTTGGTAGTTTACTGCAACACCCATATATGAAGCCTGATAGTTTTAGTTACCCCAGTGTGTTAAAGGCGTGCGGTGGATTAACTAGAGTACATTACGGAACAATGTTGCATGCCCAGTTGATAAGATTGGGTCTTGCTTACGATGTTGTTGTCGGGAGCTCTCTCGTAGGCATGTACGCCAAGTGCAATCTTTATGGGCGTGCTATACTGTTGTTCGACGAAATTCCTGAAAGGGATGTTGCATGCTGGAATGCGGTCATCTCTTGCTCTTATCAAGGTGGGAAAGCCGAGAAAGCTTTGGAATTCTATGAGAAGATGAAGGAATCTGGGTTTCAGCCAAACTCAGTTTCACTGACAACTGCTATTGCATCGTGTGCTAGGCTTTCGGATTTGGAAAGAGGGAAGCGAATTCATGAGGAATTGGTGAGAAACGGGTTTGAGTTGGATGGTTATGTCAGTTCTGCTCTCATTGACATGTATGCTAAATGTAGTTGTTTAGAGATGGGGAAGAATGTTTTCGAGCAGATGACGAAAAAAACTGTTATTGCTTGGAATTCCATGATAGCAGGATACAGCTCAATAGGCGATAGCCAAGTGTGCGTTGAACTTTTCAGAAAGATGAACGCAGAATGTACTAAACCAACTCTAACTACTATAAGTAGTGTATTGATGGCTTGTGTAAGATCTGCCCAACTTCGACATGGAAAGTTCATGCATGGCTATATAATAAGAAACAAAATTGAGGCTGATACCTTCGTTGACAGTGCACTTATTGACCTATACTTCAAGTGTGGAAAGATTCAGTCAGCTGAAACTCTTTTCAAAAGGACACCAAGAACAGATGTGGTTTGTTGGAATGTGATGATATCTGGATATGTAGCAGTAGGCAATTATTTGAAAGCATTAGACACCTACGATGACATGGAAGTAGCCAACTTAAAACCGAATGCTGCATCATTCGTTGGTACCTTGTCAGCTTGCTCGCAATTAGCTGCCTTAGAGAAGGGTAAGGAAATTCACAAGTGCATCCTTGAGCATGGATTAGATAATGATATAGCACTCATGGGAGCTCTTCTTGACATGTATGCTAAGTGTGGTGCCATGAACGAAGCGCTTAATGTTTTCAGGAAGTTGCCAGAAAAGGATCTCGTATCATGGACCACTATGATTGATGCACATGGATCTCATGGCCATGCTTCGGAAGCCTTGAAGCTTTTCAGAGAAATGCAGCAGCAAAATGTGAAACCAGACAAGGTAAGTTTCCTTGCAGTTTTATCAGCCTGCAGTCACGCGGGATTAGCTGATGAAGGCTATAATTACTTCAATGAGATGACCACAAAACATTGTATTAAACCTGTGATTGAACACTACTCTTGCTTGATTGATCTTCTTGGACGTGCTGGGAGACTGGATGAAGCTTACAAGATTCTCAAAAATACTCCTGAAATCAGCGAGGATGTTAACTTGTTAAGCACATTATTTTCTGCATGCCGTTTGCAAAAAAAATTAGAACTTGGGCAGCATATCGGACGATTGCTCATTAAGAAAGATCCTCATGATATATCAACTTACATAACTTTATCAAAAATGTATGCCTACGCCAAGAGATGGGATGAGGTTGGCAAGATGAGGATAAAGATGAAAAAGCTAGGAAGGAAAAAGAATCCTGGATGCAGCTGGATTGAGGTTAAGAAGAGAATCCATTCTTTTTTGGCAGAAGACAAGGCACACCCTGAAACAGATAGGGTCTATGGATGCCTCAAAATTCTTTCAGATCACATGGAACTAGATGACATGTGCCATCTTAGAAAAATCACACCTGGGACATCTAAGAACGCCAACAGTTTTGTACTCGAAATATTTTAAGTGGCCTTAATTAATTGAGGAATCGAGTGATAACTAGCGCATGTGAATGTAAGAATCAAGAGGGTGTCGGTTCAGCTTCAGAATGGTTGCTAGAGGATAAGTGAAATTTTAAGTCAAAATGTTCATATCTCTTTCTATAATGATCGCTCAAGACTTCCCCAAATCACAGTGATCAAGCAAACAGGTTAAAACCAGATTTTTAAAATTAATTTGTCAATTCAACAGTATTCATAGATAGACATGCCAAATTCTTCTAGGTAAATTGTGGGAATGCTAATCTCCATGGTGGAGGGTGAGCATTGGAGCAACTGATAAGATTATTCTTTTATAATTGGAAGGTCGTAGGTTCAAGTTACGAAAATATTTTTTTAATTGTAAAAATAAAATTATAATTATTTTAAAAAAATAATAAAATTGTAATTTAAATCACTAACAACTACTGGACTTATTATAATCAAGTTGTAATTGAGATGAAGTCATCTGATGCATCAAAAATCATGTGCTTAGTTAAAATACTTCAGATTCTTGAAATGTGTCATCTACGATTTTCTTACTATATAATATTTCCCCCTTTAAGCCTGTTCTTAGGATTTACACAACAGTCTTTAATTTTTTCATCTCTTCCCTATGGTTTCCTCAACTAGTAACATTTTCCATGTTACCAAGCTTTCCTAAACAAACATTGTGTAATAGTCAGTTTCCAAAACTACTGAGAGTTAGAGTGTCAGATTACTTAGTCACATGAATTACATCCCATTAGAATGAATTTGGTGTATTTAGGATATGATTTTATGATTTCAATCACATGCATAATATGAGCTTACACATTAATTTTGATTTAGAAAAATTACACTCAATTGACATGTTCTGGGGTATGAAAGCTTCAAAAAGAATTATTATATGATTATGCATTTCTAATGTCTTGAATTTTGATTTTCTAATAAAAAGAATTGATGGATTACAATTAGTAATTTGGAGTTAATTGTTACAATTGGGAGATTGATGAATTAATATATACATTTAGCTTAGGAAAAAAATTCAAGTGGTAAGCTAAATTGACATGTGAAAATTTAGGATGATTAAGCCTATAAATGAGTGACATATGGCATTAGAATTAAGTGACAAATAGCAGAATAACTAAGTGGCATTTGGCATCCTAAACAGTGGACATGTAGCTGGCTTAGACATTTGACAAGTGTCTTTAAACTCATTTTACACCTGCACCATACGACATAGACACTTTCAGCATCATCTTCATTGTATTCTATCATAACTCTCTCCTTCTTCTCCCTCTCATTGCCAAAACTCACTCCTCCCTCACATCTTGAGTTTCTGCTCTAAATTCTATCCATTACCACCTCAAAACCTTTGTCAATTTCTTCATAAAGAAAGTTATATTATGCTATTTTCTTCTTGTCTCTGTTGAAACTCATCCTACTCCCTCATTGCTCCTGAGACGATCTTGCATGCATTTGAGGCAAAGCAAGCTTGATACATTGAGGTGGCATTTGAGCTGAACAAGTAAGTGAAGTATTGATCTATCATGGCATGTGTTAGCAGAAATTATGATGACTGATTACGGATAGATTGAAAGGGGTACCTTTTGTTCTGTTTTTAGATGCATGACAATAGTAGTTTATGGACTGTTATATAGATGATTAAGTTAGGATTTGAAGTAAAATTGATGATGAATTCATGCTAAAGATAGGTGTTATTAAAGAGTTTTCAAATATGGAAAAGTTAGGACTGCATGTATAATGGTATAAAGTGAATGGTAATGAAACAAATGAGTAGATTTTTGTGTGATTTAATATAAACAATATGGAAACTAGACTAGCATGAAATGAATTAGTTTTAAAGGAATGAATTTTGGAAAAATTGAAGTGGTAGCGATGTCTCTAAGTATGTGAAATTCGTATAGAATTGAGGGAAGAAAGACAATGCATGGTCGTGGCCTGTTTACCTGCTTTATGTCACAATCGTGGCCTGTTTACTTGCTTTCTGTCATGATCATGGGCCTAGTTCTAGAATGTTGATTTTAGCCTTATGTACATGTTGAACTAGCCAAGGAAAAGCTACTCTAAATTGGTGTATTTGGACTTGATTGAGGCTTGGAATGAACCTAGATTGCTGCTTGATTAATTGGTTAAGAGCTTGATAAGTTTAGGTTGTTAATTGATGTCATAACTTAAACAATGTATTGTTTTGATGTCAGTGTATCCAAACCTGGAAATTATGATGTGATAAAGGAATAATGGTGTTTATATAAATTCAAACATGATCTTAAGGATATGAGTAAAGTGTATTAGGCATGAATGAATGAGCATTGAAGAGCATAAGGTAATTATTAATGAAAATTGGATAACTGTATGAATATATATTGCTAGAAAAGTTTGATGAATGTATGATTGACAAATTTGGGGTAAATCAAGCTTACTTAAGGTATAAACTTTATTGCAAACTAGTTGTATACAAACTAAAATTTTGAATGGTCAAGATATTTGTATAAGAATACATACTCGGAAAGTCAATTGAGCAAGCATTAAAACTTGACACATATAGATGTGCATGATTGTATATTCATATGATTGAACAAATTAGTGATTTGTGGACTGTATGAGTATTGCATGACGATAAACACACAAGGTGTTCATCAACATCTAAACATCGCCGAAATGTCAAGGCAATAACTTTTTTAGAGTGTACTGTAAGTTAACTTAGATATGTAAACTCATTTATATGTGCTTCTGTATGAATTATATGTTTAATATGGAACGTGGATTGATAATTGCCGAACTTAGATTCAAGGAGTTTGATATAAGTGGCATAAGTACATAGAAATGAAAGGAAATGAAAACATAGCATATGAAATGATGCATCTCATCATGTTGAAATGCATAATCAGATAAAGGAGTTGTGACTAGAGTGATCGATGTGCAAAAAGGAGCTTTGAGCTCAAGATTATGAACAAATGCCTCAGGCTCAGATAACATGGACTCGGTATCTATAATGGATACATGCCAAAAATAATCTCGATATCCACAACGGATACAGGACAGTAAATTGGGTTGATAGGCACTTGGTTATAACAAAACAAAGTGAGAATGGAAACACGTGCATTTACATACAGATCCCTACATGTATCAAATGATTGAATTGAAATGAATTGTTGAATTGTTTTGAAATAGTGAATTATAGTTGAAGTTAATGGAAGATGTGTTGTGATATGCAATGCTAGCTTACATGATATGCTTGTGGAAGTATGATAAACATTGATATACTTTTTTTGTGATCTGACTTGAGTGAATACATCGATGATGGTTCACTCACTGAGTTCGCAAACTCATCAAAATTGCAATGTTGTTTTTTAGGTTCAAGGGAGTTATAGCTACTAAGGTGATATAGTAGAAGTTTATTACTTGCATTTTAGGGACGAGAATGATTCAAAGTTCTGATCAACTGAATCTGAGGAGTCTATTAGAGTCTTATGTATTAGTATCCCATTTCATGTTATATATTTGGTACTGAGATTGAACTCAAAAAAATGTTGTGTAATGTATATGTGGATTCTGAGTTGTAATGACACATGTGACTTTTATGTTTGTGAATGGAATGGAAGAAATGAAAATTTGGAATGCATATGATATGTTTGATTCCTTTAATGAGTTAGTTTTATTGTCCTAATGCACCATTTTCATAGAGTATGTTCTCGAATATCCTCTGGTATGTTCAGGCTTATGCTCTATAAGAGTGGTATATTACACATTGAACCTTTTAAATGGAATGAGAGCAGTATAAAAGTAATAAAGAAGAAAAGTTTGTATTATTGGAGAATGTAATTTTATTTGTTAACTTGCTCCTTATATAGAACTAAATCATAATAAAAACATAAGATTTTTGGTTGATTAGAAGCCATGTTTAATAGAATCTTATAACCAACATTATCAAGCAATAATAAATGGAACCAAAAATTTTGGGATAGAGACTCCTAAAGACTTGGTCTATTGATCATTTCTCTAGCTTGCCACACAACCTAGGTAACTTACAACATTTCTCCTCCTTGCCTTACCAGTTGCAGAGACCTGGTTGGTCTTTTAAAGCTTCAAATCTAGTTTTTCTTAAAGCCTTGGTTAAAACATTTACAACTTGATCCTCCGTTTTGCAATAAAGTAATTTGAGGTCACCATCTTTTTGAGCTTCCCTTAAATGATACAGTTTAATCTTGAAACGCTTTGTCTTGCCCTGAAAAAATGGATTACTTAAGGTTGCAATTGCAGCGTGATTATCCACATAAATTTGAGTTGGCTAATTTTGATCCATGTCTAAATTTGCAAGTGGTTTTCTGAACCAGATTGGTTGATTAACTACAACATTTGCTGCCACATACTCAACTTCTGCTGTGTTTTGGGCTATTATGTCTTGCTTTTTTAAGCACTAAGAAAAATCACTAAACCAAAGATGAAACAAAAACCTATTGTGCTTTTCATTTCATCAACAAAACCTACCAATTATTATCAGAATAACCATGAAATTTGAAATTCTAACAGTAAAAGTAATTGATTCCATTCCATAGTTTGTTGTCCCCTTGAAATATCTTAGAATCCTTTTGGCAACTTGTAAATGCACTTTACTTACAAAATACATGAACCTTGAAAACAGCCTTACTAAAAGCATTATATTTAGTCTGGAGGCTTTAAGATACATCAAACATCCGATTATGCTCCTATAAATGCCTTTGTCAACCTTTTTTGCTCTATCTTCTATGCTGAATTTTTCCTTTTGATTCATTGGTGTATTGGAGCTCTTGCATTCTTCCATGTGAAACTTCTTCAGAATTTCCTTTGCGTACTTCTTTTGGCTTATGAAAATTCCATCATGATCCTTCTTCACTTCCATGCTCAAAAAATAGGACATTAAACTAAGGTCTGTCATTTTGAATACTTTGAACATTTATGCTTTGAACTCATTTATAAGTTGCTCATTGCTTACTATTACAAGAAAATCACTAACATAAATAGAGAATATGATTAAGTTAGTATCTATTTTCTTGACATATAATGTAGCTTCGATCGGGCTTTTGACAAAACTGAGACTCTAAAGCTATTCATCAGTCCGACTGTACCAGACCCACCCTTAGAGCTTGTTTATGATCGTATAGAGCCCTTTTCAACAAGTAGAACTTCTTTTGCTAGACCTTATCTTGAAAACCTTCCAGCTACTGTATATATATATCTCCTCTTGAAGATAACCATTTATAAACACATATTTTACATCCAATCGATAGATCTTCCATCCCTTTTCTACTGCCAAAGTAAGTAACATTCTAACTGTATCCAAGCATGCTACTGGAGCAAATGTTTCAGCAAAGTCCCCACCAAAAATTTGAGCATAGCCTTTCACCACTAACCTAGCATTATATTTGTTTACAAAACCATTTGAATTAAGCTTGGTTCTATAAACGCACTTGACTCTGATGACTTTTTTGTGTTGAGGCTTGTCGACCAGCTTCCAGGTGTTATTCTTTTCAATCATTCTAAACTCCGCCTTCATTGCCTCAATCCACTTTTTATCCTTCTCAATCTCACCAAAATCTGCAGGTTAAAAAATAGCAACATTGTTTATTTCATAATTATCAGGCAAAAGCCTTATACCTTTAACTAGAACATTGTCTATATTATCATCAAAATGTTATGGGATTTCTCGCATTTGCTGCTCTTTTGACACACCCCAGTTCTCTTATCTACACTATATGAATTTGACTTCTCAGCTGACAAGTATTTTTCCATTTTGGGGTTGGAAAATTCTGTAAGCCTTTGATACGTTGTTGCAACCAATGAAAACTTCTGCTTCTGCCTTCTTATCTAGTTTATATCTCTTTACTATGGAACATAAGAGAAACAAAGGAATCCAAAAGTTTTTATATCATATAGGTCAGGTTTATAACCAAGCTTCGAAAGTAGGTTTTTTTTTTTTTGTAGAACTCTTGTTAGTAGCCTATTTAGTAGAAAATCTGAAGCATTTGTAGCTTCGACCTATAAATTTTTTGACAAGTCCTTCTCGTAAAGCATACACCTTGCCATCTCCATAATGCCTTGATTTTTCCTCTCATTATCGTTTTGTTTTAGGGTGTAAGGAGCTGTTAATTGATGCTCAATACCAGCTTCTTTACAAAACATGTCGAAACACTGATTTAAATACTCCTTCCCATTATCTAACCTTATCTTTTGTATCCTGCAACCAGTTTGATTTTTCACTTAAGTTTTGAACTTCCAAATAGGGATGTCATCAAAACCGGCCCGGGTTGACCGGCCCATGGGCCTCGTCACGGGTCAAAAATATATGGCCCACGGGCCGGCGGG
>JAOSBN010000008.1:27040332-27063565 GCA_027563595.1 Erythroxylum suave | reverse complement strand
TATCATCATTTCCAGCTTTCTCTTATGCACAGGAGCCTTTCTCTTCATCTTCCTTTTCTTCCTTACCTTCACTGAACCAACTAGATCCTCTACCAATTTCAGTATTGCAAGCTCCATGAAACAACACAATTCAACAAAAACACGCTTAAAGTCTCGGACAATGATGACTTCACTCACTCGCATCTCTCTATATTGCTAGTTTCTGTGTTGCTGGGTAAAACACTAGCCATGGCATGAAAACTGGGAATGTGAGCTGATCAATAGAAGAAAGTCTGTGGTGGCGAAGGTGGTGAGCAGTTGGGGAAGAAGGCTTGAGCATACATCGGGAGATCAACTCTACTTGAATCTCCATTTTCTCTCTTAGGAAGTTTTGATTAAAATTACCAAACTGTGGATTATGATGAAGTTATGCCACTTAGAGACGGTACTATATATAAAGAACGGATAAACATTCTTTACACTTATATTAATTGGTCTCTCGGTTCATTGTCAAAACTAACCACCCTAAGAATAAAAGGATTGATGTCCCCGTAAGTACATTTTATTCTTTTAATGACAAAACATTGAAGATCAAGAGAACTAGAGATATAAAGTAAAGAATCATCCCCTCCGTATAAAAAATAATTATGTTAGTATTAATAAAACGTATATAAATAATGATTAAGAAACCAAACCAATTTGGTTGATTTAAGCTTAACTTTTCGATTTAGTTTACTATAATAAAATAACCCTCGTTATGAAAAATTGGTCAACTTATTAATTAACGATTTTCGTAAATTAACTAATTTTTATAAATCAAAACAAAATATTTTTTCATTTAACAATTTCTTTCTTTAATTAACTTTAAAATTTTAAAATTGATAAGGATAATCTCCTTTTTAAGTTCAATATTGTTTAATCTTTACCATATACTAGTTTGATAACAGTTTAATACAAATAAATCTTCTAAAATTTATACCTCTTATCCATTTAATTTTCGATTCTATTTTCAAAAGATTGTGTATAAACGCTTGCAAGACATGCTAACCAACGAATACTAAGGATTCTGATTTTATACAAGCAAGTTATAACCTGTAATTTTAATATTTTGTATAAAACATAGGTATTTCGTACTTAATGTCTTGTATTATTTAAAGAATTAGGAAAGAGGATGGCAAATTGCAATGATTAAAAAATCCAACTGGTTTGACCGATTCAACCTTGAAGACCTTGAAATATCCAATTTTTCAGTTTAATTTTTAACTTTCTGGTTCGATTTAATTTAATAACTCTTGTTGTTAAAATTTATCAATTTACTAATTAATTGATCAATTTTTATAAATTAATGAGTTCTTATAAACCAAAATAAATTAATTAATTTTCATTTAACAATTTCTTTTTTCAATTAAAGTTCAAATTCTTCGAAAAAGGTAAGAATAATATCTTTCAATCATATTTCAAATTCTTTAATTTTATTTAATCTTTAACTGGTTTTATGACTGTTTAATACCGGTTAAACCTTTTAAATAGTAAACATTTTATTTTACCAGCTTAACTTCTAATCTAGTTTTTAAAACATTGGTAACTTGTGTCATTTTTCTTTGAAATAAGTAATTGAATGCATATTATTAGAATGTCCAACCTTACAAACGAATCTCAAGCAAGTTGTGATTTTCTAAGTGATTGAATGCATATTATTTGAATATCCAGCCTTACAAAACGAATTTTTTCTCAAGCAACTTGTGATTTGAAGTGGATATGTTTTAGGTGACTTAACTTCAAGTCATGATTAGCTCGGTTCATGAACTTCAAGTCATGATTAGCTCGATTCATGACTTGTTCTACATTCGCGCTAAATTTATGTTCCAGTCATAAGTTGTGGACGTCATCTGAACAAACATTGGTTGATCATGGTATGATCTCTTAGTTTATTTAAGATGGTATGAGCTCATGTTAGAGTGGGCGGCCTCTCCTTCACTTCCATAAGAAATTTCCAATCTAGGTTGTGATTAAGTAAACTAGATTTGGATTTTCTTTATAACGAAGATGGCCATGCTGCAAGTTTTACAAAATGCATGTTGTGCTATTACCTAACTTGTACTCGTCAAATTAATACTACATGAGGACCGCGATGTTTCATGCACCAAATTATTCGATCTCCACCTCAAGTTGGGAGTTAGTTTAATGGCTTAATGTCGAATTTAGGATCTAACAGCCAAGTTCTTATAAAAGAGGGTTTCATAATTTGTTTATTGGTTAATTACATTAAACTCTTATATCATTTGATTTTTTTCATTTTAAGATTCATGTTTTAAAAAATCACCTTTTTGCACAACTTTATTATCATATTTTATAAATTTTTAACAATTCGTAATTATAAAATAATGTCATATTGTAATTTTAAAATTTTAAAATTGTTTCATTTTGAATAAAATAGATAAAAATAAATCGAATATAAAAAAAGATTGGGTGACAATTAAATAACATCATAAGTAGACAAATATTGTTTTTAAAATATTGAAATTGAAATAAAAATCAAATTATATAATATTCCAATGTATTTAATCCCACCCATCATTTATCAAAACATAAGTCCTAAAATCACCTGACAGGCCATTGTTTTCTAGACGAAGAAATAACATGTCGTGGGAATGCAAAGTGGTACTGTACGTACACACTTATTAATTACATGCAAAAGTTTAAAAGTATTTAATAATATATTTTCGTTGAACTAGCACTACGATCAAATTAATAATAGAATTCAGTTTAATTTAGATATTTAAAACTTGATACATAATGTTTTTAAAGATTTATTTTAATCTGACATAAAATAGTTATTTTAAAACTATCCTGAAATACAAAATCTTGTAATAGGTAGTGGAGATCTTTGAAAAAGCTAAGGCTTGATTAGTGTAAGTAATCCCAAGCGAATGAATATTAAGATGAATTAGAGACTATTCCGATCTCACTTCCGAGGATAAACAAGTTAATTGATTTTGATATGCTCAATTAATGAGGTGGGCATCTAATCAATTATTACCTGTTTTGATCATCCAAACTACGCTTTTTTTTTTCCCCATCAAATTCCATTCTGGTAGTCAATCACGTGAAGTTGCTCACGACCTCAAATTATACACGGTGAGGAAATTAGAAAGATACGCAATTGGGTAATAAAGTGATTAGTTTGAGAAAGAAAGGTAATTGGTATAGAAAGACATAAACAACGTCACAACTCTCACCTCTAGAGGTCTTAATTTTGGTCCGGTAAAAAAATTATTGGGTTATATCTAGATTGATTGGAATTGGAGTCAGGTATCATTCTTCCTTAAAAAGTTGTTTCGAAAAAAGTTTTCTAAAACTGAAACTTATAAACTAAAACGATATCATTTTAAACAATCTATATAAGTGTTACGAAAAATCAAGCAAGAAAAAGAAAAGTGAAACAAAACAATCAATCGCACAATACACAGACTTACGTGGTTCATCCCAATTGATTCGAGCTATATCCATGGGCAATGATGGATCACCAATTCACTATCAAAAAGGGGAATAATTATAAGAGGAGTGTGGCTAGGTTTTTTTCATCCAAACCCAACCCCAAAACAGATGGAGTTTATATATTACTCCAATACAAAATATAGAAAGTATCGAAAACACCCCTGAATAATAAGTCGAAGATTTAAGGCATATCTAACTGAAAAACCGTAGGAGATAGTAGTTTCGTAAACTTTCCAATTTTACCGTGATCGTCTCTAGCACAAACAAAAACAAAACAATCAAAAACGAAATAACAAATAACACTATAAATTTGGCAACGTAGTTCGGCACACCTTGCATACGTTTGCGAGGCCTTCACCTAGAATACTTTCATTGAAGTACAATAGATTTACCCAAAGCTTTACTGAGCTGACATCACTCAACCTTTGATACTATCCCTCAATCTCATTTCTAGTGAAAGATTTTTACTTAACCTCGTCAGAGGATTTTTCTAAATAACTATTAATTAAAAGATAATTAATAAGAATAACTTAAGTAATGAATCAACTAAGAACAAGATCAAAAAACACCAGAGATTAAAAAAAACTTCTCAAAAGGTTCAAATCCACTAAAATAAATCTGAAAGTTGTCGCAGTAAACTATGGACTGATTTTTGCAAACTCCAACATTAGCTCACAGCAGCAGAGGAAGACATCACGCACAACTAATCAAGCAAATATGCCTTTGGTGGAAGACACACATAATGGACAAATTGACTTAATCGTGATCCATGCAGTGAAAACTCAACACCAAGTTGTGAGCAATTCAAGATGTCGCACCCACAAAGAACTATCAACTCACGTATAAAAACTTTACACGCTCACAATCAATTAACCATTAAACCTAGCTGCCCACATACGAAAATAACACTTGGAGATGTTTTCTACAACACATGCATGGACCACACACCATAGGTTACGTCCTCCACAATCTGTTATCAAATTCACCAAAGATACAATAAACAATTGTTTCCCACTACATAGAGAGGTCTTCATACAATTTCCATAAGAAACGTAATCCATGTAAATCTTCATCCAAGATAGAGTTCTATTTGCACAACAAATCTATCCAAGAAGCTAA
This sequence comes from Erythroxylum suave, assembly GCA_027563595.1. Lineage (NCBI taxonomy): Eukaryota > Viridiplantae > Streptophyta > Magnoliopsida > Malpighiales > Erythroxylaceae > Erythroxylum > Erythroxylum suave. The sequence continues at coordinate 27,058,969 of JAOSBN010000008.1, read as the reverse complement.
TTCAAGTTAGACTTCTTAATATATATTTTTTGTTATTACCTGAATATCCGATAATCAAAAATGCCAAAATTAAAATAATAGGACATGACAAATATCCTTACAATCTCCCCCTTTTTGACATTTTTGTCACATACTGAAACTTCTCTTGAATCACATAAATGAATATATAAATATATTGAAGTTACAATACTCCCCCTTAATCCAAGGTCAAGTTCCAAAGAACATCCATCAAATTCTTCAAGTTCAAAAAACATTCAAAGAAATACTAATGAACGTTTATCAAATATCCAATCATCCAAATTTCTCCCCCTTGGGACAAAAAGATGTCAAAAAGCAAGACTAATAATCACAAAAATACCTTGAAATCTCCCCTTGAATTGAACAGCCACAAAAAAACAATATAATTTCTCCACCTTAGGACAAAACAATGCCAAAACGAGAATCATTTAATGTGATCAATCTTAGCGAATAAAGAAACATAAGAACCACTTCAATTTCATCTTCATAAGACGGATCAAATTCATAAACCTCATCATCAAGCATAGCCTCATATACACATTAATCAATTGAACCATAGAAAACCTATAAGTAAAATCTCAGAAAGCCTAAACGTAACTCCTTTGAACCTCTTTTTTCTTTTTTTGTTTTTAATAAATAACATCAAACTATACTTCAAAAATGTAAAGCACACAATCCCTATGCCCTTGGAAGAAATTCAAACCTAGGCTTATTCCTTGTCATATTATCCTGGTCATTAACTGTTCGGTTGATTTCTCCATCTGAAGCAATTGACTTATCCTCAGTCTGAACAGTTTCTTCAAAAGCAGTAACTAACTGTGAATCTGGATAATTTCTTATTTTTCCTTCACTACATCTTTGTTCTTGTACTTGACCCTTTCTAACCCAAGAGTACTTTGATAATATGAGTTGTTGCTAGAAATTTAATTGGAGAGTGTCCAACTTTTCGGTTTTGACCCCTTTGAAACATCATTTGTAACAACTTGTAACATTTCGGTCTTACATATCCGATTACTCCACAAAAGTTACACTTAGGTAGGAACCTTTGATTTTTCTTTAAGATTTATCCTTGGACAGATCTGGTCGCACCAATTTTCTCATCATTCGACTTGGAACATTCACTCTATAGCCAATGCCTTAAAGGTCTCCTTTAGTCTTACCAATTTCCAACAACTTTTCCAACTTTTCGGTACCTCCATTTAACATTCTGATTCCCTTTTCCATACTGATTAGCTTCAACTATGTTTCATTAAGCTCAGATAACAACTTTTTCTAGAAGTCTTGAATGGTGTTCTTTATGGCAAAGTTTTCTTTTTCTTCCTTCAACTTCTCATTTTTCTTACATACTTAGACCCATTTAGCATACATTAACTCATAGGCTTCATAAATACCTTTCCTTTTATCATATAAAGTATTGTCATCACTATCATAATCTAAGATTGAGCTTTGAGCTGATTTGTCTATGTTTTTCTCAGAATTTTCTTATTTACTCATGTTTTTCGTCATTGGTTACTTCCTTCTTTGTTACTGTAAAGCAAGTAACTGGTCTTTTGCTATATAAATGAACTAATGCAGCACTATTCTTGGCTTCTTCTTCACTACCATACTTGCTTATGGATTCATTTAGGAGTTCCCTTTTCTCTTCTTCAAGGTGTTAGCACATTCCACTTATACATGTTCGAAATCTTGACATTCATGACATTAAATTTTCTTCACTTTTCATCCATGCTTTTGAATTTTCCCTTGTTGTTTGAAAAACCGTAGGGGGTAGTAGTTTTGCAAACTTTCCAATTTTACTGTGTTTCTCTCTAATACAAACAAAAACAAAAAAAATCAAAAGTGAAATAACAAATAACACTACAAATTTGGTAACACAGTTCGACATACCTTGCCTACATCTACGAGGCCCTCACCTAGATTAATACTTTCACCGAAGTACAATAGATTTACCCAAGGCTTTACTGAGCTGATACCATTCAACCCTTGCACTATCTCTCAACCTCACTTCCCGTGAAAGATTTTCACCCCAATAACATGACCGACTCATTTTAACCTCGTCAGAGGATTTTTCTAAACAACTATTAATTAAAACATAATTAATAAGAATAACTTAGAATCAACTAAGAACAAGAACAAAAAATACTTGAGATTAAAAAAAACTTCTCAAAAGGTTCAGCTACACTGAAATAAATCTGAAAGTTGTCGCAGCAAACTATGGACTAATTTTTGCAAACTCCAATATCAACTCACAGCAGCAGAGGAAGACATCACGCACAACTAATCACGCAAATATGCCTTCAGTAAAAGATGCACACAATGGACAAATCATCCTAATCGTGAGCCGTGCAGTGAAAACTCAACACCAAGCCGTGAGCAATTCAAGATGTTACACCCACAAAGAACTATCAACTCACGTACAAAAAATTGACACACTCACAATCAATTAACTATTAAACCCACCAACCCATATACGGAAATAACACCTGGAGATGTTTTCTACAACACATGTATGGACCACACACCATAGGTTACGTCCTCTATAATCTGTTACCTAATTCACCAAAGATATAATAAACAATTGTTTCGTACTGCGCAGAGAGGTCTTTATAGACGCCTATTACACTTCTATGCCCACACAATCTCCATAAGACACGTAATCCACATAAATCTTCATCTAAGTTAGAGTTCTATTTGCACAACAACTCTATCCAGGAAGCTAATTCAAGTAAGACTTCTTGATTTATTTTTTGTTATTATCTAAATATCCAATAATCAAAAATACCAAAATTAAAATAATAGGACATATTAAATATCCTAGCACTAACAAATCTCCACATTGCATTCAGTCTTCTCCTATATCTAAAAAATTACTTCTCAAACTCTATCATTGTCAGCCCCCCATCTTGGGACTATTTGAAACTATTAACATTAAACAAATCCAAGCAATGCCTAAGCTTGCTATTAGGAACTCGTTTGGTGAATATATCTACTAGATTGTGTTCAATGCCAACCTTATTCACCTTGATTCTCTTTTTTGACTAAGTGAAGTGATATCTAACATCAATATGCTTGGTCCGATCATGATGCACTTAATATATAACGAAACATATAACACTTAAACTGCCACAAAACACTATAGCTTGGTTCTAATATAGCCTAAGATCATTGTCTAAGCCCTTCAACCAAGTGCCTTCTTTAACTACTTTTGTCAAAGTCTTATATTATACTTATATAGTAGATAGGGAAATTGAAGGTTGTAAAGTAGCCTTTCAACTGATTACAGAACTACGCAATATAAACACATAGCTAGTCACAGATCTTCTACCATCCAAATATGTAGCCTAATCAGAACCTGAATAACCAGCAACCAAATAATATGTGTCACCTCCATAAATGAGACCAACATCAATTGTTCCTCTTAGATACTTGAATATGCGCTTCACTGCTTGCCAATGCTCTTTCGCAAGTTAACTCATATATCTACTCACAACATTAATCGCATCTGCAATATCGGTTCTAGTACATACACTAGCATATATCAGGCTTCCTATTGCACTAGCATATGGTACTCTAACCATACACTCTAACCCTGCTTTTGATTATGGTGCAAAAGCTATAAAGAGATGAATATTTGCCGCTGAAGGAGTATTTAAAGGCTTTGTTGTACTCATCCCAAATTTAGATAAAATTTTCTGAATGTAGTTTTTTGTGACAAGAAGAGCTTCTGTTGCTTTGGATCCTTGTAAATCTCCATTCCCAACATTTTTTTAGTTGCATCAAGATCTTTCATGTTAAATTTTGCACCAAGAAGTTGTTTTACCTTATGAATATTTGACACATTCTGAGCCGCAATTAGCATATCATCTACATAGAATGCCAAGTAAATGTACAAACCATCACTGAGCTTGTTGTGACACACGTAACAATCACATAGACTTTTGTTGTAGCCATGATTTGTCATAAAATTATCAAACCTCTTGTATCATTGTCTTGGAGATTGTTTCAGCCCATATAGAGATTTCTGAAGCTAACAAACATGATCTTCCCTTCCTTGAATGGAAAAACCCTCTAACTAACTCATAAAAATTTCTTCTTCAAGCTATCCATCTAAGAAAGCTATTTTCACATCAAGTTGACTCCAAGTCCTGATATGCTACTAAGGGAAGTAGCACTTAAATTGAATTGTGTTTGACAACAAAAGAGAAAATCTCATTGTAATCAACTCCTTCTTTCTAACTATACCCATTAGCAACTAGACGTGCTTTGGTCAGTACCTAAAATTCTTGCCTTTTTTCCTGAAGATCCATTTAAAGCTAATCACTTTTCTTCCCTTGGGTAGTTTGACAAGCTCCCAACTCTAATACTTGTGAAAAGATTCCATCTCCTCACCCATAGCTGCAATCTACTTAGCTGATTCTGACACTGTAATTGCTTAGCGATATATGGAGGGATCTAGGGACATAACTTCTTTTTCCACTTGCAATGTAGAGGGTTTTGAGGGCACAAATTCTTTTTCCACTTGCAATACATAATCTATCGTGTCTTCATATCTCTAAGGTGCCTTGATCTGCTTACAGGGATAATCAGTAGCAATGTTATATGGTCACTCTTGTTCTTGTTTGTGCTCTATTTCTTATTCAACATTAGAATGTTCTTTAATTAGTTTAGTAAGTGATGAACCGTATGAATGACTATTACTTGGAGTTGCTTCAAATCCCACGTGCTTATCAACACTATTAGCTTTTTCTAAAACAATAGGCACAACAATCTAGTGAAAGATAGAATTTTCATCAAAAATTATAGTTCTACTTATGATAACTCTAAACTTAAATAGAGCCCAAATTTTGTAACTTTTTCCCAGTGCCATAACCCATAAATATTCCCTTCTTTGACCTGAGTTCTAGTTTAACTTCACTAACATGATAGTAAGCAGGACAATCAAAAACTTTCAAAATAAAATAATCAACAAGTTTTCCAGACCATACCTTCGAAGGGGTTTTGCAATCTATAATAGTTACTGGAGAACGGTTTGCCAGGTAACAAGCAGTGCTAACATCCTCAACCCAAAAGCTTTATCTCAATCTAACATTAAAAAGCATGCATTGACCTCTCTCTAATAATTTTCTGCTCATCCTTTCTGATACTTCTTTTTGTTGTAGAGTGTCTCTAAATATGTGGTGCCTAGCAATGCCTCATCCTTAGAGAATTCATTAAACTCACATGAGCAAAACTCCAAGCCATTATTTGTACAAAGACATTTTGTCTTCTTCTCTGTCTGATTCTCTACTAGAATCTTCCATTGCTTGAAAGTTTTGAAAACCTCACTTTTATGCTTCAATATGAATACCCATGTCATTCTGAAGTAGTCATCGATCACGAAAAAAAAATATCTCGCTCCTTCTAAAGATGAAACGTGAGAAGGACCCTAATAGTTAGCAAGAATGTAATCTAATGTTGCCTTTTTCCTATGCATAACCTTCTTAAAATGAACTCGACGTTGTTTTCGAAAAACACAGTGCTCACAGAACCTAAAATTAGATGTCGTGTGTCCCCCAAGTAGGCCCCATTTGTATAGAATAGTCATTCTGTTTTATCTTATGTGCCCCAGTCTCATATGCCACAACTTGATCTGATCTAATTCTGAGTGCTCTGAAAGAGAAATTGTTACAGTTGAACTTGTCACTGGTGTTCCCTACAAAATATGCAAGGTACCATATTTGGCTTTCTACATTGTTACCAATACACCTTTGGTAATTCGAAGTACTCCACCTTCATAACTATACTTGAAACCTTTTGAGTCCAAAACCCCATAAGATATGAAGTACTTTTTCAACTCTGGCATATGTCGAACATCATCTAAAGTTCTAATTGTATCAACGTGCAATCTGATATTGACTGAACTAATGCCTATTACCTTGTAAGATGTGTGGTTTCCTATTAAAACACTTCCACCATCTTTTTCTTCATAGATTGTGAACCAATCTCAATGTAGGCACATATGATAAAAGCACCCTGAATTCAGAACCCAATTATTCTCTAAATTTGGTCAATCAGTCACTGAAAGAACCATATTTTCTTCTGACGTAGAATCATCTAATCAATAGTAGCATATTGAGTTTTTTCTTTATTCTTCTTAGGACATTCATTCTTCCAATGACTTGGTTTTTTGTAGTAATTACAGATGTCTCATGGATTTACAATCGAATATCGAGATCTAGACTTAGACCTTCCTCTGCCATTCCACTTTCCTTTTCCATTCTCAGGACAGCCTCATGATTTTTTAGAATTTGCAGCCACCAATCCAACTATAGAACTTTCTCTAGTACTTCTAAATGCCTTATGCCTAATCCCTGGGGTATGAAGACTGGACCTAACTTCTTCTAAAGTGATAATATATTTTCCAACAACAAAAGAATTCACAAAATGTTCATATGATGGAGGCAGAGAGACTAATTAAAAAATTTGCAGAGGTGTAGTAGTTTTGTAAACTTTCAGATTTTGTTGCAATCATATATAGCGCAATAAAAAATCAGAAGAATTAAATGCAACAAAATAAATCAACACCAATATTTGTTAACACAATTCGGTACATCTTGCCTATGTCTACGGAGCCCTTACCCAGCATAATTCTTTCACTAACGACAATAGTTTTATACAAGGCTTTACCGAACCGACACCACTTAACCTTTGACACTATCCCTCGTCCTCATAACTTGTGAAAGAATTTCACACCCAATAGTACGATCGCCTCGTACTAACCTCAACAAAGGATTTTTCTAAAAAATCTTTTGAAACAAGAACAGTGAATAAATCATTAGAGTGAATAAACAAACAACTCAACACTTAAGAAGACAATTGACAAAAAGACAAGGAATAATTTCCTGCACAATCACGAAACCATGAGCAGCTGAATAATCAAGCAAGTAACATCACTAGACTTCCAGTTCACACACAATATTCTTCAACCCGCAATAATGCCTTTCAAAAACATATGTTCAAGCACACAATAATATATCTCCAGCTATGCCCCAATTTTTTGAACAATAAAAGCCATGTGATCTACCCATTCACCGACAATAAAATGCACCAAGACATAAATCAAGAACGACTCACAAGCTAGGTGACTCACATGTATATTTAGCAGAAACAAGATCACGCATGATACATCAAATAAATACGCAGCAGGAACTTCACCAAGTCAACCACGATTCAAGTGCAAGAGTTGGGTTGTGTATGCATCAACATACCTTCGATTGTCTCCAATTTTCTTCACTCTTGGTAAGGTTACACACAAGCCTCCCTCAAAGCAGTAAAAATATTCAGATCAAACAACACACTTTTTTCTCTTCCATTCACCTTGAATACTCACTAGTAAAACCTCACCAAATTACACAAGTATTTTTTGTAAAAATAGACAGCATCTAGTAACCCCCTCGGCAAGTCAAAAAGCTAGAAAAACTCATTTATCTTATCCTAGTAATGGAGTCACATAGCAGTGAATCAAAGACCTGGAAACCTTCAAACCCACTTCACACGCAAACCTACTGGAAAAAAAGTCTCACAAAATCATTACCAAATGTGTTACAAAAAGGAGAAAAACCTAGTGAACCAAGATCTGGAAAAATTCACGCAACATCTATCCACTCCATCTTACCTTATCTATATCTCCAAAATAAACGTACGCTGATCTTCATTCAAGATAGAGTTCTATTTGTGCAATAACTCTACCCAATAACCCAATTCAAGTAGGACTTCTTAATTTATATTTTTAATCATTATCTTGAATATCCAATAATAAAAAATGTCAAAATTAAATAATAAGACATATCTTAAAAATCTCCCCCTTTTTGGCATTTTTGTCACAAATAAGAAACTTCCCTTGAATCACATAATCAAATATATATAAACATCAAATTCCAAAGAACATCTATTAAATTCTTCAAGTTCAAAAAAACATCCAAAGAAATAATAATGAACAAGTATCCAATCATCCAAATTTCTCCCCTTTGGGATAAAAAATGTCAAAAAGTAAGACTAATGGTCACAAAGATACCTTAAAATCTCCCCCTGAATTGAACAGTCACTAAAAATAATTTAATGTCTCCCCCTTAGGATAAACAATGCCAAAACAAAGAATGCCTTCAATGCGATCAATCTCAATAAATAAAGAAGAATAAAAATCAGTAGTAGGTTTAACGGAAGAATCATAAGCATGTAGTGCAATAGGAGAAAGCCAAGATGACAATTTACTACTAGTTAATACATATGCCAACATATCATTGCTCACTTCAATTATATCTTCATAAGACTAATCAAATTAATAAGCCCCATCATCAAGCATAGCCTTATGTAGACATCAATCAACTAAACCTTAGAGAACCCATAAATAAAAACTCAAAAAGCCTAAACTATAACTCCTTCGACCTCTTTGTTTTCTTAATAAATAACATCAAACTATACTTTAAAAATGAAAAGCACATAGTCCCTATGCCCCTTGAAGAAATTCAAACCTAGGCTTATTCCTCGTCACATTATCTTAGTCATCAACTATCTGGTTGATTTCTTCATCTGAAGTAACTGACTTGTCCTCACTATGAATAATTTCTTCAAAAGCAAAAACTAAATGTGAATTTGGACAATTTCTTGTTTTTCCTTCACTACTTTTTTGTGTTTGTTCTTGACCCTTTCCAACCCAAGAGTGCTTTGGTAACATGTGTTACTACTGGAAATTTAATGGAGAGTGTCTAGATTTTTGGTTTTGACCCTTTTGAAACATCATTTGTAACAACTTGTAACATTTCGGTCTTATGTGCCCAATTACTCCACAAAAGTGACATGTAGGTATGAACCTTTGATTTTTCTTTGAGATTTCTCCTTGGACAGATCTGGTTGTACTAATTTTCTCATCATTCGACTTGGAACATTCACCTCTTTAACCAATGTCTTGAAGGTCTTCTTTAGTCTTACCAATTTCCAACAACTTTTCTAGCTTTTCGGTACCTCCATTTAACATTCTTATTCCCTTTTCTATACTGACTAGCTTTAACTTTGTTTCATTAAGCTCATCTACTATAGATAACAACTTCTTCTCAAGGTCTTGAATGTTGTTCTTCATGTTATAGTTTTCTTCCTTAAACTTATCATTTTTCTTACATGTTTGGACCCATTTAGCATACATTAACTCAAAAGCTTCATAAATACCTCACTTTTTATCATTTGAAGTACTACCATCACTATCATAATTTGAGATTGAGCTTTGAGCTGATTTGTCTGTGCTTTTGATGAAATTTTTTTATTTACTCACCTTGTTGTCACCGGTTACTTCCTTCTTGGTTGTTGTAAAGTAAGTAATTGGACTTTTGTTATATAAAGCAACTAATGCAGCACTATTCACAGCTTCTTCTTCACTACCATACTCACTTCCAGATTCATTCTCACTCCAAGTGCTTGTATAGGACTTCCCTTTTCTCTTCTTCAAGGTGTTAGCCTATTTTGTTTGCACATGTCTGAAGCCTTGATACTCATGACATTAAATTTCATTCACTTTTCTTTCACCCTTTTGAGTTTTCCTTTGTTGTTTAAACTTATTGTTTGATGAACTCCTACTGTTTTTCCTAAAATCAGATATATCCTTCTTCACTGTCTTTAACCACTTACTAAAATTTCTTGTTATAACTCCATATCCTCATTCTCATCAGGTTCATCTTAGAAGTCATTTATGATTTTACCAATCTTGGCTTGCAATGCCAATCCTTTACCCTTCTCTCGATTATCCCTCAACAAATTCATCTCAAACTATAAGAATCCCAATTAGCTTATTCAAAGACAATTCAGTGATATCATGGGCTTCTTCGATGACCACAATTTTTGGTATGAACCTTGGGGTTAATGATCTCAATGTCTTTTAAACTAGTTTCAAGTTAGAGTACTTCTTCCTAAGTTGATGTGCTTAGTTTGCTATTGGACGCAATCTCTCATAGAAGTCTCCAATGGTTTCACTCTCATCCATCTTCAACTCTTCAAATCTTATAGCCAACATCTGAAGTTTTGAGGCTATCACAAATTTCGATCCTTCATTTATAGTTTGCAAAGTGTCCTACGCTTCTTTGGCCGATTCAAAAGTTGATATCATAGTAAAGCAACCTTCATCAATGGCACTAAAGATGACGTGCAGGGCTTGAGAATTTCCAAACGTTCTCTCTTCTTCAACCCTTGTCCACTTCGATGCATTTTTAAGCACTACTTCTTCATTTCCATCAATCGTCAAAACCAAGTTCCATGCTTTTTTTTTCCCTGTGTCTAAATGAATGCCCTCATCTGTGATTTCCACGCAGGATAATTTTAACCATCTAACAACGATGGCCTTATGATTAATGCCCCTTCTCTTATAGCCATAATTGCGAAACAAGGATTTGTATCGACCTGATGTGCCAAGTTCTCATTCAGTGACCTACTCTGATACCAATTGAAAAATCCGTAGGGTTGTAGTAGTTTCGTAAACTTTCAGTTTTTGCTGCAATCATTTCTATCATAATAAAAAACTAGAAGAATTAAATGCAATAAAATAAATCAACACCAATATTTGTTAACGTAGTTCGACACACCTTACCTATGTTTATGGGCCCTCACCTAGCTTATTTCTTTCACTAACGACAATAGTTTTATATAAGGTTTTACTGAGCCAACACCACTCAACCCTTGACAATATCCCTTGTCCTCGTACTAGCCTCATTTTTCTTAACAATCTTTTGAAACAAGAACAGTGAATAAATCACTCAAGTGATTAAACAAACAACTCAAGAAGAAACTTGGCAAAAAGACAAGGAATAATTTCCTACACAATCACGAAACTATGAGCAGCTGAATAATCATGTACGTTGTAACATCATTAGACTTCTTATTCATGCACACTATTCTTCAACCTACAATAATGCCTTTCAAACACGAAAGTTCAAGCACACAATAATATATCTCCAGTTATGCCCCAACTTTTTGAACAATAAAAGCCACGAGATCTGCCCATTCACCAACAATAAAATGCACAAGAGATAGATCAAGAACAACTCATAAGCCAAGTGACTCACATTTATATTTAGCAAAAACAAGATCACGCATGATACATTAAATAAATACCCAGTAGGAACTTCACCAAGTCAACCATGATTCAACTATAGGAGTTGCGTCACACATGCGTCAACACACCTGATGATGTCTCCAATTTTCTTCACACTTGTTAAGGTTACACACAAGCCTCCCCCATAGCAGAAAAAATATTCAGATCAAACAACACACTTTTTGCTCTTCCATTCATCGTGAATACTCACTAGAAAAATCTCACCAAATTAGACAAGTATTTTCTACAAAAAGAGATAGCACCCAACAACCCACGCAGTAAGTCAAAAAGCTGAAAAAACTCACTTATCGTGTGCTAAGAACAGAGTTACACAACAGTGAATCAAAGACATGGAAACCTTCATACCCACTTCACACGCAAGCCTCCTAAAAAAAAAGTCTCACAAAATCATTACCAAGTGTGTTACAAAAATGAGAAAAACCCAGTGAACTAAGACCTGGAAATATTCATGCAACATGTACCCATGCCATCTTGCCTTATCAATATCTCCAAAACAAACATACACCCATCTTCATTCAAGATAGAGTTCTAGTTGTTCAACAACTCTATCCAAGAATCCAATTCAAGTAAGACTTCTTAATTTATATTTTTAATCATTATCTTGACTATCTAATAATCAAAAATGCTAAAATTAAATAGTAAGACGTATCCTAACACTAAGAAAATTAGGGCAACATCTTTTTCGCTTATTTTAACATCCACATTCAGAAGATCCATTAAAATAGAGTTTAATTCTTCTAAATGTCCTTTTAAAGTTATACCTTCCTTCATACGAAGACCAAACAAATGTTGCTTTAGTAACAATTTGTCAGTTAAGGATTTCATTATATATAGGCTTTCTAACTTCGTCTACAGACCTATTGTAGTATCTTCATTCACCACTTTGTAAATTATCTCATCTGCCAAAAATAGTAAAATGGATTAGGGCACCTTCTCTTCTTGTTTAGCAAAAATGGACTCGTTCATTGATTCTAGCTTCTTTTCTAAAATGGTGTCCATATCAACTGTTGTTTTAATAGGTCACACATCTTAATGTGCCAAAGACTAAAGTTGTTCTTCCTAGTAAATTTATCGATCTTAATGATGTGTGACGACATCTCTACACTTGATTAATAGATTCAGACAAAACCAAAAGCTCTGATACCAGTTTGCTACAGAAAATAAAACAAGAAAAGAAAAGAAAGGGAAACAAAACAATCAATCGCATAACATACAAATTTACGTGGTTCACCCCAATTGATTAGGGCTATGTCCATGGGTAATGACAGATCACAAATTCACTATCTAAAAGGAAAAGAATTACAAGAGGGGTGTAGGTAGGTCTTTTTCATCCACACCCAACCTTAAAACAGATGGAGTTTATAAATTATTCCAATACAAAATACTAAAAGTACCGAAAATACCCTTGAATGATAAGTCGAAGATTCAAGGCATATTTAACAATGAGTTCAAACTTGAGATTAAATTGTGCAACTCAAATTCGATCCACCTAACTCTATTTGGCCATTACCATTACCATGCCATCATATCTCATTATAAGGAGTACTATATAATTTCTTTTCTGCTTTTTGAGACTAAATAAGAACTTTTTGAAAGGAACAACACGAGAACTAAAAAAGAGGTGTATGAAGGAAATTTGTTCATTCATGTCTTGAGGATGAATTGTAAACTCTATTCAATTTCATGGAGTTTCAAAGTGCTTGACAATTCCTTCATTTCCTTTGCATGGTTGGCAATGATACTTCTGTCATGCATATGTTGGTTTGAGGATGTGAATATTCTTGTATTTTTATATTATTAAAATTTATAATTATTTTTTAAAAATATGTATTAAATAAATTATTAAATATATAATAGTCAATAAATCACACATTTTAATAAATTATTTTATAATTAGTTAGTCATTTATAATTAAATAATAAAATTGATTTAAATAATAATTATAAATTCTAGGATATTTCTACTTTTAATTAACCATCCTCTAAAATGGAGTTTAATTAAATTGAAATTTCAACCTTTAAATTTAAAAAGTTTTTGAACGGTTAACTTTACCCCTTGATTATCCCTTTGAGGGGAAATAAAAAAGATAAATCGTATGAATTCCCATCTGTTACCCATGAAGACATTAAGGCATGTTAAGTAATGTATCTTTTCGTAATTTTCTTATTTCATCTGACTCAATGGATAGGTCAAAGAGAAGGGTTATTGAGACACTCCTTTAAAATTAGTAAAATTGATGTGCTTAGTCATAACTACTCGACCAATAAACTAAACTCTTTAAAATTCAAACCTCTTCCTTCCTATAAGTATCTTTTGTTATTTATTTTCTAGATAAAAATACTTTATTCTTTATTGATGTCATTCTACTTCATTTGCACAATTTATTTAGTTCCTTAATTTTATGGGAGAAGTTACGGTTTCAACCTTCAAGTTGTCTTTACTATACATCGTTAGATTATTAATGTCTCATGTAATAAATGTTTATAACCGACATGACGGGCGTGGTATTTAAGAGGTGGTTTTCTAAAAAAACCCGCTTATAAACGTTACCTCTTTTGGTCATATTCTTGCCTATTAAGTTACTTTTGTAGATAACCATCAAAAAAGGAGAAAGAACAGAAGTGATAAAGGGATGAGAAAGAATAGAAACATGGAAGAGAATCAACATCAATCGATAGTTATGGATCAAGGTACGATAATTTGTATGTGAGAATTATATATGTTTAAGATCCTATATAGTCGTATAATGAAGAGAAGTATTTAACATGTGATATCAGAGCATCTGGTTATGAACTTTATGATTCTCCGTTACATTTTTGGTTTTGCATCATTTTCATGCTTTTCCGTTTGGACAAAACCGATATATGTATCTCCTGGGCAATTTTATTTTTCAAATATATGAGAAATGCATTTTTTTTTCGGGTGATCCAAGACACTACCAGTGACGATTTTTCCCTTGGTGGTGTAAGCAAAGTTGTGTATGCGGCTGGTGTGATGGAGCATCATCTTTGTTATTAAAAGATGCATGAACTTTCGTTGGTTGTTTGAATAAAAGATGCATGAATAAAATATGGATGAACCGGTTGTTTTAATAACAGACTTGTGAACATGAACGTGAAGAGTGTATGCATGGTATTAATAACATTAAACCATAGCAAATAAATAGTGCATGCATTTATGTTAAGTTCATGTGAATAGTGTTTATATTATTAAACAATAAAAACATAAACCGCATGCATTTATGGTAGTGTACGTGAATAGTGTTTATATTATTAAACAACAAAACATGAATTGCATGCATTTATAGTAAACTGTAAATGAATAGTGTTTATATTATTAAACAACAAACCATAAATTGTATGCATTTATGGTAAAGTGTACATAAATAATGTTTATATTATTAAACAATAAAAGATGAAGTCCATTTATTTATGTTAGTGTACGTGAGTGAATGGTGTTAATATTATTAAACAATAAAAGATGAATACACGTGAACAGTATTGTGCATGCATTAAAAAAAACATATTAACGTGAATGAGAATGAAGTATAGCATGTTAACTTTTTTTGCTCATCTTGGGATAATTAAATAAGTAATGTTTTATGGATTTATGAAATTTGGAACAATATTATGTTAGATTTGTTAATCACTAAAGTGATCAAATCTTTAAGCTAATTTTTCAATCATTCACTCATAAAATTGATGTTATAAATGATGTTTACCTATGAGTAGATTGAAATTCTTATTATAAGAAATTTATGAATTACCTAAAGGTTAATTGGTTGTTCTTATAATGAATGAATATGATTATTTGGTAATGTAAATACACTATTAGTTTTACTTATTTATCCAAAGATAATAAATATTTCGAAGTAGTGTATACGTCATTACCTAATAATGTTAAATATTATTGTCATCATTATGATTATTGTATGCATTAATGTATCACCTAAAGGAGAACATTAATGTACACTAATTGTTAACATGAATTTTCATTTGAATCTATGTAATATGTTAGTTTATGACTCAAAGCATTAATGTTAGACATGTATTTATTGTAGTTTCTGTCCCTATGTCTTTACATTCACAAGCTTCGTTTGTACCCATATTTAATGGGTTGAATTTTTCTGACTGGAGTGAACAAGTCCAATTTCAACTTAGTGTATTGGATCTTGATTTGGCACTTCAAGTTGAGAAACTGGTTGCTATTACTAATACTAGCAATGATGAAGAAAAGACTCATTATAGAGCTTGGGTAAAATCAAACAAACTGAGCTTAATGTTTATGCAAATGAGCATAGCAAACAACATCAAGTCAGCTCTTCCGAAAATTGAAAGTGCTAACGAATTCATGAGTTTTGTGGAAGAGCGCTCCCAAATAGCTGATAAATCTCTTGCTGGGACACTAATGGGTACTTTGACCACTATGAAATTTGATGGTTCTCGTACTATGCATTAACATGTCATTGAAATGAAAAATATTACAGCGAGACTTAAATCTTTGGGAATGGAAGTGGATGAGAATTTTCTAGTACAATTTATTTTGAACTCTTTACCATCTGAGTATGGTCTATTCCAAATGAGCTATAACACCATGAAAGACAAATGGAATGTACTTGAATTGCACAATATGTTGGCTCAGGAGGAAATAAGACATAAAAATCAAGGAAATCATTTCATCCATTTTGTGAAATATTAAGGAGCTAGTAAGAAAGTACATAAGAAACATGGATACTCTTTTAAGTTTGGTAATGGATATTTCAGTTTGTTTAAGCATACTAATATGATTGGATCTGGTATACTTTATGGTGGTTTATATTAATTGAATCTTGATAATTTATCTGCTGAAACTCTTATGACCTTGCATCATAAAGTTGGAACTAAACATAGTGTCGTGAATGAACGTTCTGCTTACTTGTGGCATAAGCATTTAGGTCATATTTCTAAAGAAAGACTGGATAGATTAGTAAAGAATGGAATTCTTCCAGATTTGGAATTTACTGATCTCAATATTTGTGTGGAGTGTATTAAAGGAAAGCAAACAAAACACACAAAGAATGGTTCCACAAGAAGCACTCAACTTCTTGAAATTGTACACACCGGTATATGTGGATATTAATTCTTTCAGTAAAGAAAAACACTTTATCACCTTTATTGATGATTATTCATGTTATGGATATGTCTATTTATTGTATGAGAAATCTCAAGCAGTGAATGCCTTCGAAATTTATATAACTAAAGTTGAAAGGCAACTAGACGAAAAAGTGAAAATCGTTAGGTCTGATAGAGGTGGTGAGTGCGACGGAAGATATGATAAAAGTGGACAACACCCTGGTCCATTTGCTAAATTCCTAGAAAAGCACGACATATGTGCTCAATATACAATGTCGGGTACACCACAACAAAATGGTGTATCAGAAAGGCATAATCGAACCTTAATGGACATGGCTAGAAATATGTTAAGTATTGCATATTTGTCATGTATTTGTTAAATAGGATTCCTAGTAAGGCAGTTCCAAAGACACTTTTTGAACTCTGGACTAGTAGGAAACCTAGTTTAAGGCACCTGTATGTCTGGGGTTGCTAGGCAGAAATAAGGATTTATAATTCACAAGAAAAGAAAGAAACTGGATGCAAGAATAATCAGTGGATATTTCATTTGTTATCCAAAAAAATCTAAAGGGTGTAGATTTTATTGTCCTAACATAGTACAAGAATTATTGAAACCAGAAATGCTAGTTTTATTGAGAATGGTGAAAAAAATGGGAGTGACGCTTCACGAAATGTGGAAATTAAAGAAGTTAGAATACACGTCCCTTTGACTTTTATTCCCACTACTCAAATTGTTGTTCTTCAAATTGTTGCAACAAATAACAATCATGAAGAGCAACAAATACATGCTTCAGACATTCAATATGAACCTACAATAAAAGAACCACAAAAAATAGCATTAAGATGATCCCAAAGAGAAAGGATGTTTTTTATTCCAAATTATTATGTAGTTTATATACAAAAGTTGAAAGATGACTTAGGAATTAATGATGATCTAGTTTCATTTTCACAAGCCATTATTAGTGCTAATGCTAATAAATGGTTAGATGCAATGAAAGACGAGCTTAAATCCATGGAACATAATGGTATTTGTGACCTTATAGAATTACCTAAAGGAAGCAAAAGTGTTGGATGTAAATGGATCTTTAAGACAAAGCGCAAATCTCATGGCAACCCTGAACGTTACAAGGCTAGACTTGTTGCTAAAGGTTTTACTCAAAAAAATAGCATTGACTATAAGGAAACATTCTCACCAGTTTCTAAGAAAGATTCTCTCATAATTATAATGACACTAGTGGCTCATTATGATTTAGAGCTACATCAGATGGATGTAAAAACTACTTTTCTAATTGGGAATTTAGAGAAAAATGTATATATGGATCAACCAATGGGTTTTTCAGTTGAAGGGAAAGAACATATGGTTGTAAACTAAAGAAATCAATATACAAACTCAAGTAAGCTTCCCGCCAATGGTATGATACTGTTGTTTTCTTGGGTTTTAAAGAAAACATTATTGATCATTGTATATATCTGAAGGTCAGTGGGAGTAAGTTTATCTTTTTGATTCTGTATGTTCATGACGTCTTACTCGCAACTAATAATCTTGGTCTATTAAGTGTGTTGGACCCCGAATTTTTCTTAAAAGATTAGAACTAATAAATGAGAAATGTGGAGAGGTTTATATTTTGCTTTGGTGTTTTAGCGGATAAGAGATTTGGAAATGAGAAGAATTAAAGTGAAAGTTAGAAGTAGAATGAACACTAAAATGGAATTGAATTTGTGTAGTAAGTTGATGAAGAATATGTACATATGTGTATGTTCGATTATTGGTGCTCATGATTAATCATGGGTTAAAAGTTCATCATGGATGATATTGATTTGAAATGGAGATGAGAATGAGGAATAAATGAAGTAGAAAAGAGTGATCTTGGTATGAATTGTGCTAAAGAAAGATTGGGAAATTTTGAATTAATTTAGGCTAATTTAGGCAAATGTGCCTTCTAAAAGTTGTAGATCTTTCAGTTAGCTTTTCAACGATATATAGCATCAAATTTTTGGATATCTGAGCTGAAAGTTTGTTAAGTCATTTAATTTGCATCTATTTTGGACTTAATTTTTGTTGATGTGTTGAAATTGGTATCCAAAATTGATGGAATTGCTTTATAATTGGGTACAGATGGTTTTCAACACTCTAAGGATGAAAAAGGATCAGAAAGAGGTAAAAGAAGGAAGGAAATCCGAAATCCCCAATTTGGCCAAAATTTAGAGATTAAGTGTGGGCATGCCTAAGGGTGGAATCTGAAGCCTGCAGAAATTCCATAATTTGATTCCAATTAAAACACAATCTTTCAAGATCTTCTTGCCCTCTTTCCAAGAAGTCTCCCACCGAAAATAGAAGTACACCTAATCTGGACAAAATCAAGAGAAGATAATG
>JAOSBN010000008.1:27012063-27024816 GCA_027563595.1 Erythroxylum suave | reverse complement strand
TGGAAAGAGCTTTTTTATGGTCATTTGTTGCATCTTCCATAGTGACGTTGCCCATCTTTGGTGGCTCTTTTTTATCCGTTTCAGAAACGTTTTGACCACAGTTTTTATATTTTTTGTCAAATTTTGGTATTACACAGTTGTGACACACATCACTTGTTTCTTATTCCTCTGAATATCAAATTCCGTTCAGTCACAGCAACGGCATTCATCACGGCTGGATTACTCTCAATTTCTTCGCTAGGGAATTGGTTACTAATGCCAAAATCGGACTTATGTTAGGTCTACCCTTATGCACCACATGATGGAAAGAAGCCACAAGAATAGTGTACTGACTTCTTTCTCAAAATTCATGAATTTTGAGGGAAGGGCCTTAGCGTATGGCGCAAAAAAACCGTCTGCATTTCTACTTTTCAAGCCTCAAAACTTTATCAGAAAGATGTTGATGCTGGAAAGTCATAAAAGAAGATTAATGGTGAAATTAACTAGACTGATAAAGACTTTAGGAGAATCACACTTTAAAAGCTAGCTTATGAAAGTGGAGAGCGTAAAGTTCTTATAAATCTCATACCAATCTTGGAGTGGTGACCTACGAAGTGGTAGCTTGGGAGTGCCAGTCGTGAGTAACAAGGATCTCGAAATAGTGGCTCATGGAATGGTGATTTGAAGGTGTCAACCGTGACTATCATGGCTGTGACCAACGAGGACATTGGTTCTTATGGGGAGACGAATGTTACGGTTTGATCCAATTGTGAAGTATGAGACTTGAATCTCACATTGATTAAATACAAAGTTTGTGTGAGATTCATAAGGATTTTGGGCCCTCCATCCTCATAAACTAGCTTTTAGGGTGTGACTCTTAATAATTGATAAGGACTTTAGAAGAGCCACACTCCAAAAGCTAGCTTATGAGGGTAGAAAGCCCAAAGTTCTTATAAATCCCACACAAACTTTGTATTTAATCAATGTTAGATTCAAGTCTCATATCTTATAATTGGATCGAATCGTAAAATAGACATTGAATAGTTTTGTTCCTTTAGATAGTAACTACTAAGATTAACCAAATTCTAATGCATTATTCTCAAAAGCATATACAGGTTGCATGTTATTAGATATTGTATTGTGTCATGTACTTGTTCTATAGTCCTTTAAACCTTAAACGGAAGAGAAAAGTATATCACCTGCTTCAGAACTGTTAAGATGTCACAGATCAGGGGTTTGGTTTTGGTCTCTTGATCTCTGCAGCCACTACAAGGCACCATTTAGCAACGTCACCAAGTATGGCCAACGCAACAACCTCACATCTAACAGTGGGAATGCCCAATCGTGGATCAAAACTCTCCTAGCCGCCAACGAGTTCATTTGTCTCTTCAAGAGTAGTGAAATTTTTTGTATGCTTCTCTATCCTCTGCAAACTCTCCTCTCAGAAGCTCTATCAAAACTATCCCAAAAACTCCATATATCTTCATCCATTTCAGGTGAGTGATGTGGTTTCATCCTTCTGTTGCGACAATAATTTGTAGTCCCAAAGTCATCCAACTTTGCGTTGCAGAAATCATCAAGAAGAATGTTCTCAGAAGCTATATTGCCATGGTAGATGGCCGGTTTGGAGTACATGTGCAGCATTTGGATTGCAGAGCAAACTTGTACTGCTATAGTTAATCTCCTTTTGCAATCTAGTGTCTCACCTTTTTTTCAGGTTGACACTCAAATTTCCCCTGTCTATGAATTCATACACCAAATCCCGTCTACGGAGTCCATCATTTGCATATCCTACTAAGGAGATGATGTTAGGGTGGGAAGTGGACTTGAGCAAAATTTCTTCTTACAAAACTGAACCAAAAGTCACATCTCTGAAATACTTGACAGCCACAGACTTCTCATCTTCTGAAACTTCTCTGTATATAACTATAGATGACCCTTCTCCAATCTGGTTCATTTGCTGATTAGGTCCTAGTCTTATTAGCGTGAGCTCTTCTTCTGACACTATTTCATTCACATACCTTTTCCTCCTCCTCCTATGCAAGACCACGAAGAAGAAAGCTAGAAAAATGCCTACTGTTACAACTGCTAAAAGAATGAATAGAATGGTATGCAACACCCTTCTACTATTATCGAGTGGAGCGGCAATGTGGAAGTTAGCTAATCAACCATCTCCCCGATCTATTTGCGTAGAAAATGCAACTATGATCTCACCATTAAAGTTGATTTGTGGGAGATCGGACCCAAAATAGTAGTCGGAGAAGTTAGCTACTTGTTGTTTTGTGGCATTATATACGGCTATGAAGTCCAGACCTTTAGAGATGTTGATATAAGTGAAATTTAAAAATACAGGGGTTCCTGGTTTCCTATGGAGAATCCATCGACAACTAACTCCATCGACATAAGTGGAGTCAGTGGATGCCCTGTAACCTATATTCCCATCACGTTCATAGAAATCTCGCATCCCATGACAGAATCTTGCATATTTCTTGAGTGCATTAAACCTTGTTTGGGTAAAAAATTTTATGTAATGTTCAGTTATACCTTACCTGCAGAATAATTGAGTTCCCATCCTTTTGACTAGAATGAAACGTAGTCACCACTGGAAAACATGATAGAAGCTATGGAGCTCATTACCTTGAAAGTCGTTAGAAGACTTCCATTATTTGGCTGAAAAAAGTACATTTCCTAATGGATGTGCCCAAGCAGCATATCTGGAGATAATCATCACTATTATCTGCAAGGGAGACGTAATTGATGGTGAAATTGATGAACTTTGTAGCTGGATTGTTGATTATCTAGTTGCATCTCTGCTTTGTGGATGTGGCTGTAATTCCTTGAGAAAAGTATCCTCTGGGCTTTTTGAACCAAACCATTGCATCGATATCACAGGTTTCTGGTTCAGATAACACAAAAGGACTGAGAAAGGTTATCGAAATGACTTTTTACATCTGAGTAGATGTTGTTTTGTTTTACCTGATGGTACCAAGGCACATATCTTCATGTTCTGGTCCCAAATATATTGCAGAATGTAACTTGATCCATTCAAACCAAGTGCATTAAAACTCACATTTTTCTTCAAGTCCCTGAATAGGGGAGGACCATTCTGCTCTTGCTTAACCTTAAAAAGACAAGAACTACTAACCGTCAGACTGTTTCCATGATTGCTAATCCAACCTCTTCCGTCTTGGTTGGTAATCTCCTCTGCTATTTTATACAGCGCATAACCAACCACACTATCAATCTTAGGATTTCCATTTGGTGGACCTAAATAAGAAGTGCCCTCAGAAATATTGAGCATTGATCAATGATTCTTTGGGGTGCTCTAGCCTAGGTCATAGATACATTCATCCCTGCAGACACCTTAAGCAGAATGTTTCCACTACAAAAGCTCATCAATTCCACCTGATTCTTTCCATCTAAGAACATTACTCTACGGGAAAACAAAGTGAGGTAGATGCTGCTTCCATTTACTTCAAAAGCTCTATCACATGTCAAGTTTCCTCCTGAACTATCAATCAAACCCTGATTGAACATAGAACGCACAATGTCGAGTACTTGTTCCTGTATCAGGTTTACTTGGGGCCTTATGTAGAAGCACTCTAAACCAATTTCTACCCTATTAGTTTCGGGAGTATTTGAACTATCGCCATACTATCTAACAATACGCCACCAATCTCTCAAGGTGGGTACTTCGGAATCTTTGACAGGATATTGAGAGAAAGTTAGCAAAGTTATGGCATTTCGGATAGCTACCTAACCTGATATGTGCTAACTAGTGCCAAACCACAGAAGAGAAACTTTGATTGGCTTTGTTATGATCTTTCCTCCATTGTAAGAGAGACCAGAAAAGCTTTCATCAAAGGAGAAAATAGGGAAGAGAACAATGGAAAGAAATGAAAGAATAGTTCAAAGACCACCTACCATCTGATCCTCCAGCCTTTTAAGTGCATTTTTTAGTTAT
This sequence comes from Erythroxylum suave, assembly GCA_027563595.1. NCBI lineage: Eukaryota > Viridiplantae > Streptophyta > Magnoliopsida > Malpighiales > Erythroxylaceae > Erythroxylum > Erythroxylum suave. The sequence continues at coordinate 27,020,873 of JAOSBN010000008.1, read as the reverse complement.
CGTGAAGACGACTGAGGGAATAATCAGAGGCTAATTGTTGACTGAGTGAACAAAGACAACATATAAAATCTGAAAGCCTTGTCCAGAGGGTGAAAGTAGAGTTGCCTGTTGCTCAAAGTAAAATAAGAACAAAAATAGAAAGAGAGGTCTTACAACCGGCAAATGGTTGCTAAGCTTATGGACATCATAAGTCGACAAAAGCCAAAGACATCTACAAAGGGGCATTTAGGACAAATATGCCTACCCAAAGAAGCCACGAAGGTCACTATTGTTCCAAAGTGATTGAAACGATCAATCACTAAATTGTGCTGCCAAGAATTTTATGTTCTCCATTGTAGTTTGAACTATGTATCCTCTATATAGTCGTATGCCTCCATAAGTTTACTTAACCATATATTCTATTTATATTGTAGGCGTTATAGGTATTATTGGTTGTTACAAGTAGATTGAAGTTACGGGTACAGTGACAAGAGAATCTGGGAAACTGTTGTCTTGTGCCACTATTTAAAGTAGGCTTTCTTAACCAACTTTTTATTGTCTTAATAGCATGCTCAAAGCTATCCTGTCAATATCAAATCCTTGAGTTAGTAACCAGCTTTAACATGGATAAGAGTAGTGATCTAAAGCTAAAAGATGGGTGCAATGTCCATCTATTGCCCATGCCTAACCACAAACTACTGTGGTTCAACTTAGATTGGGATCAAGACATCAAGCCTATACACACTTTCATCCTCTGACTTGTCAAATTCTTACCAAGGATAATATCAAGTTCAGTAAAGACTCATTGGGTTATGTTCAATTTAGATAAAGAGCATTGACTACCTCAAATATAGCAGCGATTACTCATCTCAAATCTGGCATAGGATATCATGCCTTTTAAATGTTAATTGCTATAAAACTAATTGGTTTGGAATTATGGAATAGGTCGACATTTAGATTCAAATGTAAAGCAGACTAAAAGTTGTTTAAGATTAATATGACTACAGTGATTTATAGCTTATGGAAAGAGAGGAATGCTAGGTATTACAAAAGTTTTCTCTTAAGCATCAACTTATATGCTAGTTAGGTCAATCCCTTTGCATGACAATCTCAAATAGGTCCGTTAAAGCAAGATTTAACCTTATTTTGTGATCGTCGATCAATACCCTTATTCTCGAATGCCTCACAACCCTCATAATTTTTCAATCTGACACCTTTACAAGAATACTACGAAAGAGCTAAATATTCTTGAAAACAATAAGAATAAGAAATAGATACAACAAACACCAATATTTATTACTTTTCTCAAAGTATACAAAGGATGTTCTCTCAATCTCCCTCTCCGTGTCTCCCTCTAAGAAGAGCAGGCCCAAATGAGTTATTCATAGGCACCTCTAGATGACTAAATTAGAATCGTAATAAAAGTCTACTAGTTAAGATCACAAAATCTTATCTTATTCTTATCAATAAAATGACACCCTCATCCAATTAGGACTATGTTTAATAGGATTAAACTACATCACAATAACAAGATAAAAATTTACATCTATCTAGGAATAATCAATCCATATCTACGACGATCTCTTCTATCTTCATATTATCCTTCCACATGATCTTTATCCCTTAAAGCTGATGTTCATCCACTATGATTTTATCCACCACATCTTCCAAGATCTCCTCCTCATCTTCATCTATTAATGATGAGTCATCCAAGCCAATAACATACTGGTTCATCCAATGCTTTCTCATGTCAACTCCATTAGTCATTGTCTATCCATTTGAGCATACATCAAGTCCTTAGTCCTTCAGGAACCCAGTCTTAGCCAAGTCAGCTCGTATAAGGTTCGAAATTCTCCCAAAATTCACACCATGCTTGATCTACTTGCTAAGTCACCTTGGAACTCTCACATATTCCCATCATGCATATGGTCTAGGTAACCTTCCACTTGACGTCCATCTCAAGCCTTCTTTTGGTATCACATTCGAATCTTGCATCTTGTCGAAGATAGCCAATGTACACCAATGCATGCCAGCGCCTGACATTACCCCTTTTTCATCCTTGCCTCCTCGCAAGTTTTTGCCTTATTCCGTTTTTCCACATTTTGAACACTGGTTAAAGCTAGCCAATGCTCGCATGATTCTACTATCACAACTTATGGGTCTAACAAACCACCCCCACTAGAGGAAGTAGATGCCCTCATCGAAATAATATGTGGACACTCCTCCATTTGTGGTTTTATCGAAGACTCCTTTGCCATTGACACATCTCCCACTGACCGTTGAATCGTAATGCTTGTCAAAATAAAATAACTAGACAACTACTATAGTAGTGGTGAATTTAGGTCGATCTCACAAAGGGTGTTCAATTAGCTTATGAAATGAAATTAATTGATGTTTAGGTAATGGGGTTTTGGATCTAATAAGAAAATAAAATATAATAATCCTAATGAAAATAAATTAAAAAATTGGGAAATTTGGTAGGGATCCAATTATTTGGTTCAATCTCATCTTACACCCTAATTAAGCATAATTCATTGATTTGTTATTCTTTTATCTCTCTTAGCAATTATCGGTCGTAGATTAACAACAAGCTCTATTAATCCTGATTTTCCTTAGATCCTAATAATCATGAAGCGCTCATTAATTAACCCTAGCTATTAGGAAATCTAAAATAAGCCCTATAAGGCAACCGCCTTACAAATCAGAAAAACAGACCAATTTAGGTAATAATTATACAAGCTCGGATTATTTAACCTATGTTATGTTACTTACAATGATTCGGAACCATTAGTTGCTACATATAAATCGGGAATACAACGATTACATATTGCATTCAATTGTAGCAATAGGTTTTCATGAAAAATGATTCAATACAACATTAAAATCATCATCATTCAAATAACCAATCAAACCATACAAGACAACATAATCAATTTCTAATGAGAGAAAGAAACAAAAAAAGAAATATTTAACCCAAGTCGTCAACATCGATGTCACCTTTGAATCGGCATCGAGAACTTCTAACCCTCCATGGGTCTATCCCAAGAAAATGCTTCAACCCTCATAACTAACCCTAGCTGAAACTCCTAAGTTATTTCTTCATTGTCACAAGCTTCCCTTCCTCACTATTCACTGATTTGACAAATAAAGAGGTTAGTCCATCTCAACTATTTACGCCTCTACTCTTCTCTCGCAGCTCTTCTCAGACCACTCTTTTTTTTTTCAACTGCTAACCCTCTTCTCCTCATAATTCCCTAGCTACTGTAGCTTTGATGTGACTAATTAATAAGCTTGGACCATGCTATTGTTCATTCCTCACTTAACCCTTGCTGTGTGTATTAAGCAAAACGCTATCTATGTCTATGTAAAACGTAGCTCTTGTCTATGTTACGTTCATGTAGACTGTGTTTTGATGCTCCTTAATGTTGTCGTTTTGCTAATGGATTTCTCCTCACACGTTGTCATTTTCTTCTTCAGCTGCTATTGATTTTTTCTTCATTTTTCCAACAAACACTTTTAATTCTTCTTCTTTATATTTAGATTTTTTTCTTCTTGTCTTTAATTTTCTTCTTCTTGCTCCATGAAGACAACTGAAAATTAATTTGCGACAAACAACCCAAATGTAGTACTTTTAACTCACTTTAATTTCTTTGCTTCTAAATTGTACCTAAAATCATATATAAATTAAAGTGAGTATCTTAAGCATTTTCATATCGTTAACCGCTACATGTAAATGATTAAATGTATTAACAATTAAACATATATCACCCGTGTACCATGTTCCCTCTCCATCCGATTTCTCCTTACTTTTGTTTGAACGCTCCTTGATAAGGTCCTTTGTGCCCAACATAGCAAAACTACTGAGGTAAACTTCTTCCGTTGAGTGTCCTCTCTTTGTCCTTGATCCCTTGCGATCATGGAATTTACTTACTCCCCACTCGTATTCTGTCTTGGGCATTCTCAAACAAAGTGCAGCCCTTAACAAGTGAAACAAGCAATATCTTATTTTGATTGTTTCTTGGACTTACCTTGAGAAGATTCACCAACCTTCTCCTTGCCTGTCTCCGAGCCATTCCATATTTTACCACTCTTCTTTCCCTCCTAGCTCGTTCAAATTAGTGGTGGCATTTGAAGATCCACAAAGGCATCCGCAGCTACTATTACGTTTGGAAGGTCTTTCACATTCTGCCTTCGAAGCTTTATTTGTGTCCAACCTTGCAAGTCGCTTATAAAGTTAAACAAGTTGTCCTCCTCCGATATATTCTACATGTCCAACATCAAAGATGTGAATTTGTTCACATACTCTTGCGCCGAGTTATCTTGCTTCAACCACTCTAAAGCTTCCTTCGTGAGCCATTAAGTGTTGGTGGGGAGGAACTAATCCATTATCTCCTTCTTCATCTTCTTGCAAGTGTCAATAGGAAGTCTACCAGCACTGATGTCTTAGGAGGTTCTTGTTCTCTACCATAGCTTTGCATAATCCAATAAATACATCATTGTGATCGACACCTTCTCTAGGTGGCAAATATTTATTGCCGTAAAGTATTGCTCTATATCCCATAAGAAATTTTCAAGCTCCCCCAAGATGCTTTCAACACGTCCAACATCCTGCGTAGCAATGACACACTTTAGGATTGTGATTTCATATCTAGAATCCTCCTATGTCTTCATCAACTCCACTATTTGATGCTGCAACTATTAGATTCGCACCTCCAACGTCTCAAATCAAGTATTATAAGATGTCACCTCTTCCTCCCCTCGAGGAATTGGCTCAAGAAGTGCCTCCCATTTAGTTGAACTTTCTGTCAAATTGTTGCCTCTCACCATATAGAAATTTGGCTCTAATACTAGTTATTATAAAGGTTTTCCTTTAAGCACCAACTTATCCACTAGTTGCATCAACCCCTTTACATGGTAATATCACTTCGGTCTATTAAAGCAAGATTTAACCTTGTCTCATGATTGTCGATCAATACCCTTGTTCTCGAATGCCTCACGAGCCTTGTAGTGTTTCACTCTCAAACCCTTGTAAGAATACTACGAAAGAGCTAAATATTCATGGCAATGATAAGAATAAGAAAGAGATACGACAAATGCCAACCTTTATTACTTCTCGTAAAGTATACAAAGGTTGTTCTCTCAATCTTCCTCTCCGTGTCTCCCTTTAAGAAGAGCAAGGCTCAAATGAGCTATTTATTTTGGCTTTTCAGTCCATTATGATTCATGTGAATAACTAAAAACTACAAACAAGTACAGTTGTATATAACATTTGTCTATGGCTCAAATTTACAATTCTAGAGGAGGGACCTATGGCAGGATCTCTTAATCATTCACCATTCCAATGTTAGGCCATGGTTGATAATTATTGACTTTAATAATAAATTGTATGAGAATGAGGAAGAAGGGAATTCCAGCCTAAGGAGTTCTAGCATTGATATGAGGGATTATGTTCAAGGCCATGGGTGATAGATATGAGAATGGGGGGAAACGTTTATACTTAGAGTAATAAACAATCCTCAACTAGGAATTTGGTGAAAAATATTGATAAAGCCCTTGTAAACAATGAATGGTTGGATAATTTTCCTTCTATCTCAGCTTAATTTAATAATCCATAAATCTCATATCACTCTTATATCGTTGTTAAAAACTTATTCTTAAAAGGTAGAAGGATAAATGCCTTTAGGTTCAACAATTTCCTAGTTAAAGATGAGGGCTTTGAGGATGCTATCAATAAAGGAATGGGAAAAGAGGTATAAAGGTGTAAATATTTGTCAAGAAATTGGAGCATATCAAGGCAGAGCTCAAAATCTTGAGTGCTAGGAGATCTAAGTATATTGGAGACCAAGTTAAAGAAGTCAGGAAGAAGATGTTATCAACCTAAGTATCCCTATACCAATACCCTGATAACGCTATAAGGCTAGATAAGGAAAGGACTGTAGTCCAAAACTACCTAAAGGTTGTGTTTTCTCATAATTCCTTAATTAGATAAAGACCAAGGAAACGTGGCTCAAATAAGGGGAAAGGAATACAAAATTATTCTAGAATTGTGTAAAGGTCAATATTAATAGAATCTCTTCCCTAAGGAAATGCAATGGATAATTTTCCATTTCCTAGGAGGAGATAAAAGGTGAAGCATTTAGCTTCTTCAAGAACTTTATTGGTTCTACTGCCATTTTCATTTTTCAATAGAATTGTGTAAAGATCAGGAATTGTAACATCCTATTCCCAACTGACATATGCATATGTATCCATCAGATACATGTGTACATGCCTGTCAGAAATGACATGTTAACTATCTCACCTTCACTGTACATAACATGGCATCATACACTAAACCATTAATCGCACATATTCTAAACCAAAAATATTATCACAGTATATCAAAATCATAATTTACATTGTTTCATATAGTACAATATTATCCATGTTTATACAACATTGTCCTATGAACATAAACAACTCAGTACACACCGAATACTATAAATTTGAAAGAAACAACTGTCCTCAATCCCAACTAACCAACCTTTGAGTCAAATATGATTGTAACGGTTGCATAAAATATGATTATATAGAGTCTTAGAAGCTAGATCGTCTCACTCTTGAACCTAAAAAGCAATGATGCAATTTTGATGAGTTTTGCGAACTTAGCAGAGTAACCATCCTCGATGGTTCACTGATGTCATAAAACAAGATCAATTATAATATGTAATGATACAGTTCAAATCTACTTGACAAGTATCAAATACTATCACAAATAAATCATTTCTCAGATAAACAATTCAATCATATAATGACATTCATATAGCTTTGCAAATCATTCAATGAATTCAAATTATATGCGGATAAGATATATATGAGCCTCACATTCATTTTTATTTTGTTGTGACTGTATGCTTTTACAGTATCCCAAATTATTAGGCTTAGTCAGTCAGTCTGTGACTCATTGATCACAGTGAGTCATAGGCTTGAATCACATATGTGAGAGCTTAAAGCTCTTATCAGTAATAGTATCAGTAGTAACACCAATCACAACTCCTTTATATTACATGCATCGGAGTAAAGTGCATGCCAAATTTAGTCATCAAATTCAATCACTTTCATTTGCATGTAATATAATAGTATATCAGTCACAGTATCATTTACAGTAACAATCACAATAGCAGTGGTTTTCGGATTAGTCTCGGCATTCAAATTTTCAGTTGAGAATCAGAAAATAATTTAGGCAGACACCTTCACATTCAATCAATACTTCAAATATCATTCTCATACGTTAAAACGCCTCGGACAAATATTGTTCGGAATAACACAATTCAGTACACTTCAATAAGATAGCAATACAGTTCAATAATGTACCAAAAAAATAAGGTGAGACCATCTTATTTTACTCACAGTATGCTCCAAACTGCTATTGCCTTGAAGTACCGGCAATTTTTGGATGTTGTCGTTCAATGTGCTCCTCTATACAGACAATACATTCACATATCACAATATTGCACAATTATGTATTCATTTATGCACATTCATGCATATTGAATATGTACAATGCATGTTCATGACAATTCTAGGTTTCTTATCATCAATCTAGTCATAATAATCATTCAGATATCCACATTCAATTTATTAACTCAGATTTGTTTAAAGGTACACTTTTGGTTCCATTTTCCACAACTAATTTCATCAGGAAAATGAAGGAATTTCATAATACTTCCTCTAAAAAATTATTCTTCTATGTCTTAAGTCTCTATCAATACCAAGATCATTTAATTTAGTTAATTATTTTATGAGTTATGCTCAAAATACCACAAAAATTTTGGCTACAACATGATCATACAGTCAAGTTGTACAAATCATACCTCTCAATTACATTATCAAAAAATTGCAAAATTTATACCAATTTAAAGCTAAGAGAATAAGCTACAACGTTGGGGGAGACATCTTAGTCTCATTCAGCCTACATCAATACAGTTTATTCAATAACTATAGGATATGATTTCTGTCCCTAGTAGTGCTATGGCCTATGCCAAGATTCAATTTCATGCCAATTCTGAAAGTCTTAGAGATAGAATTAAAGTTCTACTTCTTCAATAAAGTTGTATACATAAGTCTCAAGTTTCATCTGAATCAAGAATCAACTCATTTGGAAATCTATAGATCAAGATATAAGCAAAACATAGAAGCATGCTCAATGAAAATATTCCAGTTCATACTATTCCAGCACATCTCAACATTTTCATCCTAAACACATCAATCAATCGCTTCCAATTTAATTCAAATGGCCCTAAATTTTTATGGAGAGGAAAATGAATGTCTTATGAGTGTATTGGCTTAATTTTCAAGTCATTTTAAGGTCATGAGACAAAGTTATAGTCAAATGAATCCAAGCTGTGTAGTTTTGAGAAGCACTGTTAGCCATGCAACCATAATGCACGACGTTGCCCTCCAATTCTAGAAACTACTGATTCTCTTCCTTCTTCTTACTTTTTTTCCACCTACTCCATCATCTCTAATTTATCCACTCCTATTTACCTCTTCATTTCAACTCCCATTTTTGTAGCACCCCCTTACCGTAAGGTACACACCGGGATGCCCGCAGGTCATTCAAATACATATCTTACGATAAGGGTGAACTACGATCAATCGTTACTAACACCTGACATGGAATCATAATAAAACATCAATATAAAAATCACAATGTTTTTTAAACCAAAATTCTCCTCATTTCCTTTCATCAAAAACAAAAAATGTATACATCTGTCATCTTGTACTGTCTGTACATCGATATCAAAATCCTAGTACATCATACTACATGAAAGAGGAAAAATACATCAAAG
>JAOSBN010000008.1:26981891-27003188 GCA_027563595.1 Erythroxylum suave | reverse complement strand
CCAAACAATTTTTAAAACACTCCTAGCCCGTTCCAAATTACTATTTTACCCTTCCCATCGGTGATGGGATGTTACAATTTCAATTCATCTTACTCAAAACCAGCTCATAACTCAAGATTAAAGTCAAACATCTAAAAACCGATGCACGCATGTATTTCAACACTTTTAACTTTCTCTCACCACTGAAATTTTATGTTCAACAATAACAATCTACAAACGAAAATAGAACCTATAATAATACGGTTCTACACCACTCATGCATGCATCCACTATAAACATGAAAATCTCATTAAAGTGTAATTTACATTATGATAAAACCTAAGGCATAACTTACTTGTTTTAAGCTTCTCTTTCTTCAGCAAAATTCCAGAACTTAGCAAGTTTTTGGTAGATGGAAAAACTCAAGGATTCAGCAACAATCAAAAACCCCAATTAGTTGAAGACTTTGCAAGGTGTATTAAGCAAACAACAAAGACATATAAATAAACTAGGTTTCGGTGATGAGTAAGCAAGAAGGCAGATGGTGATGGAGATGTCGGTGAAGCCTAAAGAGAGTTGCAAAAAATTCTTCCTTGCCTAACAAAAACGTGACTTAGGTGGCTTAACCTAACTTTGCCACATGCCCCTAATGCATATCTTGCATTTGTCACTTGTCACCATTTGAAGCTACCAAATTTCATTTAGTTATAGGTTCACATGTCACAAATTTATTTATCCATTTGTCATATAATTAATCCATTTGTCAATTGATCATTAATTCAATTGTCACACTTCCATTTGTCTCTTATTTCTCTATTTTTTCTAGTCCAAAATATCCCAAATTTTCAGAAATTATCTAAAATTCACCAAAAATCCAAAATAATCTAAATGTCCTCCAAATAAATTTTTACCTCAAATAATTCACATTTTAATTGCATTTTTAACAATTGATAATACCTAAAAAATGTCAATGAATGTATGTACAAATAATTTTAATGTGAAAGATCAATAATATCATGTTAAGTGTATGCTAAATTTTGCATAAACATGAGTTACGCTTCCTAATTTCTCATTAATCTTTGATAATCACCATTTTAACCCTAATTCAGGTGACAAGATGTTACAATTCTCCCCTCCTAACAAAAATTTCAACTTCGAAACTCTTACCTGATAATTCGAATAGGTGGGGATATTGTCGCCTCATATTATCCTCAGTTTCCCATGTTGCTTTCTCAGTTGAGTGATTTCTCCATCAAACTTTCACTAATGGAATCACTCTATTTCTCAACTACTTTGTCTTATAACCCACTATCTTGATCGGCTCTTCAATATAACTCAATTTGCTATCAATCTCAATATCTTGAGTCGGTAATACATGAGTAGGATCAGGTTTATATCTTTTTAACATACTCACATGAAACACATTATGCAATTGAGACATCTCATTAGGCAAAGCTAATTTATAAGCTAAAGGTCCAATTCTCTCAAGAATCTCGTAAGGACCAATGTATCTCAAGCTTAACTTGCCCTTTTTACCGAATCTCAGTATACCACGCCAAGGCGACACTTTCAGAAACACTCTATCTCCAACATTGTATTCCAAGTCCTTTCTATGTTGTTCCACATAGCTTTTCTGTCTATCCTGAGCTGCTTTTATTCGAATCTTGATCAATTTCACCTTCTCTACAGTATCATGTATCAGTTCTGGACCCTCAATCATTCTCAAACCTTCCTCATCTCAGTATAGAGGTGATCAACATTTTCTACCATACAACACTTCATACGGTGCCATCCCAATGCTGCTGTGATAATGATTGTTATAAGCAAACTCAATCAATGCTATGTATTAATCCCAAGCCCCCTGAAACAACAATACACATGCTCTGAGCATATTCTCAACATTTTTGATAGTTCTTTCACTCTGTCTGTCTGTCTGAGGATGAAATGTCGTACTAAAATTTAACTGTGTGCCCGTAGCTAATTGTAAGCTCTTCCAGAATCTCGAATTAAATCTGGGATCCCTATCTGATACAATAGGCACTAGAACTCCATGTAGCCTCACAATCTGTCACATATCTTCGAGCCAACTGGTCTAATGTATTGTTCTCCCATACTGGTATAAAATGGGCCGACTTAGTTAATTGGTCCACCACAACCCATATTACATCATTCTGCCTTGGAGTCTTAGGAAATCTCATTATAAAATCCATAATAATTCGTTCCCATTTCTACTCTGGAATAGGTAACAAATGTAATTTTCCACTAGGACCTGATGCTTAGTCTTAACCTGTTGGCATGTTATACATTTAGAAACAAACTTTGCTAATTGCTTTTTCATTCTAGGCCACCAGAAATGTTGTTTCAGTGTGTTATACATCTTGATAGTACCAGGATGCATAGCATAAGCGGCCATCTGAGCTTCTTTTATAATTTCCTTCCTCAGATTATCAACATTAAGCACACATAGTCTCTATTTTAGCCACAATGTATCCTCTCTAAATTCAAACTCAGAATCTGTATTCTTCTTAACTTTCTCAATCAATTTCACCATGTCAGGATCTTTACTCTATACTCTTCTGATCCGATCATGCAACATTTCACCAAATTACAGATGCATGTTCAGTAAAACACTCCATCTAGCATATTTCAGCACACATTTAACTTCATTCCCATCCTAGTTCATCTCTTTTACTTAGTCTATCATTTCTAACTCATGAACTCATTAATTACTCTTCATTTCTACTTCCACGTCAACTGAATATCATACAAAATAATTTATGATCTATGTTCGTTCATTAACCCAAAAATATAACATATAACATTCATTCATAAATCAAATTTCTGCATTTCTTTCAATCCCATCTTTGGACTCATTCTAACTCTAAATTATCTCTACATCAATTTAAATCATAAATCAACATACACATAAAAGAAGACATGAACATATCCAGATTTTTTTCTCATTCACGTCAATCACATATAACTCCATCTTATGATCATATGTCCTCTAACCCTCATTATATATGCTTCATTTAACAAATCAAGAAGAGCAAAGCTTTTAACTTACTTGTTTAGTACAAGATATACAAAAATCTCCAAGAAACCCTAGCTTTCCTTCTTTACAAGCCCATCATCATTTAAGGAGTGATTTGGGTCATTTTATAGCAAGATGAAGAGGATCACAAAAATCTTGAAGTGGGTGGTTTTATTGTTAACCAAAATCAAGGTTATGAATGGGGAGAGCAAGAATCGAAAATGGAGAAGAAGAATAAATGAAGAAGGTGAGTGTAAGAGAGAAGCTTACGAAGAGGGAGGCAAATAACAAGTGAAAAACAAAAATGGAGGGTCTTTCACTTAATAAAAACGTGGTTAAACAAGTGATATGGCAAGTGACACATGTCACTTGCCACATGTTTCCTTTTTATGGTTTCTGTTGTGATCTTTTAAAATGCTAGTCTATTTGTCTCCTAATTCTAATCCAATTTACTCTCAATTTTAAATGACATGTGTCATTAAATCCCAATATCACTTTTCAATAATTCTACTACCATTTGATATTTATTTTTACTACCATTGATTGATTGTTCTGCCACTTGACATTTTTCCTAGTCCATAAATACCTAAAATTTTCAGAAAATTCTCAAATTTCTCCAAAAATTCTAAATCGATAATTTAATTCACTGAATCAACTTTCAGAACAAAATATTCACTATCCACTTCATAATCATATTAAATCAATCATTTATACCCAAAAAATGTCAAATGAGTGCCTGAACAAATTATTGTAATGTGTGAAATGATCAAATTCACGTGTATGTGTGCTATATTAGCATGAGCATGAAATTCATTTTTGTTTCTCTCACTTTTATTTCTCATTTACGGTATTCCCGACTCTAACTCTTAATATGTGAACAGGATGTTACATTGAAGCTCACGTAGGTATGAAATTGCATCAAATCTTGCACACTTTCATTCAACAAAACAAGTGAGAAACTTAAAGTAATTTAATGAAAAACACTTATCATGCTTGTCTCTCTTATGCATTATAATTTATACCAAAAATGTATCCTAACTTAGGGACTATTTATAAATAACAATCATAAAGTTATGAGGCTATCATGAGGAATAATTAATATATGAATCATAGTACTCATGACTTCAAACACAAATCACAAAGTTCATTATATTATATACTCTCACTCCTCCACAACTAAATTAAACATTATCACCAATGTATGCACAAGGTGCTCACATGCCACAAAAATAATCAACGTAAAATAAAGCATAGAGAAGATCATTTACTCGAGTTATGAGCATTTGAAATGAGATGTATTGTGGTGTTGATGGACATGGAGGCATCACCCTTATGAATTAGAGCAGAACATCTAAATTCTTCTCATAGAAATTTTACATTCCAACCTTTCTAACCAAAAGTGATGCTCATGTCAGAATGGTGGAGCTAGAAGATACAGAGGCATTGAAACATTATGACCCTCTCGTTATATCAACGATGAACCTCTCTAGGGGGTTCACGTGGTACAAAATGAAATGTTCTCTTTTATTACTTAAACAATCTCATCTTACTTAAATAAGCCTTGTCCAACTATTCCATCTCATAGGCTATATGCACATCAATATCAGTCATATAAAAACAAATTAAGATTAATTGCCAAATGAGTAATAAGGGAACTAAGAAATAAGTTCTTGTTAGAAGAGATGATAGTATTAAACTGCGTAGCCAACCTAGCACCCAAATTGACATGATTCTGTGTACAATACACCAAATAAAAAATAACTCAACTTTAGTACAAGTATACGTTGTGGCCATCCTTCCTAAATAATTAAAAGCCAAGAAATATTATATATAAATCCATTCAAGCGCATTAAGATCATCGCCCTTAGATTTATTTAGATGGTAAACCAACAGGTCAAATGACATTGATTTCTAAAATCTAAAAGAATTAAAATCACCATAGTACATAACAAATTCTTTGTATTAAGTCAAACTAACATATTCCTCATCTATCAACTCTAAGGCCAAATTATATTCAGTGATGCTCTGATGAAATTCTACACTTATTTATCTGTACTGTGCCACATTAGGACTACATAAAGTAAAATTATTCGGTTTATCAAATTTAACGGTAGTATAAAACTCCCTAGTTAATTTAACTAATACTAGACAATTAATCAGGACAAAATATCTCCAACTCATATCAACAAGCAAATCATCAAAATTTTCTTTGATATGCAATTCTTATAAGGAAGGATAATGCACATACTTTTATGTATTAATATGTCAGGTTTTAAGAGCAACATATTGTTGTTTCCTTTTTTTAGAGTTGAAAGTGAGATATCCACAAAGGTTCAATTTAGTTGGTGGCAAGATAGATGTGTTTTTAGCTATCCTAGCACACCTCTTATAGGTACTTGTGGTAGATCCAATGTCAGATTGATTTTGTGCAGTTGGATTCACCTTAAACTTGTCTTTTGCTGCTATTTGATTAGTATCTTTAGAATGTTTCCTAAGTATGACAATAACAATCAAGAAAACTAATCCTAAAAATAACTAAAACAACTTAGTGATAACTAAAATAAAAATTAAAATGAAAGCAATTAAATTTGTTTAAGAAAAATTAAGTAAAAATTTGAAAAAATAAATAAGACATTAATATAATACTAGTAGATAATTGGATTTCTTACTGAATCAGTGGGTATGGTGGTGTACTATAGTGTGCTTGTGCATTTGTGCCTGTGTGTGGAGCCAGTATGTGGTTGGGTTTCGTTGTGGCCCTTAATGTTATTGTGTTGGTGTGGTTATGTGGAATGTGTGATACGCTGAAATTGGTTGTTGGGTATGTGGTTGTCTACTAGGTAGGTCACGTCTGGTGCATTGTAATTACTGGTACTGCATTGTGGTGTGATTATTAGGTATGCTAGAGCTGTGTAATTACATTTATTGGTATATTGTGGAATGTGTGATGCGCTGAAATTGGCTGTTGGGTATGTGGTTGTCCACTAGGTAGGTGGCATCTAGTGCATTGTAATTACTGATACTGCATTGTGGTGTGATTATTGGGTATGCTAGAGCTGTGTAACTACATTTATGGGTACACTGGAGTGGCTTGGTGCGATGCAAAAAATTAGGATGCATGGGACTACTGGTGCATCTGAATTGCTTGAGATTGCTGGTAGTGCGTTGTACGTTCTGTTGTGAAAAAGACTGGACAGGAGCTGGTGTCATTGTGCGGCATTAGACCTGAAAAAGAAACAAATCAAAATAAAATAAGGAATTTTTATTAACTTGATTTAAAATTTTTATTTATATCCATCTATTTTTTATTTTATATTTGGTATTTTTAATAATTATTATTTATTTATTACAAAATACAATTTTCTTTAAGACCAAACAAATTACTAACAAGTATAATACGTGGTCATACCTTATAAATGTTATTAATTTGGAATTTTAGGGGCTCCATTTTAGAAGGCTAAATCCCATAAGTCGTCATCTAACCTTATAAGTTTTAGTATTCCGATATTTGGATGACTGCTACCTTAACCTAAGTTATTAACATATGTTTATCAACACTTAGCAATTAATGACATAAAATTGCTTAAGATAGTTACTTTAGTTCGTAAGTGGTTTTAGGCACAATTCGGAAGTGATGGAGCTAAAATGAGTCGAAAGCATGATATTTTGGGCCATTTTTCGAAGATTAGTTTTCTATTGTCTTCATTAAACAAGAAGAAGAAAATTAAGACAAGAAAAAACAAACAAGAAAATTCCAAGTTGCTCACGGCAAAAAAATAAAAAAAAGTTATGCATGGAATACATGCAATTTATATTAATTAATGGTAGCACAGTAGGAGAAGAAAAGAAGAACAAAAACCAAAGGAAGCTGTAACAATACAGCAGCATATGGGCACAAGGAAGACCAAAACGACGTACAACACAACAATGTCCAAGAAGAAAATGACAATGTAGTCATAACAGGGAAAATTTTGCGTCAAACGCAAACGTATTCGTTTAACGCAACACATGTGTTTGCATTTTACGTTGAACGTAAGCATATATGTTCAACGTAATGCGTGCGTTTTGCATTTAACGCAAACATATGCATTTAACGCAATGCATATGCGATGTGTTTTATGCCTTGGGTTTAAAGAAGAGTGAATAGTGTGGATGGACCACAATGTTAAATTGTTAAATTAATGAATAATAGAGAAGTTAGCGTGAGGAGAATAGTGGCGGCAGAAGAGAGTTGAAGGGGTCTTTGACTAAGACAATATTCAATAGGGGCTTAAACATTTTTTCGGGAGAGACCTATAGAAGGGTAACATCCTGACGCCGGTTTAGAGGTGAAATCAACACTGGCGACCTAGGTTAAGCATTTATTTCATATTTTTGTTGTTTCTTTCTCTCTTATTGAATTGATTGTGTTATCCTAAGCATATCGATTTGGGTTTTGTGTATAGATAATTGGATTTTTGTTCTTGTTCGATTGTTTAGGTATGAACCCATTGGGTATTGTGAAAAGATGATTTTAATATGTTCATTTAATCGTTTATTTACAAACTCATTGCTAGAATTTTGATACAATCCATACTTGTTACGTTGAAATTTTTATGTAACAACTAATGATTCGTAATCATTAAGGACAACATTACCTAAGTTAAATGACGCATCGTATGTGGTTATTACCTTAATTAATCGGTTTTCCTAATTCGTAATACTACTACCTATTTAAATCTAGAGATCATATTCTAGGTTATTCAGTAGTTAAGTTTAATTAACGATCATATCTTGATTAAACAAACCTAAGGGAAAACTCGGGTTAATTATTAACCTACGATTAATAGTTGCTAGGAGAGGTTTAAGGACAACAAATCAATGAAATATGTTTAATTAAGGTGTAGGCTAAGATTAAACTAAAGGACTAAGTCCCTACCGAATTCCCCACTTTTATCTTTTTTTTGCATGTTTCTTTAATTTGTTCCTATTAGTATAGTTTCATTATATTTTCTTATTTCCAAAATCCAAACCCCCTTTTTTCCTAAACACCAATTAATTTCATTTCAACAACTTTACAGCACTCTTTGTGGGATCGACCCAGACTCACTACTACTATAGTAGTAGTCTAGTTATTTTATTTTGACTAATATTACAACGCGCTATTAATTTTGGCGTTGTTGTCGGGAAGTGCGGTGTTTTAATTTCATTTTTTATTTTAATTGGTGTTTTGTATATATTTTTTTGTAATTGCTTTCTTATAAGTTATTTCATGATCCTTTCATTTTTTTGTTTCGTGTTTATGAAAAAATTAATCAATTAAAAAAATTCATGGATGGAATCAATTTTTTTAAATTCTTACTCTCAATCATATAACCAAGGTTGAACTAGTCAACTTAACTTTGGTTATGGATGGGATAACCATCATAATTACTTTCATGATAGTTTGCAGGATGCACAATAATTTCCGTATAGACTAGAAGTTTCTTATCACGATTCAGGTACACCTCTGGAAGAATTGAATAATGTTGTGATTGCTAACAATCTCCATTTTCAACACAGCCTACAACAACAATTGTAACAGTTCCAACATGAAATAAGGCATATAATGTCTAGAAACCAAAACTTGGCAAGCCAAATGGTTGAGATGGTAATGAGGATCGACTACCTAGAATCACAAATGGAAGAGGAGCAACCACATCAACCCGAGGTATACCTAATGGATGTTAGTGCGAAAACCTTATAGAATGATGAGGAGCTTGAGAATTTTGAAAGCAATACTCAAGGAATTATCTGTAAGAAAAAATTGAGGAGGAGCTTGAACTAGAAAAAGACATATCATTTAGATTGGAGGTAAGTACTGAGTTCTTGATTATGTTTTAAACTAACTCTTCACCTTTACATACAGATTAGAGGAATTGAATGAGGAAGAAAAAGGCAAAGAGATATTGAGATCTTTCCACAATGCATGGACTCAGTCAAGATTGAAAATCAGAGGATAGGGAAGATGTTGAATATGACAAATCATTAACTAAGACCCTATCTTGAAGAACCTTATGTGGAGGAGCCATATGTGACAACTAAAGATCATAATTTTGTCACATGAGGAGGAAGTATAGATTCGAGCTTGCGACTTTAAATCAAGGCGCTTATTGGGAAGCAACCTAAGGGAAGTAAATTTCTTTTCTTTTAAATTTCTGCATTACTTTTTATATGCATATGTGTTTTTGAATTTGTTTGTTTTACTTGTTATAAGTTTTCAATCAAAATGAGAGAAAGAATTAAACAAACAAACAAACATTTTCTCATTTTTTTGTTGCTTCTGGGATCCTATAATCATAATTAGAGTGGGAATTAACTAGAAAACTTCATAGCAACTTTAGCATGTATTTTTACTCTTGTGATTGGTTAATGTGCATTATCTTTAAAAGAGTAGTGACTAGTGGTAGACAAAGTCGGTGAGATTTTAAGCCTTATTAGACTAACATGTTCATATTAGTCTCATTGTCTTTTGATAATGTGTGACCTTTACAATATGTACATCCTAATTTTGCCTTGAATTTCTATTCGAGACCACATTCTTATCATATGCATTAACATGGAAATGATTAGGCATTCTTTATTTCATAAACTATATTAGCCAAATAGCCTACCCATTATATGATTTTTCCTTTTTAATAAGCCCCCCTTTGAGCCTTATTAACCTTTCTTTTTTGTATTAACCATATTACATGCTTTATATTTAACCAAATGCCCTACCCAAGCTATAAAGCTAGTGGAACATTTGTGATTGTTGAATTTGTGGATGTACGAAATTCTAAGTGTGAAGGTGTACATATGTTTCGGTTGGTTAATTTTGAGGTGCTCTGTTATGTCTTATCATTGAAATTCTCATGTTAATGTAGTTTCTTTTAATGTTAAAAAAGAAAGGAAAAGAAAGAAAGAAAAGAGAAAAGAACAAGAAAAGAAAAGGAAAGAAAATGAGAAGGAATGAAAGAATGAAAATGAAAAAGAATGAAAAATTTTTGTTTAAATAAATTTATCAATGAGAAACTGCATATGAGTTTGCAAAATTATTCATTGCATCTTCCTAGAGTTGTAATGAATGTGTTATTTGAGTATGTTGAATATGAGGTAGATGTTGGCTTGGAAGGTTCACTCTTGTGGTTTCAATGTATTGTTGGCATAAATTGTATGAGTGATTCCTCATATTAGTATATGCTTCATATGGTTTATACGTGAGAACTAAAATGAATTGTCAAATATAAATGTTGCATTCGTCGTAGTTAACGATACTCAGTTCTTATGAGTGTTGACTTATTCACTTGATGTCACATTGAGTGTTGCTTTGTTTCACGAGCTTTAATGACTTTCATGCTACTTAACCTAAATACATCTCACCTTATCTTTGCCCACATTACAACCTTGATCCATGATTTTGCATGTGAACATTAATGGTAGAGAAATTAAATGATATGCAAAGTTGTGGATTGTCATGATCATGAATGGTGTTGAGTGTACCTATAGATATTTTTTTTATAAACACATTTTGCGAGTCTACAATTAGATTATGAATGTTGATTGATCATGAGTAAAAGCTTCGAATGTTGACTTCTTGCTATGATTTTTGAAAGTCATTCATCTTTGTTTTAGGTTCATGAGCTTAAATTTGATGTTTTGTTCATGGACGGCCAAAAGCTAAGTGTGGGAGAAATTGACATGTGCTTAATTGATTATTTTATCATTTCGTAACACTTGATGATTAATGACATAAAATTGCTTAAGATACTCACTTTAGTTTATGTATGGCTTCGGCACAATTTGGAAGTGATAGAGCTAAAGTGAGTCGAAAGCATGATATTTAGGTCATATTTCCAAGATTAATTTTCAATTGTCTTTATGGAGCAAGAAGAAGAAAAATAAGACAAGAAAAAACAAACAAGAAAATTCCGAGTTGCTCACGAAAAAGAAGTAGAAAAGTTGTCCATGGAATACATGCAATTTACGTGAATTAATGTCAACACAGTAGGAGAAGAAAAGAAGAACAAAAGCCAAGAGAAGTTGTAATAATACGGTAGCATGTGGGCAGATGAGGACCAAAATGACGTGCAACACAGCAATGTATAAGAAGAAAACAACAACACAACTAGGAAAAGTTTGCGTTAAATGCAAACAACATTTGCATTTGCATTAAACGCAACGCATAAGTCTGCGTTTTACGTTGGACGTAAGTGTATGCGTTTAACACAATGCATATGCGATGCATTTCATGCCTTAGGATTAAAGAAGAGTGAATAGTGTGGATGGACCACAATGTTAAATTGTCAAATTAGTGAACAATAGAGAGAAGTTAGAGTGAGTAGAATAGTGGCGACTGAAGAGAGCTGAAGGGTCTTTGGTTGGGACAATATTCAATATGGGCTGAAAAAAAGTTTCAGGAGAGACCCATGGAAGGGTAACGTCCTAATGCCAATTTGGAGGTGACATCGACACCGATGACCTGGGTTAAGCATTTATTTCATATTTTTGTTGTTTTTTCTCTCTTATTGAATTGATTGTGTTATCCTAAGGATATAGATTTGAGTTTTATGTATGACTAATCGGATTTTTTTTTTTGTTTAGTTGTTTGTGTATGAAACCATTGGGGATTGCGAAAAAATGATTTTAATCCGTTCATTGAATCATTTATTTACAAAACCATTGCTAGAATTTTGATATAATCTGTAATTGTTATATTGAAATTCACGTGTAGCGACTAATGATTCGTAATCATTAGAGATAACATAATCCAGGTTAAATGACACATCGTATGAGGTTGTTGTCTTAATTAATTGATTTTCCTAATTCATAATGCTATTGCCTAATTAAATCTAGAGATCCTATCATAAGTTATTAAATGGTTAGGTTTAATTAACAATCGTATCTTGATTAAACAAAACCTAAGTGAAAACTTGGGTTAATTATTAACCCACGATTAATACTTGCTAGGAGAGGTTTGAGAATAACAAATCAATGAAATATGCTTAATTAAGGCATAGGTCGAGATTGAACCAAAGAACCGGGTCCTTACCAAATTCCTCACTTTTATCATTTTTTGCATCTTTTCTTTATTTTTTTATTTGTCTAGTTTTAATATATTTTCTTATTTCCAAAATTAAACCCCTTTTTTCCTAAAAACCAATTAATTTCATTTCAATAACTTTACACATATTCTCTATAGGATCAACCTAGATTTACCACTACTATAGTAGTAGCCTAGCTATTTTATTTTGACTAGTGTTATAACATGTTATCAGTTATGTAAGATGTGATCATGTCTTACAAATTTTAGTAATATGAAATTTTAAGACTTAATCCCGCCTTAAACTAATAAACTAACTACTCATAGACAAACAAATAAAAACTATATATAACTAAAACATAACTAATAAAAATTAGGATTAATTACAATAGAAGTCTCAAACTTTGCTTAATTTTGTAATTATAGTCTGAACTTTAAAAAGTGGCAATAAAATGCTCAAACTTTCAAGTTTTTTTCAATTCTAACCCGATGTTAGTGCCTCCCTTAAATTTGCTAACATGGCTTCCAAGTATTTTAGAAACCCTAACTATTAATGCACGTTAGCCAAAATTAACACAAAAAATGAAGATCAATGAAACAACGTTGTTTAATCACATAATTAAAATGAAATCATTGTTTAAAAATGACTTAAATCACATTACCCAACCCCCACAACCTCACGCTTTGATTTCAATTTTTTTCTTCGTTTTCAGTTTGTTTTCTCAATGCCCTCACCCTTCGATTTTCATATTACACAGCTCCGACACCTTTATGTTAAGGGCATCAGGAGAACGAACTGAAAACGAAGAGCTTACTAGTGCAGCACACTACAATGTGAGAGTAGTTTAGAACATCGGAAGAATAAGCAGTAAATAAAAGGCTAAGGGTGTCAGGAGAATAAGTAGATGACAAAGGGCTGAGGCTGCATAAACTAATTTAGGGATTCCATTTTTAACAATGTCGTTTCATTAATCTTCATTTATTGTGTCAATTTTGGTTAATGTGTATTAATAATTAGGATTTCTGGAACACATGGTAGGTCATGTCAGCAAACTTAACGTAGATACTAATGTTAGGCTAGAATTGAAAAATATTGAAAGTTTGAGCAATTTATTCCCAGTTTTTGAAATTTGGGCTATAATTGCAAAATTAAGCAAAGTTTGGGACTTTTTTGTAATTAACCCTAAAAATTATCATGTTTTGGGTTGCCTTCCTAAAAATGCAATTGTTTAATGTCATTGTTTTTTACGAGGCTTTTTTCTTCCTAAACTTTTATGTATTGGGGAAGTGCCAAATTAATGTCCATCACACTTGAAACCGTCATCTCCTCATAAAATTATTTCAATCTATGTTTGTTCACCTTAATCTTCCCAGTATCTAAACTTTTTATTTCCATTGCACTATAAGAAAATACATTGCTAATAATAAAAAGAATAGGACATCTAAAAATTAACTTACTTAGAATAAGCTTTAGTTCAGAATTATATGATAACACTTTTTGTACCACCTCCAGTCGATTCCTCAAGATCATATCTTCAGAGAACAATTTGATTTTCTCTTTGTTAATTTTTTAATTCTCGTAACCATCCAACCTTAGTTCCTCTAGCTCTTGCAATCGCAATTTCCTTGTTTCCCCAACTTTTTCCGAATCCATGTTGCAAGGTTACGTTGCCCAATAAGCTTTATGTTCTATCTCCACTAATAAATGAAAAGCTTTACTAAAAACCAACTGATAAGTAGACATTCCTATCGGTGTTTTATAGGTTGTATAGTATGCCCAAAAAGCATTATTTGGACATAAACTCCATTCCTTTCATCCGGGATTCATTTTCTTTTCCAAAATAGATTTCACTTCTCTATTTGATGCTTCTCCTTGTCCATTCATTTGTGGATGGTATGTGGTGACTACTCAATGATGTACTCCATACATTTTAAACAAATTTGCCTCTTCTTTGATTCAAAAATAGATTCCCTAATCACTAATAATGGCTTGGGAAACTCCATATGTATTGAAAAATCAATCTTATAAAACTTACAACAGCTATAGAGTCATCAATTTTGGTGGCTTCTGCTACCATCCACTTCGAAACATAATAAACAGCCAAAGTATATAATAACAACCATGATATAAAGAAAAAAGGGCTTATAAAATTAATACCTCACATATCAAATATCTCAACTAAGATTGGAGGCATCACATTTCTATAAGATAATGTACCTATCCTTTAGAATCTATCACAACTTTCACAAAACACATGAGCAGCTATACATAAAGTCTCCCATTACAAACCACTATTCGAAACTTTGTTAGCAATTCGTTTAGGACCAAAGTGACCACCATATGCATAACTATGAAAAAAAGTTAAGACAAAACAATGTTCACCCTCTAGCATATGATACACAATAATTTGATTAGAGTAGAACTTCCACAAGTATGTTTCATCCCAAACATAAGATTTTACTTTGTTTCTTATCTTTTCTTTTTTAGACTTACTAATGTAATTAGGTAAAGTTCTAATAATAAAATAATTAACAAAGTTTGTGTACTATGGAACCATACCTTTCATTTGGAACAATTTCTAACCAAGAAAAGTTTAGAAATAGGTCAAATATCTTCATCTCTTACCAACCTACTCAGATGGTTTGCAACTGAATTTTTTGCTCCTTTTCGATCCCTTATTGTCAAATCAAACTCTTAAAGTTGCAAAATTCATCGTATCAACCTCAGTTTAGACTCCTTTGCTAAAAGATATTTTAATGTTGTATGATTAAAATACACAATAACTTTGGAGCCAAGCAAACAAGATCCAAATTTATGTAAAGCAAAAACAATTGCTAAAAACTTCTTTTTTGTTGTAGAATAATCACACTGTGTAACATCCAATGTTCTTAAAGTATTACATAATATAACTTTGTTTCCCAATTATTTGGCCTAAAATAGATCCCACTACATAATTTCTACCATCTTTGAAAATATACTCATCATGCATCCTTGAAACATACCTGGAGCATTACAAAAATCGAAGGGAATTTGCCTAAGGCATATGTTCCAAAAGAGCATGTAAAGGTAATCTCTTTTTTATCGTCTTAAGCAATTGCTATTTTGTAGTAACCTAAAAAACCATCCGAAAAACAAAATACGATTTACCCATAGGTGTTTATAACATTCAATTTACAAAAGATAACAGAAAATGATCATTTCTAATGGCTAAGTTAAGCTTCCTAAAGTCTATGCACATTCGCCACCCATTATGTACCTTCGTTGGCAACAACTCATCATTCTGGTTTTGTATCAACGTCATCCCAATTTTCTTTGGCACAAAATGAATTGGACTCACCCATTCACTATCGGAGATTGGTGCATCCAAAAATTTTAGAATCTCTTTCATTATCACATCTTTCATTGTTAGATTGATTCTTCTTTAGGGTTCCCTTTTTAGCTTAGTGCTCTCCTCCAAAAGAATCCTACACATTCAAATTGCTAGACTTATGCCTTTTATTAGCTAAAGTCCAACCTATTATAGTTATGTGCTCCTTATATAATGCCACTAGTCTTTCTTCTTGCCCTCTAGTCAACCTTTTTTAGATGATCATAGGTAGTGACTTTCTTGCACCAAAGTAGACATATTTTAGGTGATTAGGTAAGGCCTTTAATTATATCTTCAAAGCCTACAAAACAGAAGGCAACATTTTCTTGTGAATTATAGTAATTTAGCATTTAAAATTTTCAAATCTATTAGCATTGCTGATAATGATTCTACAACTTCACAAGTTTCATCAACTAACTCGTTCACTTCTAATTTAACATTAAAGTCCAACTCATCAAGGCTACTTTCTTCTTTAAAAATATCCTGCATAATTAATTCCACAATATCAGTCCGATAAATAAAGTGAAAATTGTTAGGTTACTTTATTGCCTAAAACTATTAAACTTCAATATTTCTCCATCAAACTCATTGGAAAGAGTACCCTTATCCACATCAATTTTTTTCTTGGTTTTCTTCATAAATGACCTTCCGAAAAAAATTGAAGCTAAATGTTCAACACTATCTTCATCCATTTTCAAGATGTAAAAGTCCACTGGAAATACCAAACGATTAAGTTGAACTAAAATATCCTTTATAACACCAATAGAATGCACATAAGAATGATCAATTAGCTGAATAATCACATTAGTTTCTTACTAAAGCTTGATAAATTGAGTATGGCATGAAATTAATAAATGCACGTAAAACTAGTATGACACGCTCAATTTTCTTATCACTAATAACATAAGAAAGTGTAAACATTTCTGGTTCTTTGCATTTTTTTGATAATTTCCTGTTTATCATAGCTGATAAATTAAAAATTATTCTCTCCTTATCCTTCAGCTTCCTTTTATTTGTGCATAATTCTTTCAAGGACTTTGCACATTTTAATTTTTGCTTGATGACTTCTAGAAGTGGTATATTGATTTCTACCTTTTTGAAGGTCTCTCATATCTTTCTTTCATATTCATCTTCTTTTGATTTAGCCAACTTACAAGGGAGATAAGGTACACATGCTTGATTTAATGTTAGTAAAGATAAATCATGTTTTACCTTTATTGATTCTTACATTGGAGGTTCATCTTTCTTAGCTCCTTCTTCATACTCTTTTACCTCCATTGGGTAGGGAAATCTAGATTGAATTCCTTCTCACTTCTCAAAGTCACCGCACTCACATTCTCCTTAAGATTCACCACCATTTTTGAAGGTAATTTTCCTAATAATTGTGCTTCCAATTTACTAACTGAGGTGGCTAATTGAGTGTACTAATTTCTTAAGTTCTGAAGACTTGCTCTTGTTTACAATTGAAATTATTGAGTATCAGTAGCAAGTGTCTTAACAATTTCATCCAAATGCATCATGAATTTGAAGATTGAGATTGAGCATTTATAGTTGCTTAAGGTTGTCTATTCAAATTGTGAGGTTAGTATCTCTTCTTAATTTTCATAGCCAAATTTCAGCTGAACCTTTCACCTTAAATTATGATGATTGATTGAGGTTGACTAGGAAATCCCCCTATTGTGTTAGCTTTTTGGATAAAGTCTTATTGCAATGCAAGGTATGTATCTATAGGATGTCCAAAGAATGAGCATATTCCACATACTCATGTCGATTGTAATTAACCTATAGTCATTTGATGAACTAAAGCATTTAAATCCAAAATTTTATCGTCAAGGTTAATATTACTAACCTCATTCGTATGTTTAAAATAAAATTAACAAACAATCAAAATAAATCAACTGCATATAAAGAGTGAGAAATTAAATTTTAATTGACTCCAACCCATCATTCAAACCAAAACTTACCATTTATTAATTAGGTATGATAACATTCCATGTCAATTGAATGATAGTAATAAACATAGTGAAAAAGACTAAACCCTATATTAAATAATTGAGATTGTTACGACTATTCAATTTAGTTTTCTTGTTTTTCATAAGTTAAATATGGAAATTCATAAATAACTTATTTGCTACTTGTACTAATCCTTCATCTCAATTACAGGTCACTAAATTTATAAATAACTATAGAATAATCACCATAAAATTAATTTGTTAGAATAATCAATATTAATTATTCATGAAATATAAAAACACAAAATAAGAAATACTTGAATTAAAACAAAAACCTAAGTTTAGAACAAAACCTCACAAAGTTAGAACTAGAGTCATGAATCAACTTTAATCAAAATATTTGGAATTAGCCACTCATGGCTTTAGTTCCAACACCAAATATAGAAGAAAATATGAAGTATGAAGAGAAAACTACAAAGAAACGAAATAGAATGATGTGTAGAAGTGTTGGACGTGGTTTTCCCCTCTTGTCCAAAACCTAGCCTACTTCTATCTTGCAAAGATTCCTATATAAAACTAATCCAAATTCCTATATAATAAGGATAGAAATAAGTTTCGTAATTAAATTTAAACTCGTAGGGTCAATTTGGCATTAGGTATAATCTCAACATATTTGCTGCAATATTTGTCCTTTTTTTTCCAAAATTCATGATTTTGATCAATAATGCTCCAGTTTGATGTAATCTCCACTTGTCACCTCCTAAAATAAAAACATTAATATTTCCATTTAAATAGCCAAAACAAAAGAAACAAGTTCAATTAACATAACTAGATAACATCTTAACATCCAATCGTTTTCTCCAAGGCCAATGATAGCTCAGTTTACACTTTAACTCCCTTCACATATTCAAGAGACTATCTAGAATGGGGATCAACTACACTAAAAGCCATACAACTCTATTAATTAGTAGCTCACAAAGTTTACGTGTATGAAAATTGAAGAATCTCCTTTCATTTATCTAAGACTCCCATAAAAAGATTGGAATTTGTGGAGGCTTATACCCTATTAGAAAAAATACAAAAGAGATTAGGAAATTGGTGCAACAAGGACCTCTTTTATGCTAGCAGACTAATTCTCATTAGATATATGTTAAACTTCCTACATACAGATTGGTTTGCACATATGTTTTTATCTAAGAGTATCATTAAATCTATGGTTAAGATTATGAGAGGTTTTCTATACTGAGGAAGATCAAATGATAAAAGCAAAAGCAGAGTAAGCTGGAAAAACGTTACAAAACCTATAATGAAGGGGGAGTAGGCATAACTCTAATTGATATAACCAACAGATTTCTAATTGCTATAAGATTATAAAGTATTCTGAACAACAAAAATTCCCTAAGGATTAGATGGCTTCTTTCATACTTCTTAAGAAGTAGAAGCATCTAAGAGATTCAAATGAAATATGACCACTCAAACTTTCTACAACAATTGTTCACCTTAGGAATAGACCAGTTGGCTCAATAAAGTGTATCACTTCTTTATAATGATTAGACCAATGTTGGCTTGCTAATCCATTCCACGTACAGGCCCTGTATCCTCAATTCTACCAGTGTAAAGGTTGAGGAATGGGTCTTGAGTAATAACTGAAAAAGGTACCTTCCTAAATTATCACACATAATCCCTACATACAAACCCTATGAGGATAAAAGTAATAAGTATATCTAGTTACCTAACCCTAGTGGTATCTTCACTAACATGTCTTGTAGAATCATTTTGAGAGAGGCAAGGGAAAAGGTCAGTTGAGCTAAAATGATATGGAATCATTTGATAACTTATAAGATATCTTTTCTGTAATGGCTAGCATGCAAAAAATGTTTGAACACCAAGGATAGGATAAAATATTTTAACCTACCTAATACCAATTCACTTCACCTATATAAAGTAAGATGATTTTTGAATTATCCATATGCTTCCAGTAACCTAACAATTTGGAAGCAATAAATTGGTTGTCGGATTAGACAAGCATAAGTATAGAAGACCAAATACTATATACTATATACTATATGTATAGGATCTTACATGTACAAGATCTGGAAGGAACACAACATCCGCTATCTACAAAGAAGGGAGAAGAGTCATGCATAAACAATAAGAAAGAAGAAGAAACCCCCCCACCTCCATTGCCATAAGGAAATCCAATAGCTAAAAGGGGGAAAAGAGGAAGACACCATCATCCTAGAAGCCATCTTCAAGATACCAAAGCTAAGAACCCAAATCAAGTATAAAAAAATCTATAAAGGAAATGAACATTATTGCCCAAACTCTTTATGGTGAATTTTAAACTAAGGTAAATGCAAAGAGGAAATTGAAAAGAGAATTAGGGGATTATAGGATAGAAAATCCCATACCTGCATCGCCACAATGAAATACAATAGTTCAAAGGGAGAAAAGAGGAATACGCCATTGTCCTAGACAGTCCCAGCCCTGGGCATGGGCAAGCTGGGCCTATGCCCAGGGTCCAATTCTAATAATATGGGGTGGTATTTATAAAATAAAATAAAAAATAAGAAAAATAAATATTAAATTATTTTTTAATTTATTTTTAATTAAAGTCAGGGGCCCATATCTTCTCTTTTGTCCCAGGCCTACAAAACTTCAAGGCCGACCCTAGCCCTAGAAAACATCTTCAAGATACTAAAGCAACGAACATCACTCAAGTATGAAGAAACCCCCAAAGGAAACAAACATTGTGGCTCAGCCTATTTAGTGAATTTGGAATTAGGGTAAATGAAAAAAGGAAATTGAAAAAGGAATTAGGGGATTAAATCATCTGATGCCTATGAAATTTTTGTAATTTAATATATTCTACTACTAATGTTTCTGTTGGCAAGTACACTAACTTCGTAAACTTAAAGTTGTCAATTAATACCAATTGATTTAATTTCTCAAAAATATTTGAAAAGGAACTTAATTTGATATAATTTTGCATTAACCATTTACTAATAACTTGAAATAAATAGCTTAAATTTACATCAAAGTTTATTCAGATTACTGGACGGTTCAACTAATGAACTAGCCAATGAAGTAGCTTCTAAAATCAAATATTTTTTTATATGCTAATAACAAAATTTTCCATTAATAAGGAGTTTTAAAATTATTTACAATAGAGAACGATTAATGATCGTTATAACAATTACATCCCAAAATCCATTGAATTGTCTTCTCTGTAACTCTCAACGAACCATCATTTCTTCCTGGTTGAAACAAATATAATACGATATCTAAAATTCTAGAAAACTATCAAAGTAGCTTGCCTTGGCATTAGTGTAATATGTGACGAGTCATTGCAGCTATTTTATTTAATTTTTGCTCGATTTCTACTTTAAACTAATTTTTTCTCAGGTCTTCAATAACAATATTCACCAAGTCATGCTACATCTAAGATTGATTCAGTATGTTATTTTCCATGAATAAGTTTAAATGAGACACATGCGACAAATCTTCTTATCAGTGTTAGGTAACTACGAATCATTTGTGCAAATATAAACTATAGTCAATAGTCAAATTTTTAATTGAATGAACATTTTATTTTTGACATACAAAAGACAAGGTTATGGATTTATTGCTTAAACGACATGAGTTATGCTCATCTGAAGATTTGACCAAGCGTTACTTAAAGTAAGATGAGTTAATATGTTACCATTTTTCTATTCTCTCGCACTCACTTAATTCAAGGAAAAAGAAATTATAACAATAACAACACCAATGCACAAGGTTTCTTGTTTTACGAGGGTTGAAAGAGAAACATAAATTGTAAGCATTCTTTCTTTTGCATTTTAAAAAGTGTTGGGAAATACCAGCATAATTTCCCTCCTCTGTGTACTCAAAATAGTATGCGGAAGCGTAAAATAAGTGTAAGCA
>JAOSBN010000008.1:26962519-26981791 GCA_027563595.1 Erythroxylum suave | reverse complement strand
AATGAAAATAAAAAATATATAAACAATTATTCTTTAATTATTTGTATATATTTCTATATAAATAAAAATATAAATAAGTTATTTTTAAATATAAATCATATAATAGAATAAAATAAATTTTAATATAATATAATATAATTTATTGAATAATTAATAATAATATTTTTATTTAATTAATAATAAATTATATATAATTAATAATAAAATAATAAACCTCCTGTAATAATCATTTTAATATAAGGGGTGTAATAGTAATTTATTATACATTACATTCCATTCCATTCATCTTCCAAACAACATTTTCCTACATTACATTATGAACCCTTCCATCCCTCCCAAACAATGTTTCACTATATTACATTACATTCCATTATAAACCGTTCCATTCCGTTCCGTTACATTCCATTCTATTCCATTCCGTTACATTCCATTCCATTCCATTAATTAACATTCAACCAAACAGACCCTAACTCGTTCACTTCCAGTTTAACATTAAACTCCAACTCATCAATGATACTTTCTTCTTTAAAAATGTCCTACATAATTAAATCCACAATATTAGTATGATAAATAAAAGGAAAATTGTTTGGGTACTTTATGCCAAAAAATATTAAACTTCAATATTTCTCCATCAAACTCATTGGAAAAAGCACCCTTATCCATATCAATTTTCGTCTTGGTTTTCTTCATAAATGACCTTCCTAACAAAATGAACACTATCTTCATCCATTTTTAAAATGTAAAAGTTCACTAGAAATACCAAACGATTAAGTTGAACTAAAACATCCTTTATAACACCAATAGGATGTACATAAGAATGATCAGCTAGCTGAATAATCACATTAGTTTCTTATTAAAGCTTGATAAATTGAGTATGACATGACATTAATAGATGCACCCAAGTCTAGTATGGCACGCTTTCTTATCACTAATGACATATGAAAATGTAAACATTTCTGGTTCTTTGCATTTTTTTTTGGATAATTTCCTGTTTATCATAGCTAATAAATTATTAAAAAAATTATTCTTTCCTTATCCTTCAGCTTCTTTTTATTTGTTCTTAGTTCTTTCAAGGACTTTGCATATTTTACTTTTTGCTTGATGACTTCTAGAAGTGGTATATTGATTTCTACCTTTCTGAAGGTCTCTCATATCTTTCTTTCATATTCATCTTCTTTTGATTTAGCCAACTCACAAGGGAGATGAGGTACACATGCATAAGTTAATGTTAGTAAAGATAAATCATCTTTTACCTTTAATGATTCTTAAATTGGAGGTTCATCTTTCTTAACTCCTTCTTCATGCTCTTTTACCTCCATTGGATAGGGAAATCCAGATTGAATTCCTTCTCACTTCTTAAAGTCACCGCACTCACATTCTCCTTAGGATTCACCACCATTTGTGAAGGTAATTTTCCTAACAATTGTGCTTCCAATTTACTAATCCAGGTGGCTAATTGAGTGTACTAATTTCTTAAGTTCTGAAGACTTGCTCTTATTTACTATTGAAATTATTGAGTATTAGTAGCAAGTGTCTTAACAATTTCATCCAAATGCATCATGAATTTGAAGATTGAGATTGAGCATTTATAGTTGCTTAAGGTTGTCTATTCAAATTATGAGGTTAGTATCTTTATTGCCCTTCTTGAATTTCATAGCCAAATTTTAGTTGAACCCTTCACCCTAAATTATGATGATTGATTGAGGTTGACTAGGAAATCCCCCTATTGTGTTAGCTTCTTAGATAGAGTCTACTACCAATGCAGGGTATATATCAATAGGATGTCCAAAGAATGAGCATATTCCACGTACTCATGTCGATTGTAATTAACCTATAATCATTTGATGAACTAAAGCATTTAAATCCAAAATTTTATCCTCCAGGTTAAAATTACTAACCTCATTCGTATGTTTAAAATAAAATCAACTGCGTATAAAGAGTGAGAAATTAAATTTTAATTGACTCCAACCCATCATTCAAACCAAAACTTACCATTTATTAATTAGGTATGATAACATTCCATGTCAATTGAATGATAATAATAAACATAATGGAAAAGACTAGACCCTATATTAAATAATTGAGATTGTTACGACTATTAAATTTAGTTTTACGACTATTCAATTTAGTTTTCTTGTTTTTCATAAGTTAAATTTGAAATTTCATAAATAACTTATTTTCTACTTGTACCAATCCTTCATAACAATTACGGGTCACTAAATTTATAAATAACTATAGAATAATCAACATAAAATTAATTTATTAGAATAATCAATATTAATTATTCATGAAGTATAAAAACACAAAATAATAAATACTTGAATTAAAACAAAAACCTAAGTTTAGAACAAAACCTCACAAAGTTAGAACTAAAGTCATGAATCAACTTTAATCAAAATATTTGGAATTAGCCGCTCATGGTTTTAGTTCCAACACCAAATATAGAAGGAAATATGAAATATCAAGAGAAAACTACAAAAAAAACGAAATAGAATGATGTGTAGTAGTGTTGGGCGTGGTTTTCCCTTCTTGTCCAAAGCCTAGCCTACTTCTATCTTGCAAAGATTCCTATCTAAAACCAATCCAAATTCCTATATAATAGGGATAGAAATAAGTCTCCTAATTATTAAATTTAAACTCTTAGGGTGAATTTGGCATTAGGTATAATCTCATCATATTTGTTGCAGTATTTGTCCACTTTTTTTTCCCAAAATTCATGATTTTGATCAATAATGTTCAAATTTGATGCAATCTCCATTTGTCACCTCCTAAAATAAAAATATTAATATTTCCATTTAATATAGTTAAAACAGAAGAAACAAGTCCAATTAACATAACTAAAAAACATCTTATCACCCAATCATTTTCTCCAAGGCCAATGATACCTCAGTTTACACTTTAACTCCCTTCACACATTCAAGAGACTATCTAGAATGGGGATCAACTACAATAAGAGCCATATAACTCTATTAATTAGTGCTCCTAATTCAAATTAGCTCACAAAGTTTACATGTATGAAAATCGAAGAATCTCCTTTCATTTATCTAGTACTCCCACAAGAAGATTGCAATTTATGGGGGCTTATACCTTATTAAAAAAATTCAAAAGATATTAGGAAATTGGTGCAACAAGGACCTCTTTTATACTAACAGACTAATTCTCATTAGATATATGTTGAACTTCCGATATACAGATTGGTTTGCACATATGTTTTTATCTAAGAGTATCATTAAATCTACAGTAAAGATTATGAGAGGTTTTTTATACTGAGGAAGATCAAATGATAAAAGCAAAAGCAAAGTAAGCTAGAAAGACGTTACAAAACCTATAATGAAGAGGGAGTCATAACTCTAATTGAGTTAACCATCAGATTTCTGAACAACAAAAATTCCTTAAGGATTAGATGGCTTCTTTCATACTTCTTAAAAAGTAGAAGCATATAAGAGATTCAAATGAAATATGACCACTCAAACTTTCTACAACAGTTGTTCACCTTAGTAATAGACTAGTTGGCTCAATAAAGTGGGCATCACTTCTTTATAACAATTAGACCAATGTTAGCTTATTAATCCATTCCACATACAGGCCTTATATCCTCAATTCTACCAGTGTAAAGGTTGAGGAATGGGTCTCGAGCAATAATTGGAAAAAGTAACTTCCTAAATTATTACACATAATCCCTACATACAACCCCTATGTGGATAAAAGTATTAAGTATATCTAGTTACCTAACCCTAGTGGTATCTTCACTAACATTTCTTGTAGAATCATTTTGAGAGAGGCAAGGGAAAAGGTCAGTTGAGCTAAAATGACATGGAATCATTTGATAACTTATAAGATATCTTTTATATAATGGCTAGCATGCAAAAAATGTTTGAACACCAAGGATACGCTAAAATATTTTAACCTACCTAATACCAATTCATATCACCTATATAAAGTAAGATGATTTTCGAATTATCCATATGCTTCTTGTAACCTAAAAATTTGGAAGCAATAAATTGGCTGTCGGATTAGACAATCATAAGTATAGAAGACCAAATACTATATACTATATACTATGTACTATATACTATATATATAGGATCTTGCATATACAAGATTTGGAAGGAACACAACATTCGCTTCTACAAAGAAGGGAGAAGAGTCGTGCATAAACAATAAGCAAGAAGAAGAAACCCCCCACCTCCATTGTCACAAGGAAATCCAATAGCTAAAAGGGGGAAAAGAGGAAGACACCATCATCCTCAAGTATAAAAAACCTATAAAGGAAATGAACATTATTGCCCAAACTCTATAGTGAATTTCAAACTAAGGTAAATGCAAAGAGGAAATTGAAAAGAGAATTAGGGAATTACAGTATAGAAAATCCCATACTTGCATCGCCTCAATGAAATACAATAGTTAAAAGGGAGAAAAGAGGAAGACACCATCATCCTAGTGAATAATAATAGTCAATTAATACAATAGTCAATAATTCGTTTTATCAAGTGAATATGTTGACATTTTTCTATTCTCTCGCACTCACTTAATTCAAGGAAAAAGAAATTATAACAATAACAACCTCAATGCACAAGGTTCCCTATTTTACGAGGGTCGAAGGAGGAACATCAATTGTACGTAGTCATTCTTTTGCATTTTACAAAGAACCTATTTCTATGACTCAAATCTGTGACCTTTTGGTCACAAAGGAGTAACTTTATCTATTACTCCAAGACCTCACACCCCAATATTAGAAAACATCTAAACTTCCTCAACTCTACCATCAGGAATGTGACTGTTAAACTGAATATCGGAAAAGCCTCCGTAGACTGAATCTTCATACGTAAAACAGAAGAAAACACTGTTGATAATCATTTTCTTCCTTCAATGCCATATTCAACTGCTTCAACTTGTCGGGCTGAAGGCGAAAATGGTGGAGAGTGTCAACAAGTTGGATAGGAGAGTCATTGAGTTAAAAGCCTGTAACTAACCAGAGAACCCCAACATGATTTTTCTCACTTGGGGTAGAAACAGTGGATTTCATGAGTTGTCTGGGGCATCATCACATAAAGACTACAGCAAACAATTATTCACTTGTTCTTTACAGACTACGACAAACAGCTCATATATATCGCAGCACAAGTCCAAATCATTTTGTCTTATCATCTGTAACCATCAACGACTTTATCCCACCGTATACTCCAGAACTCAAAATATAGGGAAAACATTATGTCAATTTCGAAACAAAAATACACCCGGAAGTTCATAATAACTAAGGTTTATATCCATACTAAAATCTGGAATTCATGTAGTAACAATTCATTGAAGAATAATAAATATCAAAACAATTCTATTAATATGGTAGAGTTTGAGGAATTACGAACCTGAAGTCAGGAAGTACATGCACATGTGATTTGCTAAAATAAAAGCTACCATACCATATGGCAGGGTGGCGGGGTCATCTCTAATCCAAAGGAAAGACATCCATTGGTCTCTGTAGTTCTCATGGCTGTTGAAGAATCAAAAAAAGGGGAACAAATGTGATACCTGAACTGGAATGCTTAATCCATCGACTTATGGGCGTATGTATGCCGCAAAATCTAACGAACAAATTAAAAAATTAAAAAAGTCGTGTTTTAACAAAAGGAAATTCTATTACTTAATTTAACTAGTTTTTGGAGTAATTAGACAAATAGAACTAAATCCAGTTAAGATTGAAATAAATTAGACACACAATTTATTAATTAACTAATTATGAATTAATTTGTAGCCTAACACTTTAAAAAATTGGATATGATATGTATATATTGTAATATGTTTTTAACATGATTTTGAAAGCATTTAACTTGTTTTTTTTGGTAATTTTTATATAATTTCTTACTTAGTTTAGTTTATATTATGTTTAAAGGCCTTATTATTGTTCTCTAATGAGAAAGGAGTTAATTTAGACAATTTATAGCGGAGTTGGAGAAATTTAGAGTGATTCACTACAAGAAAAACATCGTCTTGCAACGAAAATTATTGATGGAAAATATCAAAATTCCGTCGATAAATAAGTTTAGCGATAGAAATTACTAACAGAAAATATCAACATTCCATCGATAAATAAGTTTAGCAACGGACAAAGGTGTCATAGGCCATAGCCAATAATTACCGACAAAAAATAGAACGTATGTTAGTAAATTTACCGATAGTCAAAATAAACTATCAGTAATAACATTGTCAATGTTATTCCATCAGCAGATTTACCGATCGTAAATTAATTCCATTGGTAAGTAAGCTAAAACGTTATCGACGGTTGCGTTTGTTCTATCGGTAATCTTACCGACAGTAGTCTAGTCATCCAACAGTAAATTTCATGATGGAATTTGTTATTCCATCTGTGATTATCGACAGTTAGTCGTGTTCTGTCAATAAATACAATTGCTTTTACTGAAAGAACTTCAATAAATCAACCAGAAACCTTTTTAAAAAGATATACATCAATAATTTTTATTTGTTGATGTTATGGTTGGTGCATAATTTAAACAGTTATGAATTTAATAGTATACATTTAATTTGTTTAGACATAAATTTGATTGATGATATAAAGTTAAAAATATCTTAATTGATAATAAAAAAACATTACATTGTACATAATAAGTATTTGTAATTCAAATTAAATGATCAAAAGTACATTATTCTTCTGGTGACGGCAGATGCTTCCATTAGTGCGATAAGGTGCTATCCCTAAATGATCAAAAGTACACTATTCATCTGGTGACGGTGGATGTTCTGATTGGTGCGATGAGGTGCTACCCTTACCCTTCAACTGATCCACCTCATTGCAGAGCTGAGCTACGTACTCTATTGATTGTTGCAACTGAGTTGCCAATGTCTGCACTATACTTCGTAGCTCTTGCACTTCATTAGTTGTGGGCCACCTCTAGATTTTGTTGTACTAGATGTGGAGGATTGCGAACAACATTTGTTGGCAAATAAACTTAAGCCGAATATCCTCCCACAATGGTCCCTACCACCCACTGCTTGAAGATAAGTTTCAGTCTCATGAACTTCTTCATACTACTAAGATTGTCTTTGAATGCTTTCCTGTATTTGATCCTATCAAAAGGCAATGTTTATATTATTAAGTGATAATTAATAAGCATTAATATTAAACTATAAATTTCACATACATTTAATTCTCTACAACAGTTGTTGACAAATGTCACATCATCATGCTTCTTAGTATGTGTGTGCAAAAAGAGCTAACTGGGTGTAGGCCTCATGCTCATAGACTTTTCTTGCATAAGAATAAAATATTATAAGTGTACCAGAATTTATAAAAATCTTGGTAGAGTTTTCTCTATTTTATGATATCTACCCTTTGTTAAACAAAGAAAATAACTCAATAACATAGTCATATATGACACCAGAC
This sequence comes from Erythroxylum suave, assembly GCA_027563595.1. Classification (NCBI taxonomy): domain Eukaryota; kingdom Viridiplantae; phylum Streptophyta; class Magnoliopsida; order Malpighiales; family Erythroxylaceae; genus Erythroxylum; species Erythroxylum suave. The sequence continues at coordinate 26,974,392 of JAOSBN010000008.1, read as the reverse complement.
ATTTATAACAATATCATTCTCAACAAGAAACACATTTTTTCATTTCAAAAGTCAAACATCAAATTCAATTGAAATACAACAATGAAAAGAAATGAGAATATAAATGTAAAGTGTAGATACTTACAAGTCTCTCTGCATGCTCTTGGTGGGTAATAGATCCTCCTGTATATACAAGAACACTCTATCCCCTAGTCCTTCATGTCTATTGGCCGAATTACACTCTAAAACGGACTTTGCCTCAAGGGAGGTCCAATACTACTACCAACAACTCCATATTTCTTCATAAATGTAAGGTGGTTGTACACCGACCTTATGTATCGCAACAACAAAGTCTCAATAACGTGTACGTGCTCGTCTCTCCCATACTCTACAGATGATCGCGTCAAATTGAGAATCCAAAAAAATTCTGAAACGAAAGGAAAAACATTCGATAAATACTTATGATGTAATAATATCTTCTAATTATGTATAAAAATGTTAATTAAAAAAGAAAATAATAATTTTTGTTATACCTCAAACTCGTAATAGTAAAATTCGTTTGTCACCTCAGAGATATTCTTCCACCTCAGGATCAAGCTTTTCCTTGAATTTTGATGTCATGTTTCTTGAGCACGGTCCAGATGGAAATAACCTGAAATAAATACAAACAAATTTATACCATTTTTAAAATTTAAATCTATAACTTAATTATAAACATATAATGTTTCATGCATTTTCACTTACATATTATTGATAATTGTGACGTAAGTTCTTCCATCAGATCCCTCAGCTCCAGGCTGGAGGTTGTCTCTTCATCCGTATTATTTACCCCTAACATCTCTATCTGCAAGTGTGGTTAGTGGAGGGGGAGGAGGAGATTCAACTCCAGTTGCTACACCATGAGATGTTTCACCTGTACGGTAAGTACCTCCGAATCGTGGTCTGAATCTTGGTCACATCATATCCTGTCTTCTCTTTGGTGGCATATTTCAACCTGAAATTAATATTTGATTGCATTTTGTAGAAATATTACAATTTAATTTCAATATTTTATATAATATATTGAAAAGGAAACAATTGATTTGTTGAATATAATATTCAATTACAAACACAAATTAATCATCGTCATCACTTAATTGTAAATCAAAATCATCTTCTTATTATGAAGAATTTAAATCAAAATTAGGATCTTCTTCAGATCTCTAGCCCTCCTCATTCTCTCCAGATAAAATTTCAACATATTAATTACATAGATCGTTCAAAGTTTCATTATCCTCAAATACGACATATGCATTTATTTTATAAGCATCTTCCTGAAACGCTTCACTTTCAATCCTCTATTCTCCATTTCCACGTGATTCAAAAACACCTCTAGGTTTAATTTTGCATACAGCCAACCAATCTGACTTATCTTGTCGTAAGCTGAGAAAAGAGACATAATACACCTGGATCACTTGCATTACCAACACAAAAGGTTCAAATTGTCAAAATCTTCTCCACTTATTGATTTCAATTAGATTGTATCGGCTATGCACTTTTGTACCAACATTGAAGTTGGATCAAACTAATCACACTTTGTTTTATTAGTAATGCAAGGTACTCAATTTCAAATATCTCAATAATTTTTCCATAGTAATCCATCAATTCTCCTTGTATGCAAACTCTACTATTTATTGTTGTCATGCTATGACCATGATATTCTGTATGATATTTGTATCTATACACCGGATATGACTTAACAGTTCACAAAGGTCTTTTCGCAAGATCACATGTGAACTTGTTCTCTATTGGATTTTCTAAGGCCTATAGAAAATAAAATTGATATTAAACAGTATAATGTCATTTGAACACTTAAATCTTATAATTCAATCATTTCAATATTTGTAAGTGAAAACTTACATATTGCTCGAACCATCAAGGAAAATGTCTTTCAACTTCTTTGTTGATATCATCCTATGATTTGTCAAGCATGAACTCACGTAACAATTCCTCGTATAATCTAAAACATTATTATGTATTTTAGTTATGAATAACAGTAAATTTCAAAATCGAAATAATCGCTTGATATTTACTGCACGAAAGGTTGAACCTCTTGACAGTTCAATAAAATGAACCATGGATAGCCTCAATTTCTTCCTCTATTAACATTCTTCTTGTTGAACATCCATATGTTCATCCAAGATATGTAAAAATGGATAAGTTACCATAAGTATCCCTAGTTCCTCCCCCGTCGTCATTACTAGGAACTTTTCTTTCTCATGTGTGAACATGCGGCTCAAAATAATGTGAACAACTAAATAAGCATTACATATTGAACCTTCAACTCTAGCCTTTTTCTTCAAGTGATGCAAATGCCTATATGAGAGAATATGGTTAATTCAATTTAGTTGTTAAAACATGTTATGACTTCAATTACAATCTTTTTTTTTTTTTGAATTACCTCTCAAATGGATACATCCAACGATATTGAACTAGATCGACTAGTTTAGCCTCGAGCGCTAAGTGGACAGGTAGATGCTTCATACAGTCAAAGAAGCTTGGAGAAAATATGCCTTCTAACTTGCACAAACTTACTAGAATTTCACTTTCTAGTTTTTCAATTTCCACCAACTTGATTTCAGATGATGTTAAACTTTAGAAAAATAAAATTAATTATGTTATTACTTCCCAAACCTTATTCGGTAGTAACTCCCAAAATGCAATCAGAATTAGCCTTTACATAAACAAATAACAATCATGACTTTTCATCCCAAATAATTTATACTTCCTCATGTCGACACACCTTGCCAAGTTTGAAACATAACCATCGGGAAGCTTTAGACTTTTCAAACATTCACACAATATTTCCTTCTGTTTTTTGTCCAAAGTGTAACATGCTTTCGGATATTTACCAGTGTGAATATCTTTATGTAACTCATTCCTTCTACAAAAAAGTTTCAAATTAGCTCGTGAGTTTGCAATTTTTTTTCCTCCCTTCAATTTTCATCATAGTATTGAACAAATTGTCAAAAATATTTTTGTAATATGCGTCACTTCAATATGACAAATCCCAAAAGATGCTTCATTTTCTCCAACCAAAATTTTCACTAATGCTTATATTAATTTCATTAGCTTCAAACTTTGCCACTTTTAGCAAGCCTAATTTCTCAATCTCCTATAATATCTCTTCACCATCTTTGTAAGGGGGAGGAGATGTTTTTATCATCCTATTCTTAACGAACTTTTATTTATTGCATCTAAATGGATGATTTGGAGGAAGAAATTTTTTGTGGTTGTCAAACCAACACATTTTACCCCATTTGGTAGATAAAATGTATCAAAATCATTGTCATAATAAGGACAAGTCAATTTCCCTACTCTGCTCCAACCAATCAATATGGCATATGCCGAAAAATCACTAATGGTCTACATCAAAGTTGCTCTCAACATAAACTTTTTGTCCACATCAAAGTTGCTCTCAACACAAAATTTTGTTTGATAGACATATCATATGTCTCAACACCATATTCCTAAAGATGTTGCAATTCAGATATCAATGGTTATAAGAATACATCAATTTTATGCTTTGGATTTGTAGGCCCTGGCACAATCACTATCAAGATCATATATGCCTCTTTCATACACATCTATGGAGGCAAATTATAAGGAGTAATTATGATTGGTCATGATGAATATTGCTAGCCGGATTGCCCAAAAGGCTTAAATCCATCCATCAACAATCCCAACCTAACGTTTCAACTTTCAACTACAAACTCACAATGGGTGTCATTAAAATATTTCCATACCAGTGCATCTGATGGATGACTCATTATTCCATCTTCCTATTCATGTTCATTATGTCATCTTATGTGAGATGTAGTAACATCAAAAGTATATAGTCTTTGAACTCTCAGAGTTAGCGGGAAATAATACATCCGCTTCCACGGTACTAATTTATGTTTCATATAACTCTTTCTAGGCTTGAACCTAGATTGACCACAAAATTTGCACTCTTGTAATTCCACGTCATCTCCTCAATATAGCATACATCCCAATTTGCAACAATCAATGTAGCACCCCATTCTTGCAAGATATTTACCCGACATCCTGAGTGATATCTGAGTGCGTACCCTGTGAGGGTGGCATGCTAGAACAATCAATTAGTCAAACACTTGAAACTTAGTACAAATTTTTCAATAAAAACTCACTCGCGTGTTCAAAAATCAATAATCAAATTCAAGCCCACACTTTTATTTCATAAACATCGGAATCAAAATTATTATTAAACTTTGATCACTCTCATTCAAAACATTTCCAATTTTAAAAGTTATTACATACAAAAATTTATACAGAAATTGCAGAATACACAAATTGATACAAAAATAAGAAAGTACAATTGCAAATGCAAACTAATCCCGACCTCTATCTCTTACTTGAATGCAGTGGCTATAATCCCGTTTGTCTAATAGGGTAACTCTTTTGAGCCTGAAAAATATTGCAAATTTTGGGTGAGTTTTGCAAACTCAGTGAGTGACCATCCTTGATGGCTTACTCGATCACATAAACACATAGTTCATATAATCATACAGTTCACCTCATATCTTTAATTCATCATGTTGAATAACATACACTTGATCATTCATTTCACATTTTACATTCAACACATATTACATTCAGAAATTATTCAAATCATTATAATCATTCATATCAGGAATATGCAATGCACATGAGACTCACTTTCAATTTGTTACTTTGTTGTGACTAAGTGCCTTTTTACTAGCTCATATCCCTCGTGGATATCGAGTTGTATCAAAAAATGTCTCATATCCCTTAGTGGATACCAGGTACATTCAAAACTGAGCCTGAGGTTATGTTCATAGTATGAACTTTAAGTTGTTTACACTAGCGACTTCGATCACAGCTGCCTTATCTTTCATACATTCATGTAATGGAATCCATCACATTCACATATTTTCAATCAGTCACATGATTTCGGATTCACAATCACTTTCGCATTCATCATCAAACCTTGGTCCGACATTCAACAATTAAGTTGAGAGTATACTTATTTCTTCTCATTCACATACAAATAGCACTTCAATATCACATTTATGCATCAAATCTTGGACCTTCATTTTCCAACATCATCATAAGAAAATCACATTCATATCAATTATATTCACATTGCATAATAATCATAACCGTAGTCATTTAATGCAGAAATTGAAATCAGAACAAACAATAAAATGAGACCATCTAGGTCGACTCATAGTACACTTCAGATTATCATTAACTTTTATGATCTGGAAATGTCTAAATGTGGACGTTTGTCCTACACATCCACATTATGAAATACACACGTTGCACATACATTAATAATTGCACAATTATAAGTATTCCTTCATGCACAAATGTGTATATGGAATGTGTACAATGCATGCTCAACAGCAATCTGGGTATCTTTCCATTATTCTTGTCACATTTTCAATCATATATCAAAACTCACCTTAAGTATAATTTGTACTTAGGGTTTATACCTCAATAAACCTTTAGAATCAAATTTCATAACTCAGTTGTTCATTTTAGATTTTTTCCAAAAACACACTTTCGGATCTACTGTTCTTGATCATTCAGAAAATGCAGATGAAGTAATTTGGTAATACTCTCTTCTATAAAAGTGTTCTCCTATCTCTTAAGTTTCTATTGATGCCAAGATCATTCAATTAGGTTCAGTAATCCTAAAGTTATACCCTAAATATTTTCAGACTATTCTTATACTGGAACAGTGGCCTGAACTCAACTTCCATCCGAAAATTGAAATTCTTATAGACTGAATTAAAATTCTATTTCATTAGAAATTTTGTAGCCCTATGTTTCTAATTGACTCCAAATTAAAAATCATTCCATTTGGATAACTACAGAACAAGATATTGTCAAAACACCGAAGCATGTTTAAGTTGTGCAGGAAAGTTGACCGCGGCAAAGCCAGGAATTGGCCGCGGCAAACTTTTCCTGAGAGGAAATTCATTGTGAAATTCTGCAAGTTGGCTCAGCGAAACAAAGAGTTGGTCGCAGTGAACTTTCACAGAAAGTAGCAAACAAGACTATCTTCCATTTTCTTTCCATATTCTAAAAACATCTTATACCTAACACATCTTGTACAAGGATCACACTTTTCTACTTCATTCACTCTTCATTCTCAACTCCATTTCAACTCAATAACATTCACAAACAATTCATGTATATATATATACATTTACATAGGCTTTTCATCATCCATGACACATATTTAAAAACTCATATATTCAAGTCATTAATCTTACATTTCTCATCATTCTAGTTTCATTTAACAATATCCATAAAGATTAACAAGATACTTACTTGATGTAGCTCCAAAATCTTCCACATCTCTCTCAACCCTAGCTTCAAACATAACCCATGATCATCATCTTGAAGGTTGGAAGGTTTGGGTTTTCTTATGGAAATGAAGAAGATGACATGGGGGGAGTAGCAAGTGAAAGATGAGGGAGCTAGTTTTAAAGTTGGTGAAGGTTGGCAACAAAATTCATGAAGAATGTGAAGCAGCCTGAAGAAAATGGAGAAGTCACGTAGAAGAGACGAAAGTAAGAGTAAAACAAATAAACTTAGTCTTTCAAGTAAGAGCATCGTGAGTTTAAAGGCATGGTCTGACAAGTGACACTTGTCAATTGTCATATGTCCAATTCTTATAGCTTTAAGCTAGGTTCTTTCATTTAACTAGTCCAATCAAATCCAATTTATACTCCAATTGTCTCCCAATTTGTTTCATTGACACTTGTTAATAAATCCTATAGTCATTTATCAAAATTTCCATTTCCATTTCCATTTCCATTTTACAGTTAATTATACTGCCATTTATCATTTGTCTTGCCACTTGACATTTTTCCTAGTCCAAAAATTACTCAAATTTTCAGAAATTTTCCTGTACCCAAAATATGTCAATGAATGCATGAACAATTCATTTTCATGTGTGTACAACAATCAAATTCACATATGTGTATGCTAACATTATCCATGAGCATGAAATGTATTTTCTAATCTCTCATTGCTAGTTTCTCAATGACAAAAATCTAGGGTTCTAACCCTTAGTATGGAAATGGGATGTTACAATCAATCTTTTTAGTAGGCAAACCAAGACCCCTAATAAGTTTCTTTATATTGTAAAAACTATCATCCATTGTATGATCAGGAGGCAATGATTCATTATACCATCTAAGAATTTTATCAAAAATACGATCAGAAATATACCATTTAGATTTTATGTTCAATATTCGAGCAATTGAGGGCAATTGAGTCATTGTTTCACAATTTGGTAATAATTCTTAGTCAGCTAAGTGTAGTAAATCAAAAAACTGTTTTGAATGTGGGTTTGGTTCTTCTTCAAGATTTTCTATATTTACCTGAAAGGTATAACCGGCTACATCATAAACCATTTGCGTGTAAGGATTTTCATTTACATCTATATTATTTGTTCCAAATCTAATTCCCCCTTCAAAATCATTTAAATTCAATGATGATTGTGCTTCATTACCCCTTGAGGTGCTACAAATCAATGGTTGCCCATATCTAGTCCACTCAAAATAATTTGGGACAAACCTTTTTCTCAACAAATTCCCATTCACTTCATCAATAGGAAGGACAACAAATGTGTTTGCACTTTTTACTTGGACATCGGATCTTTGGGCCATCCATATATGCAGGTTGAGAACATGCATAATGAATAAAAGCTTCAACTCCCTCAACAAGTTCAGGATTAATGAAACCATCAGGTGTTAATCATATATACATCCAAGATATATCACAATTACTCATTTTTGCAAAACTGTTAATTTGAAACAGTGATTCCATAGTCAGTATTCTTTATGTTTCCCAAAGTTTACAGAACATCTAAACTTTACACAACATCCCTTAAGTATTAACCAATTGAATTAATCACCTACAATTGATTTCAAAACTATGGTATGTGGCATTGTTTACAACTGTGAATTAAGAAAATAAGTTCTCACTATGACTACTAAGCTCGTGGGATTTTTCACCGATAAGCCTCACGGGAGCTGCATCACAGGTTTCTAACCCTTATACCGTCCTAAGGGTTTATTATGGAAAGCAATTATCTTGTCTATGAAATGTATTAATTCCTTGTGTTAATACTAAGTTTGCATTAATCAAATCGAAGTTAAAGTATTACCGATCGAATTAATCGCATATTCAAAACTATGGTACATGGCATTGTTTACACCTATGAATCAAAAAGACAAGTTCTAGCTGTGACTCTTAGGCTTGTGCAATTTTTTCACAAGTAAGCCTCACGGGAGTTGCATCACGGGTTTCCAACCTACATACCATCTTAGGGGTTTATTATAGAAAGTAATTGTCTTGTCTATAAAACATATTAATTTCTTGTATTAATACTAAGTTTACATTAATCAAATCGAAGTTGAAGTATTAATCGATCAAATTAATCGCTTACATTTGATTTCAAAATTATAGTACATGGCATTATTTAGACCTATGAACTAAGAAAAAAAAGTCCTAGTTGTGACTCCTAGGCTTATGAAATTTTTCACCGATAAGCCTTACAGGAGCTGCATCACGGGTTTCCAACCTATATACCCTCCTAATATTAATGCCTCAAATCATTCATAGAATCTCAAACTCATTACACATATAATAAATACTTAGACTTTTAAAGAAGAACTTAAAAACTCATCAATGATTATAAGAATATTCTAAAAATCAACACAAAATCAAGACCTCCTTTGCATTCACACAAAATCCAAAGGTATCATAATCGTATTATTAAAGCAATACATATGATAAATATTAGTTGGACGACTAATCTAGATGGATGGACAACTTCAAACTACAACGAAGAAAGATGAGTGATGCTCTCCAACACAATATAGGGCCTGCGAAAAAAAATATGAAATATTTAATATAATACACTTGTTCTAACACAACATCATAAACTAATGTGGCCCATCTTGCTATAAGAGTAAGATCATGAACAAACTTTCATCGGCCTATTTAATCCTTTTACTAGAGTAATATTAAAGGAGACATTTGCAAAAATACATTTAAATTACAAGTGTTGGAGGCTTATAGTATGATGACAAATTTGAGAAACTATTGATGTAGTTAAGTGATGCCTTCTAGCTTACTTTGACATGCATAACTAAAAACAGGTACCAAATCCTTCTTGTAAGCTTAGTAATAAGTTTCAAATAATTAAATAATCATTTTAGGACACATTGTTTTGAGCAACAAGTGTAGGGTATATGATTTAGTCCTTATTTAAAGTCACACAAAGGTTAGGAGACATAATTTACAAAAAGATTCAATTTTAAGATCATGTAAATATCCAATGTTAGCATATCTATTGTAGGTATCACTTTAGGGAAGGGGCTAAAGAAACACTATACACTATAAAGATCCCTTCAAATGAACACAACTCAAAACTTTGAGGAGGTTAAAGTAAGGTTCCAAAATACATAGTCTTGAAAAAGGCACAATTTATCCTTGAAGTGACTATCAAAAAGTAGACCACATTACACACAAATAAGGTCTTAAACATTATATAAGAAAATAAGTCCAAATTATGCAAACTAATGATCATCATCAGGATTAAAACATATAAACTGGAGTGATTAGATAAGTTTAAAGCCTAATGGCATGGAATATTCAACATACCATGCTTTAGTATTCTTGAAATTGTAAGCATCATATTTTATAGATGTTTTAGTTTTAAGTCTACTCAGTCTATTTGTCTTTGCAATATACAAAAGTATAGAAAAATATTATATGATTATCGTTAAACCATGAATCAGTTTAGAAAACAAACCAATACTATAATTACAAACTTTATTGTCCAAATAACCAATAGGGTAACTTTATGTCATGTAAAAATATTAAAGCTTCTTAATAAACTGTTTCAAAATCACTAACCATTGAAATAACGAAGAATAACCTCTCAAACTAAAGTACTACTAAATATGGGCAAGAGTATCTTGTCTTTCATATTTTATGTTGAATACCTCATTTTGATGCCAAGTCTAAATTTTTTAGTCAATTTTAGAAATACAAAAAGAGTATCAAATTGGTGATATTAATCTACCACAGAAATCTTCACTCTACCGTTATGATAATCAAACATAGAAATAACATCAAGAAAAGAAGAATTATAATTATTGGAGCAGTATCACACACTATCATTTCACAAAATAAGGAAAAAAAAAGAAATTTTATTTGTAAGTTTAAGCACAAAGCCCAAAAAAAAGGAAAACAAAGTAAAAGAAAGGACAAAGGAGATAGATCTCGAAATCACCTACTCTATAAGAGGTATGAGGATTCTTCTGGATTTAATTAATCCAAAAAAATAGATCCCTTTTATCAAAAACAAAAGAATCCCTGCATTTAATCAAAACCTAGATCATCTCACTTTATTGCTTAAAAAAACACAAACAAAGAGAGTGAAATTGCTAGAGAGAAAAAGACAGTCATTCAGTAAGAGGGAAGCAACATAGTTGTATTGCAGGAAAACAACAATTGGAAAATTAAGCTTGAATATTATAGAATTATATTTAAATGAGTTTACAAATCAATAATCTAATTACATCATCCTATACAGACATTCGAAATAAAGAAAACTTGCCATTTTATAAACAAATGGAGTTTTTGCCCTGAAGTACAAAACATTTATTTCTAACACTATTAGAATAACTAGTTAGATTGTGTATTAACTTTGATCACTTAACATTATAAACAATGAAAATACTATAAAGCTAGACCTAAATTTGAAACAAAACACCATTCATTATCCAATTTTATTAAATAGGAATGTAAAGAAATCTCCAATAAATCAGAACAAAAATGGAATTATAAGTGAACATCTAATTCATTCATTACATATCTAAAATCTCATACTTAAAATCACGTTAGAAAATAATCCAACATTCATAATTTTAATATCAAAGTGTAAACAAAATTATACTCAAGTCTAGCTATATGTTAAACTTAAAAATCTATAGATGTGCTTGAAACCTTAATCAAAATCCCTAAATTGAAACTATAATCAAATATCCAAATTCAAACCCTAGTTCAAGATGGAAGCAATTGAATTTCAATGAACTGCAAATCAAAAGCTAGTAACAAAAGAACCCTAAAGCCATTATCATTGGGACAGATAATGATCAAAATTGAATTAAATTCTAACAAAGCAAGAATAGCTTGAAAACCTTTAAAAAATAGAGAAAGAGCAAACATAAACTTAACTCCATGCAAATCTCAAAAGGGTTATTCATAAAATAGACACTTCAATCTCAAATTCCTTCTCTTTAAAACATTGTAACAAATGATTAAGGAACCTTATAGTCATAGACTTGAGTATTTGCAATATACAAACGTATATATATACTTTTATATATTGTATATATCCAGAGATGTCTTTCCCTTTACAGTAGGAAGACAATCTAACAGATAACTATGATCTAAAAAGTCCCTCCATGAAAAAGTTCCCTCTTTCCTTTATAACAAAACAGTAAAGGCTTCTGATAGGAAATGGAATTATAACAACAAGTCTCACAAAATAGAAAAAAGTACATGAGCTCAATCAATCATCACACCAAGCCTTGAAACATGTCAAATAAAAGGAAACCAGCTACAAAGAATCTGGTATTCATTCTTCTAGTAAAATGAACATTCTCGCTAAAATAAATGTCATTACTTGAATCCAAAAGCCCACACTTTCAGCTGCCCACTATGTTATCCCACTCTATCTTTAACACCTTAAATGTATGAATCACATCTTAATAAAACAATTTCAATCCAATCAAATACACTTTCCTCAATCATAAGCTCAAAGTTATATCAGGTCGGGC
>JAOSBN010000008.1:26937298-26948414 GCA_027563595.1 Erythroxylum suave | reverse complement strand
ATTTTAAAATTTTCCATATTTATTATACATTAAAATTATATAATAATATAACTAAATACATATTTTAAATATTTATACTTTAATTACAAAATTTTAAATTTTACTTATAATTTAATTACACATTTTTAAAATTTTCATATTTATTTATGCATTAAAATCATATAATAATATAACGAATTAAATTGGCAGGGCATTATTACTGCACATTTGTGCAGTATTACTCTGCTAGTTTTGGAAGTAATGATGTAACAATTAAAGTTAATTTACATAATTATATTAGACTGTTAGTAAGTGAGTTATATATATAATAATTAAGAAGATGAAGAATTAAAGAAGGGCAAAAAAGAAACTATATACACATATACAGATGAAATTGACAGTCTCTCAGACTGCAGAAGCTGAAGCTGCAGCACATGAATTCCAGAGCACTCAGGGTCTCCTCTTAATTATCCAACATCATCATCCCCTCTAATCTGCCTTTTGGAAACGCCTAAAAACACCCTTTACACCACCAAAATCTTGTAAACAATACAGGTAGGCACCACAAGTAAGCATCAAGTAACATCTATGCCATACAGATTTTCTGTTTGCCAACAAAAAGATCAGGTGGAAGTCCCATGATTCAGACCTTGGATTTTCTCTGGAGGGGAAAATGATTGAACAAATGTTTTTCTCATCTAGTGCATTTCTTGTTTCTGGTAGCAAACTTCATCAGAAGGTTGTCCATCTTCCTCGGCGTGCTTCATATATTCCCCGTTTCCACTACAGAGTCTTGTCGATAGCGTCGAAGATAACGGTGCGTAGCCACCTGAATAGAAGGTGCCAAGGTGAGTTGCAGTTACTTAAAAAGGTTCCAAAACAAATTGATCTTTCCATTATTTATTCCACTGTATGTAAAATACGTGAAGACAACATGAAGAGCACACACATACCTCTAAAAGATGAACTTCTTTCAAAGTCTTTGGTTGAGTGCAGTAGAATAGTCCCAGAGAGAACAACAATAAATCCACATATTTCAGATACAATGTCTCCAATATTTTGGTTATCCCAATCCTGCAATGACATTTTAAACCAACAGTTAGATCCAGTTAAGACGTATAAAAACAAACTTCAAGAAAATGAGCTCGGCAGTACAAGCCAATTTTTGAATCATTTGACATGTAAGGCATTAAAAATTCGTTTGCTTAGCTTGTAAACCCATTGTGCGATTGCATATTGGTGAACTTAAAGAGCTATTCCTCATTCAGCAAAACTCTATCTCTTGTCGACTCCAACCAAAGTGAATACCAGGACAAAATGAACACGTAATTGTGCATCTCGCTATAAGAGCTGTAACGCTACCTTGAACATGACAACACTGGCAAGGATTGTAAGTGACGTGAACATAACATAGTATATGGGGGATACAACTGCAGTGTTGAACGTATCAAGTGCCTGAAACATTGGATTTACACGCTTTATCCAAAATAGAAGATGTCAAACAATGAAATTATAAGGGGAATTAATCATACTCAAACTACATACTAACCAACCTTAAAATCTTAATATAAGCACCGCAAAGAATAAATAAATAAATAACGAGTTTTGACTAGTATAGCTTTCAACTGACATTAGATCCAGTTGTATAAGTTAACACAAAATATTCACAATTATTGAACTTCAAGTTTGTGTCCTCAAGCAACTCTCTTCCATTAAGCTTTGTCAACAGCATTCCTTACTAAAAACTAAAAGATACTAGTATTTTCAGCTAGGCATGATGCTGAAAAGATATTCTTCTTAACATTTTGATAGTGAACAAAGAACGTGTAGTTATGATATCGTCAAACATAGAATCCTTGCAAAGAATGCAAAAGAAAAGTAAATATTGACTTGCATAAGACAGTTCTGTTGGCAGTTCCCTTTTCTTAATTCACCGACTTTTTTGTCCTTTTGGAATCTAGAGACCTCACTAGTCACATTCAGTGACATCAAAACAAACAAGCAGTAGGCACCAACTAACCTTGTTGAGATAATTCATTTGCATGATGACGCATGAAACAACAACAACCATGAAAAACCACGTCTCTGGGTAAAGTAATTGATTGTTCCCCTCAAATGTCAATTTCAGTGCAGTTCCAAGAGCTTTTACACTCATCACCTGCAAATATCAGAGTTATTCAACATGTAACCAAAACCGTAGGATTTGGTGAAAAAGGAAAAAACTAATTTCCTTTCCACTATGAAAGCAGAAATATAACAACAACAACAATCCAGTGGAAGTCTTGCTGATTCACAAGATTTGGGACAGTCTAATAGTATGCAGCCTTACCCCTAAATGATAGAGAGGCCGTTTAGAAGCAGAGATAATCCAGTCAAAATCAAAACTGGAAGCTGCAGTACTTGAACACCCATAAGATGTTTGGCAACAATGCATCTCTGATAATTCTATCCACTTTACTCTAACCAAAGAAAACCAGTAGTCTGACATCTCTACTGAATCAATAGAAAGAACCCATGCGATCAACCCAAAACCTCAGTAAATCAACACGTTTCAAGCAATAACTTTATGTTTCAAAGTCCTCTGCTTCTTTTATTAAATAGGATGGACAAAAGAAAATAAAATTGGGAAACTTGATTCCAACACAGAGTGCAGTGCCCCTTTTCTTACATTCTTTTGTTCATCTTCTTTACTGAGATATCAAACTCAAGGTCAGGTTGCACATAATCTGAGCTGGTAAACTAAAGCAAGATGTATTTTCACCCTAAAAGATGAGGATGACTTCTGTACTTGAATAACTTACCGAAAGGGAACCCATCAATGAACAGACGCCGGTGAAAATCAACACATTTGAACTTCCACATCTTGGGGAGAAATGGAAGACAAGGATGAAAACTAACACAATCACCGATGCCATGTAAAGCAGAAAAGCTGTAACAGATAGAAAAATGGTTTGTTGACAAAGCAAACTTACGAAATAACAGAGAACATATAGATGGGAGGTGGATAAAACTCAACCTGGTCGAGTTGCCATGCTCCATATTTCCTGTACAGAATTGATAGGACGCTCCTGTGGTGCATGGATGACAATTATTATGGAGCCAGTAATGCACATGACGCAGCCTAAGATCCCTAGTTTGTGTAATTTCTCATTCAAGAGACATTGAGCCAACGCAGCACTACAGACCATACAAAGGAGAAAGGATGTTCAATTATTCCGATGAGGTTAGAAACGTGCTACAAAAGAAATATGAAGAGATATACCTGACAATAATACTCAAGGCACCAAGTGGGGTGACAAGTACCGCCGGGGCAAAAGCATATGCTATGAAGTTTGCAACCTCTCCAACAACCACTATATTATAGACCACATAACAACATATATTCTACAAGAAATCAGTATTGCGCGTATAAGTAAATGGGAAATTAAGTTCCAACACGCAATACAATGAAGATACGAGCTCTCTAAGTTTAAGGTCCATATCAGACGAAGGTTAGTAACAATTCGAATAACAAAGCTTATTATAGACCACCTAAGAACAATTCGAATAATTGAAGAAGAATCACAAACCATTTTACGAAATTTGCCAAAAAAAAAAGATAAGAATTGGGGAAACTTACTTGTGATCATGCCCAACCACCATAGAGGCTCCAAGAGATATGAGAACCCACCAACGCCTACACAATTCCAGGATCAGAAACAAAATCATTTCAGAGAAACCAAACTAAACCCAAAAGCAACCAAAATATGAATAAAAAGCTGAAAAAGAAAATAATCACCAGCACTAACACCAGAAGTAGCAGCAGCTCTTCTAAGGCCTTTCTTCTTGATAATGAAGCTTGCTCCTATAAAACCACTTGACAACAAAGCCAAAACCACTCCTTTGAGATTGTCATGAGAGAAACCCATCTTGAATCGCTCTTTGCCTTGTTCTGTTGTTGTTTCTCTTCACCAACGCCCGGCCCAATCACAAAGTCTCTTCGCTGATCATTTTTGTCAGAGCCAGTGGCGTGAGTATGCTGCCCTGTGAACGGGCTCCACCTAAATTTTCGTATCAAAGTTGTGATCTTTAATCCCGGCCTACCTTAATTAATAATTCTTTTACCTCCAAACGTGTAAGTCGAGTTTAGGAGGTTGAAACATTACGGACTACCAATATTATAATGTAAATCGAAGGCTTCTATGCGAATTCCTTCAATTAACACAGTACCAAGTCTTCCTTGGCTACTGGGAAGTATAGCCATCAAGATTGATAATTTAACAGAGAAGAGCAAATTTTTGAAGGTTTACGATCAGAAAAACCCCATGTTTATAGAAAAAGACAAGACAACATAACATGTTGGTTGTGTTGTGTCTGCATGCATAAATCCACAGCTACGTTGTCCACATGTTCTACTGCACAAAATTACAAATAGTACCCAAACCCAATCGGAGTGGGTCACATGGACAAGTACTTTGGCATCCAAGGGTATGCCAATTGTCATTTGCACAATCTTCCACTTCCATTGCAAGCTATACTTATAAAGAATAGCAATGGTGTTATAGTTTGTAGGGATGAAATTAACTTTTAAAAATGATGGGTTAAACCAAAAACGACATATAACTACTCCCCTTTTTGCCCTTCAGTTCTGTCGTTTGGGTTGAGAAAAGGCCTCTGGGCCAGAATAACAAAAAATAGCCATCTTGTTTATAATATAAAATAAAAAGCAAAGAGAATGAAACTGAGCAACAAAATCGCAAAACCCTCAAAAACGCCAACGCCAGGGTTTTAACTTGTAAGCCGCTGAAATCATCTCACAACCCTTGCACTTGTTTTCGTCTTAAAGCTACGGAAGTCCACTCTCTGCTGTTTCAACAAAGTAGCGGGTTTAACGTTTTTCTGTTCTTCTCCTCAAATTCCAGTTCTGTTTACGGACCCACTTGCCTACTAACGTAAAGTTCTAGTCTTTGTTTGATTCCGACGACTTTGTTGAGCCTCCGGCTGTTTGGTTTAGTGCGGGAGAGAAGCTGGAATTTTATGTTTTCTTCTTCTGGGTTTTTGTCCCACCTGATTTTTCGTTGAAAGTTTAGAGTTTTGAGAAACTGTCGTGAATCTGCGGGTAAATTCTGGAAGGGATGCTATGTTATCAATTTAAATTGTTGTATTTGAGTTAAGAGTGTTGTAGTTGAACTGTTTGAAACTATGCCTATTGGAAGAAAAAATAAGCAATGAGGATGGTAGAATGTGATATTCCATTCAATGCGTGAGTGATTTTCTTATTTCTTGTTCTTCGGTTCATTTGTATCAACAGGAACCAGTCTTCATTGGGTTTCTGTGAGCTGTGTAATCTCGTACCTATCATCAATGGAAATAGATTTGGGGAAAGTGCCTTTTGGAATGGATTTTCATCCATCACAGCACCTTGTGTCTGCTGCTCTTATCACTGGTCACCTTCAATTGTTACGTTTCTGTTTCTTTCCTTTCCATTCTTGTTGTTTTTGTTTTCTTCTTTTCCTTTCTCATCACTTCAATCATATTTTTATTTATTTTCAGATACCGTTACTCTTCTGATTCGTCTTCTTCACCCCAGAGGTAAAGTTATTATCCCATTTCTCAGTTTAGTCCTTCTGCTTTTAATTTTTGTCACTGACCCGTCTGAAATTTTGGCTAAAGACAAGGTGTTTATCGGACAGTTCAAATTATCTCATTATTTTGTAAGAGTTAAAGTTCACATTAGGGAAATCTTGAAAGTTAACTGCAGCCCGTATTAAGACTTGTGCAACAGTTTAACTAACTTATGCATTATTGATAAATGTTTTGTTAATTATCAATTTTATGCACAATGTTACCTATGCTAAACACAATTCCAATAGTATTGTAATGAGGGCCAGATTAGAATGTTATCATATGTAAGACTCAATTAACAAAAATTAGGTTGAAGTATTGAAATAAGAATCAAGGTCAAGTAGGAGGGTTGACCATGTGTTTATCCCAAATATTCACTTAAACCAAACTTGAAACTATTCTTTTCTTTTCGCCAAACGATTAGGTTGCTCGACATAAGTGCTCATACGGACTCTTGTAGAGCTGTTAGATTCATTGATGGCGGGCGAGGTAATTCTTTCTGCATCATCCTCTTTCTTATGTATTGTCATTATTATTATTATCATCGGTGGTAGTAGGAGTAGTAGTAGGTTTATTTACTAGTAGCAATCAAGCTTCTCCCTCCTTACTCTGTTTCCTATTGCTTTACTTTTCTAACTGATAAATTATTTGGTAGAGTGAACGGGGAGCAGCTGAGGGATATAATCCTATTCACTAAATCTACTAAACACTCTGTTTGAATGGAAAAATGCTTCATTGTTGGGGTGGATAAGATGTTCTGTCCACTTTGATTTTTTCCTCACTGAAATAAAAAAAGGTTGAGCGTTCCTTAAGATTTCACTTTCTTAACTCTGATATAATATTAACTTAATCTCATTTCCCTCTCCCTTATTTACAATTTTTTGGAGCTCTCAAGCACTGAAGGAGAGCATAGCATGCTGATTCTTTGACATATCTTTTGGTTGATATCAGTAATCAAGTTAATCATTTTTTATGACATATCTTTAGGTTGATATTGTTTAAAGTATTACTAAGTTTTTATACATTATATGTATGCTTACGGTACTTATGATAAGCATAATAAGTAGTAATAATAACACAATATACTTTGGCATAATAAATAATAAAATATGCTGTACTCCAAACGATGCCTTTATTTGTCATTTTTCAGTTTAGTGGTTAGAACTATATCTTATCAAATAGTTGTATTAACAATTCTCGGTTGTCAGCTATTAGTAATCAGTTATAAACTCCCAGCTATAATTTACCAATTTTATTGTTTTGACAAAACTCATCCTGAAATAACATCTTTCTCCTTTCTTTGTCTGTTGTTTTACTATATTCTAAAGTGTTTTCAACTGTTTCTTTGTAGTTTCATACCCTTTCTTGTCTCTTTATACACTTGATGACCATTTCTATCATCTTTCCAGCAATGGTGACGGGTTCCAGTGATCGCTCAATACTAGCAACTGATGTTGAAACAGGATCACCTATTGCCCGTCTTGAAAATGCTCACGAGTAAACTTTTTATATTACTGCATGTCATGCTTTACCTCTGTGGTCTAATCAAATTGTCATGCATTTTTATTTTAATTTCATCATTTCATTTTACAGGGATGCTATATTTAGTTTGATCAATCTCACTGACACAACTATAGCTACTGGGGATGATCAAGGCTGCATAAAGGTCTTCTTTTTCCATTTCCATTTTCTTTTCTGTAGATTTTTCACTATACAGTCTTACATCCCACAAGGTCCCCTTATCCCTTACATTTTCAGTTATCATATGCATTTATAATTACAGGTATGGGATACCAGGCAACGATCTTGTTGTAATTCCTTTAGCGCCCATGAAGATTATGTTTCAGATATGACTTTTGCTTCCGACTCCTCCAAACTGCTGGCTACAAGGTTTTATTCAAATACTATGCAATTTTTTTTATTGTTTCTGTCTTTTTGGTATACTGATGTGGATTTGATTTCTTGTTTTCCTAATCCCACTTTCATATATCTCCTTTACTTGCATAAAACTTTTTATGCATCCCGCGATTAAAGTTTTTGCTTTTTCTTCCCTGTTATACTTCTGGATGAAACTCTAAGATGTTCTCATTTTCACATTGTTTAGTGGGGATGGTACTCTCTCAGTTTGCAATCTTCGGAGTAATAAAGTAAGGTTGCATGCTGAAGCTTTGGATTCTCTAAAATTGCAGCTTTATTAATTTTCTGTTTGTGTGGTAGGTCCAGACTCGGTCTGAAT
Organism: Erythroxylum suave; assembly: GCA_027563595.1. Taxonomy (NCBI): domain Eukaryota; kingdom Viridiplantae; phylum Streptophyta; class Magnoliopsida; order Malpighiales; family Erythroxylaceae; genus Erythroxylum; species Erythroxylum suave. The sequence goes on along the minus strand of JAOSBN010000008.1, from coordinate 26,940,595 downwards.
TCTCTGAGGAAGAATTACTGTCCATTGTCATTATGAAGGTATCATTTACAATGCTGTTGATGCATTTTTGGATTTAGCAGTTATACCAAAACATATTCTTAAATAGTGTTGTTGTATGGCTTTGTTTTTTCCATTTCCTGTTTTCCAGTCATCAATGAGTTTAGTTTTTTCCGGTTGAAAGGTTAAACTTTAGTATCTCATGAAATCATTTTATAAAGAGAGGAAAACTCGAAACATAATTTTTGTAAGCTTGATTTCGCTTTTTACTTTATACTAATTTATGAATTGTTGTCATTAGAATGGACGGAAAGTTGTTTGTGGATCACAAAATGGAACACTGATGTTGTATTCATGGGGTTTCTTCAAGGATTGCAGGTATTGTTGGAGAAGTAGAATATATGGGTGGTTGTTTGTTTCAGTGATTTGGAGTATTGGTTGAAACTTTCTGATTACGCATGCATGTGACTCCTAAACTTGCAAGGACAAAGCCAGATGGGAGCTTTGTGTCCCTATGTTTATTTGTGCTAAATGTGTGTTTCATTTTCAGTGATCGCTTTGTTGATCTCTCTCCAAACTCTATTGATGCTTTATTGAAGGTGAGTTATTAAGAATTTGTTGTAGCAATGGTTTGTTTGTTAAGTATCAAAGAGTTTTTTTCTTCTTTAACTTCTTGCACTTCATTTTCTAGCTTGATGAGGATAGGGTTATCACTGGATCTGAGAATGGACTCATCAGGTGAGATTGTGTAAGGTTTTCATCTTATGCTTGATGAGAAGGAATCTTTTATCCTTGGCTTTTGATAAAGCTTCCTTTTTTATTTTAGTTAGCTGACATTTCATTTTAATGTTTCCTGAATATGTCAGTCTTGTTGGCATATTACCAAACAGAATCATCCAACCACTTGCTGAGCATTCAGATTATCCAATTGAGCACCTTGGTATATGAATTTATCTTTTGACAACTATTTTTACCTTTCTCATTGAAGAACATTGCATCAACTCTTTTGTCTTGTAACTATCTGGTATTTTTTATTGTTCTTTGCATGATTGATATATTACATCGGTTGGTTGTGCATGTGCTTGTGCTTGTGCATTTTATTGGGTCCAGGAGTAGTGGACAGACAGTACAAAATCTTTCTAGAAAGCAAAGTAGGTTGGATCAATTGTTTTCATGCTTCACTTGTGTTAATTCCTGGATTGTGCCTTGATAACAAATTAGATTTGACAATTCGGTTAGCAACTTGCATTAGGAAAAAAAATATGGATAGTTTTAGCACTATCTAGGTTAAATAATTGGTCATCTGATTAATGGTCTGAGGAATATTCATGACTAACCAACAGCCAAAAACGTATTTTTCATTACCAACTCCTTTCACATTCTTTTGTCTCTTTAGCGACGTTTAAGTTTCTTAAGTGCTGACATGCTCTTTTATAATTTGTTTTGCTATAGCTTTTTCTCATGACAGAAAATTCCTTGGCAGTACATCACATGACCAATTGTTGAAGGTACATGGATCTCCTTTGGTTACTGCCTGAATAGTACGATATAAATATGTATATGAGAAGAAACTGAAACACACTGTGGTTGGCATGTTATGCAATTTAAATATATTGTGGTGCCCAAAGTTAATTCTTGTGTTTCTGTCCTTCAGCTTTGGGATTTAGATGATTTACTGCAAAGTTCTGAAAACTCTCAAAAGGATCAAACTGGTGCTGCAGATAGTGACGATAGTGATGACATGGATGTGGATGCTAATCCTCAAAGGAAGGGAAAAGGTACATGGGTTTTCAGGCAATTTACATTAAAGTGGATAACAATCTTCTTCATCAAATGTTTACACATGAAACGTTTCAATCCGTGAGATTTACTACTTTACATGTTCATCATTAGGGATCTTCTTTTATTAGTTTTTGATGAAAAAGAAGTTCATTAGATATAAATTATGTATCATGCAACTTACTCTGTTTTCTTCTGATTTGACAAGAAACCCCAACTCTGTCCTATAAGGTGTGAGGTTGAATAAATTGTGTGCCAACACAGCTTTCTACATTAAATCCCCTTAGGTGGATGTAGATTTTCTTAGATATGATTCATCTTTCGATGCTGTAAATATTTTATGAGTGGTTAAAGGCTGTAGATTCACTTCACTTTTATTCATAGAATTGTGTGCCTATCAAAGTGTATCAATGATATCATTGATAGAAATAAGTGCTTGCTTTACTGATGTTAGAATAACAATGTTAGATGGATGTCACCAACATCATGATGACGTGAGTTCCACTCTGATTTCCAAGTTGCTCTTCCCTTAGAAGTTTAGGAGACCCGATGATTTGCATAAATGACTTTCTTTTATTTTGGTTCGAGAGCAAAATTTGGTGCAAGTTAAGATGTGGTTTCAGTTGCTTAAGACATAATCCTTGCTTTTCATTCACTTTTATGGAATCATTTGATTCATAACACAACTTTTGCACTTAATTTGGTTCATCCACTGAACTTTACAGGAACCAAGAGGGAAAATGGACAGATCAGTACCAGCCGTGATGACTTTTTTGCAGAATTATAGTTGGTGGTTTTGTTGAGAAAGGAGAGATTTCTTTTTTGTTGTCGTATGGGAAATGTTAGTTTGTATTCATGTGACCTTTAAGATTAATATTATGATTGCGTTCTTCCAAGTATAATAGAAAAGGAGTCTCATTATGTTGAGATGTTCTTGGAAATAAAATACCAAGTAAGTTGAGCCAACTTTTATGATTGAGGATTAGAATGCAAAATGAAGCAAAGTGCGAATAAAAGTTCAGTAAACTGGTTGATTCAATAGGTAGTGCAAACCAATAAGCATGCATCTGTCAATAATAAGAATCCTGCTAATAGGTTGGTCAAATGTGTATATATATAAAAACATTGGATATTGAAATTAACTTTAAAGGAAAGAATATTTAGTTAAAAAGTGATAATGTTATTGAGACTTTAGTTTGGTTAGCAACAACAAAGTAAAATAATAACCATTTTTGAACAAGAAAATGTGGTCTTCCTTATCAATTACTACTTATAGATGAAAATATCCCCGTATTCCTAAACTTGGTTGTTTCATTCAAATGTACAATGAGATTATGGTAACTTTGACCAACCTTATGTTGGCTTGATTAAGTGGTGATAAATTTATTTAAGGGATTGGAAACAAAGCTCAATGGTCATATTTGTCTAGTTTATATCTAGATACACTGATGCTTTTCAATCATCAAAGGATAAGTCAATAGGTGGGCAATCGATTATGATGTTCTGTTCACTGTTACTTGA
>JAOSBN010000008.1:26870550-26906209 GCA_027563595.1 Erythroxylum suave | reverse complement strand
ATTGACTTACCCTTAATTTTACAAGCTTTAGTGTTATTATTAATTCAATGCCAAACTACTCTTCCAATCTTTCATAAGAGGATAAATTAATATGGGTCAAGCATATATCAAGTAAATATAATAATCAATCTTGCTAGGATATATTCACTAGCAATAAAGAATAAGTGCAATAGAGGAAACAAGTCTACTTTCCCTGAATTAACCTAAAATTTGCTTCATATTGTGGCTGGCTATTAAGGAATAGTTGCAGACTAAAGACATGATCAAAATAGCATAATCAACTCCCACAATATGTGTTCTTTGTAGATTGGAACTTTTGTTTCTAAAATGCCAAATTTCAACTTATCTTTGGCCAAGTATCTAGTCTTTACGTAACATAAGAATTTTGGAGATTCATTAGCATGAAACTATTCTTGGGATGCTAAGGTCAAGTACAACCATTAAAATGAGCTTATTAGTTTTTTTATACACCAATATGAATTAACCGCAAGTGTACGATGTAGCTATAGCTAATACAGGCAAGTAAGGGTCTAATCTCATAAAGACAATGAATACTAGTAATTACTATTATCCTATTATCTAGTCTACAAATTGAGTAATGGTTTTTAATTAAAAATAATAATTAAATAGTAGGAAACAACAATGAGCAGAGAACAAAGAAATTGCTTAGAAAACAATCAATATCAAGAATTAGTACCTAGGTAATGAATCTTCCTAAAAGTATTAGAAAATTAACCTTTTATTGTGCAATTGTTTTTTTTATTATTAGAACGTGGAAATTCCTACCATATGCTAATAACTCATGTGAGGCTACTAACAACTAATCTTAGGTTTATCCATTAAATTACTCAAGTTAAAGTTTTAAATATTACTTTACCAATTTGTGAACTCTGCTATTAGATTTGATCTTAATCCAGAGGTTTTTTTTATGTTAACCTATCTCTAGATTTGGAATCATCTCCTTTCAGTTATGGTAGATTTATTTATACACATGATTTCTCAATCTCTATGTTATGAAATCAAATTATGTGCTAATATTTCATATCTATTAGAACATATATTAAACACATAATTGAATCACAATAGATCAATCAAAACAATGGCTAAATAAAATAGTTAAACATAGTATAACATAAACTAAGGTTCATCACACCTAGACACTAATAAGGTATTTAGTTACATATGATAGAAAAATGAAATCAAATATAAAGAAAAAGAAAAACAAATGGAAAACAAAGAGTTTATAACTCTAAATCTTCGTTCTTTTTTGTTGAACGTTCTTGTAAGGTAGAGGAATGACAATGAAATCTATTGGATCTATAGATGATTTATTCTCATTTTCCACATCTTTGGATCAATATCACCATTTCTGAACGATCGATACTTCAAAAATCGCCTCTATAAATCTACTCTCCTATTTTGCCTATACTCACATCTTTTTATAGTAATTTTTAGGACTTTTAAAGATACATAGTCTGATACACAACTATGTACTAGATTGTCTATATCCTAAAAGCTTCAAAATTTGTGATTCTGCACAAGTTGACAGATAGACACAAGCTCAGACAAGATCTTATATCTCTTGTTTGCTTTAAATCTTCGTTTTATGTCGCGTTTTTATCTGAATTCTTCTTATTTTGGTCCTATAAGACAATTATAACATATAAATGCACGAAGCAAATCAAAACCCAAATATACAATCAAAGTATAAAATATTAAGTAAAATACATCAAATATGGGTGTATAAAAACGTCAAATATGCATTTATAATGAGCTTAAACTTTTCAAGTTATCCCTGAGCTTTGTTGTCTACTTAATTTAGATAGAAAGAAGTAGGAGGATGTTCAGAGTGGGAAGTTAGAGGCAATAATAGCATTCTCTAGAATACAATCCAACTTTGGAGAGAATTAACTCATGCTAAGTACATTAAAATATCCTATCTAAGACAATGACAATCCGTTGGCATGTAATTGCTTGACTTTGGCTGATTTTCCTTTGTCTTGCCAAGTTGCCACAGTATTATCTTAGGAGATTCCTAATATTTTATTAAGTAATAGGTACAATTTTTTTCTTATATTATTATAATAAATATAAATTTTATTATGATTTTTAATAAATAAACAAATAAATAAGTCTATATCGTAAATAAAATCAAGTTGTGATACTTGTTTATAATTTTAATAAATTGTGGAATCATGAAAAATAAAAAAAAAATTATATCACAACGAAAAACCATAATTTAAAATTGCAAAACCCTTAGCGCTAGAACTAGGGTTTTAAACGGCTGAAGCCTAATCTTAACTTTTCTTTGGTTTTACTATTTTGCTCCCGTTCCTCTCTTCAAATCTTGGAAGAAATTTTGCGCCAATTTTCAGTCTTTGCTGGATTTATTGTGTTGCCCGCTCCAACTTCTCAGGGAAAGTTGAAAATTTGGCACTCTTGTTTTTGGGATTTTGAGAAACTGTAGCTATACAATGGAAACTAGATTAGCCAATACTTGGCGGCAGACGGTGAACGAGAAGAAGTTCATAGAGACTGCTTTGGCTTCTGACCTCAGGATTGACGGACGAAATCCCCTTGAGTTTCGGAAGATAACCATCAAGTTTGGAAGGCAAGTTTAGCTCGTACTGCCCCTTGTTCACTAGTCGTTTCCTTTTGTTTTACGAACACTGAAAGGATAAAGTCATTGTTTCGCTATGGTAAAATTTGCAGAGAATATGGAACATCAGAGGTGCAGCTAGGCCAGACTCATGTGATGGGATTTGTGACCGGTCAATTAGTTGAACCGTACCGGGACCGACCGAATGAAGGGTCACTTTCAATTTTTACAGAGTTTTCCCCAATGGCTGATCCTTCCTTTGAGGCAGGTCGTCCTGGAGAATCTGCTGTCGAATTGGGCCGGATAATTGATCGCGGTCTGAGGTAATTATTGGCATAATTTGGATTGGTCTGTTTAGTCAGTATTTGGAATTTAACTCGTATATGTTTAACTGTTTTCAGGCTATTCTGAACACAATGGTATCTAAATGATACAAATACATGTAATGAAGGCATGGAAATAGATGTCTAATATTTAGTTCTTTATTTTCCTTTTCTGTTCCCTACTAATGGATGCCAAGATCCTAACGTTTGTCTAGGTATAGATGGCTTCTTGAAGTCATGTTGATTGTCCAAGAGTGATAAAGATCTTAAAATAAGTATCGTTTTGAGATGATAAAACGTTTTAATTTATTTTTCAGGGAAAGCAGAGCTGTGGATATGGAGTCTCTTTGTGTTCTTGCTGGGAAGTTAGTGTGGGCCATTCGTTTAGATCTTCACATTTTGGATAATGGGGGGTATGCTACGTAACTTTTTGGGCTTAGTAGTCATCTTCCCTTCCCTCCTTCCCCTTTGGTTTTCAAACTTGTTATTTTGTCTCATTTTCTTATTGCCAAGTTGTCGCTTTCTATATGTAATTTGGAAACAGAAACCTTGTTGATGCTGCCAATATTGCTGCTTTGGCTTCTCTCTTGACATTCCGGAGGCCAGAATGCACATTAGGTGAGGAAAATGGCCAAGAAGTAACAGTACATCCACCAGAGGTTAGTCTTTGAATTCCCTTTATGACCTAGTCAATCAAATGCCAAAAGGATAGTAAAATAGTGGAAGCATGTTTTTGGTTTGGTGACTGTTTGTTGGTTTGGTAACTGTCATTCTTGTTTGGTATTACCAGTCATACTGAATATCTATTTCTTTTCATTTATTATTAATTTTATGCTGTTGTATTTTTAAAAGGGAGGGATTGGAAGAAATGTTGGATATTAAGAAGTGTTTGGAGATTTCTTATTTTCGTTTTAATGGTAAAATTTTCCTGGTTATTAAGCTTCGGTGGATTCAGTCTTCAATCAACTGTTCTCTTTTGCTGTTATATTCTAAGATTTGTCGGGATGTAGAGAGTCATTTGTTTGTCCTTATATGCTGTACAGTTAGTCATGTGGCTTTTATATACCATTCATTTGATAACTCCCAAACCTTTAGGCTCTTGGAATTGTTCTTGTAATAGTTGGAACTTTTTTTATTTGCTATCTTGCAGACAGTGGAACCACTTCCTTTGATTGTACATCACCTTCCTATTGCAGTAACTTTTGCATTTTTCAGCACTCAACACGTCATGGTAAGTTAATTTTGATCTATATTACTATCTGTAATTCTCTGGAGACTGGAAACGACTCATCAGAGAGGCTAATTTGGTCACATGTGCTGTAGGTGGTAGACCCTACTCACAATGAGGAGGCTGTTATGAGGGGGAGAATGACTGTTACAGTTAATGTTAATGGTGATATTTGTTCAATTCAGAAGGCTGGGGGAGTGGGTATAATGCAAAGTGATATCATGCGTTGTTTACGTCTTGCCGTCAGGAATGCTGAGTCTATAACAAAGAAGATAAAAGATGCAGTGAGTGATTCTCTAATATGATGCTGTTTTATGAAATCCGATACAACATTTCTGTTTCATATCTGCTTGAATAGATCATAAATGAATTTTGAGTTACTATACAAATATCAGCTTTAATGGTGGGATGGTTCTGTGGAATATTTTGATTTCATATGAGCTTTATTTTTACATACACAATATTTTGGGAATTGCTTTTCTGTTCATGTTCCATCCAGGATTCCTCTACCCCTTTGCATTCTAAATTATAGTGTTTTCTTCAAAGGATTCTCTTTCTTTTTCAGTCTCTTATTTGGATTTTGAATCCTGTATTGAACTTGTTGAATTCTTTGTGGCAGTTATGTTATGCAGTGTGAAAAACACCAGTACATGACTTAAGTCTGCTGTACTTTCTTTTTTTTTTTTTGGTTGTGTTGTTCTAAGCTTACTAGTTTAGTTAATGGTTAAATTAGAAAGTTAGATGCAACAATGAAAAATACCAAAGGTTATGTTTGGACCTAATACTTAAGCAAATTTCTTAGTTATGATCAAACTTGAACTTTTCAAGTTTTATTACTTATTAACTCACTAATTAGACCTATTTTCTCTATCGTGTCATTTTATTGTGAACTAACCTTCATAGATATCTGTTGTTTTCTGTTCAGAACTTCAATAGAATATCAGTTCTCTTTAGAATTTTATGCATATGTGAAATTATTTTAAAGAACTATTAAAGTATATAAAGTGAAAATATAAGTATTGTAGCTTAGATTACAGACAATTCAAAAGTTTTTTCTTTAGACATACATGCTTTTATTTATAATGTAGATTTTTATGTTTGATATAAAAAAATGGTACTTTACATAGGTTGAAGCATACAATACAGAGAAAGCGTTGTGCAAAATCAAGAGGCATGCAACTTCTGTTGCTGCCAAAGTAAGTGCGATTGGTGGTGATGTAAAAGAGGAACAAGACAAATATGTAGGAGAGAAAGGAGAAAAGGAGTTGTCCACTAAAGAGATGGAGAAATTGAAGCTGGTATCTGATAATAACAACATTAGTCAAAGTAATAATGTTGATGGTTGTAAGAGTTCATCTGAAAAAGGTGGAGATATTCGTGGGGTGGACAATGTTAAGAATTTTTTGGGAGGACCCTCTAGCTGGTAAGGTGCTAATTCTTCCTTTGAGCTTCTAACTTTGCTGTTCTTTTCAGAAATATGTTGAACCCTTTCTTAAAGAGGACTTTGCCGCTCACTTTTTTATTTTTGTTTGAAGCTTAAAATATCTGTTTTCTTAATGGAACTGAGTAAGTAAAACTATTTTGGAATGATTAAAGGCATATCAGACTTGACCCAGAATAGTTGAATTACAATGTTGAGTGTTATTTGTCTGCCTTGTGGTTTTTCTCTTTAACATTTATTAACTCTTCTTCTGAATGCTTGAATGAATTTTAAGGATTTCTTGACAAAGATTATACATTATATATCTGGCCTTTTTCCAACTAAAGCATTGACTATATTTCTTATACTCTTAATTTTTATCCCTTGCAAGAATGTCACAGAAGTTGCTTCACAATTTTGATCATTTAAACTTTGATCTATGTTGATTTCTAGCTGGTGTCGACATGATTTCAAAAGTTGACCAGACGGTTTTGTCTCTATTCAGGGATCCTTACTCTAAAGGTGTTGATTCAGATCTGCTCAAAGCTTCTCTGGCCTCACGTGGTATGTGAGTTGTGTAATTGATTCTTGAACTTTAAAGTTAATATATCTATATGTCTCAAGGCTAAGGATTATGCATGAGAGCTTTGTGTAGAATATTGTGGAGCAAAATCATATTAGTGAGCTAAAACTTTAAATGATCTCTGTTCATTGAGTAGCAGCATTCTGCTTAAATTATCAAAATGGAAAACCTGTTGGCTCTTTAATAAGGCCATAAGCCCCCTAATTTGTGTAGAAGCATAGGTTTTGGCAAGAGTAGGATTGGGCTATGTTTTCTATCTTGAGTTTCAAATGGAGACTATGTTGAACAGTCCATGGCTTCAAGCTGTGAACATTTCTCTGAATCCTACTATAAAAGGCAAAGTATTGCTCAACCTGAGTTATTCTAGTTTTTGTAACTTCCAGGGCCCCCAACGGGCAATATGAAACAAAAAGGAGGTGAGGAGATGATCGACACCAAGCAAGAGAATCCACCTGAAAAAGTTAAGTTGGTTACTTTAGGTGCAGATTCATCTGTAACTTTGATGCAAACTAGTGGAGAGAAGACTTTAAAGGATGCCGTGAAGCCAAAGAACAGAAGAAAGAGGGCATCCTCCAGCTTGAATACAAGCTAGGTGGTCTTGTCACTGGAGATATATTCTTCACCTTGTATTCAGGGTACTGATTTCTTTACGATATTATTTCTTCTCTAAAATCTTAATTTCATGGACAAGCTGATATACGAGTTTTTTAATACCCGGGTGGGCTCTTGGGAAAGACTATTTGAATAAAATCTCTGCTAGTTCTGCTGAGGAAAGAATTGCAGATCTGATATTGCGAAGAGGAAGAGATTATTTCCCTTACTGTAGTTGTGGAATATAATATTGTAGTGTTATATTTTATTTATTTCTATAGATTACTCTTTTTTTTTTTTCCTTCTTCAAATCCTAAGAATTGACTCTATGCATATTAGATCCTTCCTTGCAGTCTTATTGAATTCAATGCATCTGTCATTATTGAATTGCAGATAGTTGAAGGAAGCTTCTTTCAACTGCATCCATTAAATTGGTTGGTAACCGGCCTTCAAAATCCCATTCAGGTTCGCTGTAATTTCATGGCTAAGTGTACATTGATAGAAACCAAAATAACACCATCCTTCACCTAAAAGGTATGCTTAGCATATGGAGTGCAATTTTTTTGGCACAAAGTAATCTTGGAGCTTGATCCCTGGATGCTAAAGTCACATCACGGCAGATCATTTTGTATAAATTTGAATAGGTTTTGGTGTTGGACATTTAGCGTCATTTTCTTTTCTGTGTTATCCTCATAAACTATCATTTCTTTTTCCTTGACAAAATAACAGTTGATGTGTTATTGGTTCCTCTGGCGTGCTTGGAGGTGCATTATTCTAGTTAGTTAACTATTGAACTTGTGTGACTTTCACAGGGTGAATTTTTGTGAGTTCTAACCTGAATTTTTGGAATTGCCACCCTACTTGATGCCACATTTTTTCATGAATATAGGGACAAAAGGTGTGCTAAAACAGTGGCTGCGGCTGGGCGTGGGCTGGCGAATGGATTAGGTTTTATGACAACAATGAATGTGTAGAAAACAGTAGTATATAGGCTTGTTCTAGGCACCAATAAACACAATTGCTGAAATCACTGTCAAAATCGTCCTGTTCCATCCTGTCTCAACATGGAGGAAAGCTAATTTGAATGCACTCGACATTCCCAGACAACTCTTATCTGTTCAGTGGCTTATGAGTGGTGCTAGTTTGATGGACGTGAGAAGCGAAAGAAGCCAAATGTCGAAGATAATGCTAAGTAATCGAAGATAATGCTAAGTATATAAACTACCACAAGATATTAGAAGATAATATTCTCCTTGTTTTCCCCTCCTCCTTGCTTAAGCCCACGTTCTTGGAAAAAACAGTGTGAAGGACATATTGTAACAAATTAGCTCTTAAGATTATTAGGACTTAAAGCACTTGATTGAAGTTTGATCTGGGACTAGTACAAAGTTATGAAAGCAAAGTCGTATAGGAGAGATCATATGAGCCTGAAGGCGAGTACATGCGTAAGGAGGAAAGTTTACAGATCACCCTGAAGGTAAACAACATAAAGAAATTTAGATACAAGGATGGTGAATGAATCAAATCCTGGAAGGGATCATGGGTATGCTGTTCTGCAGGTAAGCAGAAGCAGCTGCTACACCGCTTCCCAGCTTAACAGGGTATCCAACATCCTTCAGAATCATCTCCACTCCCGCTAGACAACCCATCAATTGCAACTGCAGAGAAAGATCAAGAATTAGCAATGGGTTTTATCAACACTCAAATCAAACGCTTGCTACAATGATAATAACTCATTCGCTTAACATGAGAGGAAATATGAGGTAAAATTTACCTCGTTCAGGTTGCCAAGATGCCCTATTCTGAATACCCGTCCAGCGACTTTGTTAAGACCAAGTCCTAAGCTCAAATTGTATCTTTTCCATGCCCTCCTAACAATTTCGGAGCTGTCAATATGCGGAGGGACTAGAACAGCAGTCACAGTGTCGCTATACCATTCCTCCTTTTGAGTACAATTCTTCAAACCCCATGCCTCAACAGCAAGCCTTTCCAAATTTCAAGGAAGCATTACATACATCTCTTCACAGTCAATGATAAACTAAGGTATGATAAACAAATAAACTCTTTGGAGGAGATAATTCACCTAGTTGCTTTGCCTAGACGAGCATGCCTAGCTATCACATTCTCAAGTCCTTCCTCGAAGATGAGGTCCAGAGCTGCTCTGAGGCCATACAGCAATTGAATGGAAGGAGTATATGGCCAAAATGTTCCAAGTTTATAGAATTTCAAGTAGTCATTCCAGTCAAAGAAGACTCTGACAGACTTTGCAGTCTTAGATGCTTCCAAAGCTTTGGGGCTTGCACACACAATACCAATCCCAGTAGGAAGAGAAAGAGCCTTCTGAGAACCAGTTAAAGCAACATCAACTCCCCATTCGTCCATGCGAAAATCAAGAGCACAAATCGATGAGACCCCATCAACAAGAAACAAAGCTGGATGCCTGTAGTCATCTGAGAAAAACGGACAAGCATGTAAACTAACAGGTTTCAGCTGACAAATCAAACCAACTCTTTTAGGATCGTTTATAAAGCTGTATACTTAACCGAGTATCTTTCTGACTTTGGCCAAGTTGTTGGTAACTCCAGTTGCTGTCTCGTTGTGAACAATGCAAATTGCCTTAATAGTGTGTGCAGTATCTGCTGCAAGTTTTGATGCCAGAACATCAAGTTTGGCACCTTGGCCCCATTCACTGTTTACCACATCAACATTGAAGCCAAGGCGTTGCTGCTGATCAATCCAGAGCAGACTGAATTGGCCAATCAGGAAGGATACAATTCGGTCTCCAGGTGACAACGTGTTGGTGAGTGCACTCTCCCATGCGCCAGTACCTGAACCAGGCTAGACAATAGAATTACCATGACCTCAAAACCTCCTATATCACGGCTACTTATGAGCTAATGTTATGTTCTTCCATAGATGAAACAAGCTATATAAACTCTTGTAGGCAACAAACTCAGTACCTGTTGTCGGGATCATGAATGGAGTTCCTGAGGTAGTCTTAAAGATCTTCTTCACATCCTCAAGAAGAGTTTTTGTCAGAGCGGGAACAGCAGGAGAACGGTAGTCCTCGTTGTTTCTGTTCATTGCCCTGATGACTGGTTCCGGAATATTAACGGGCCCCGGAACAAAAAGATGATTTCTTCCTGGTGCATAAAAGTAGTCCATCTTTTCCTCCAAGTAATATCACCACCAACAAATCGGTTTTCAACAAGTTCCTGACTCTTAAGAGCGTCAAAGAATCCTAATCAAGAAAACAACATTACAAAAATCGGTCAATTTCTTGTGAAAATAGACTGTTAGTCACACAGACATGTAAGTGTTTGTTTCTTCCAAATGCTTTAATTTGGGAACTAAAGTTCAGACTATGAAAAACTAACAATAGAGTAATGATGAAGAGGGGAATCCTGCTGGGCATGTACCAAGATATAATGCTGGAATTGATGAATATATTGATTTTTTTCAGACCAAGAAAACATCAAACAGCCAATAAAAACACAAAGAAGCAAGAAAGAAACTTTGTATATTCTTTTGATTATTAAGGAAAGTTGAACAGAGGTGTCTTGACAACAGATATCTTAATCCATCTTCTTTTTCCAGAAATCGTAACTAAGAAACAAGAGAAAAAGCACGTAAAGATCGTATATTTGTCCATAATCTTGAGCTACAAATATAAATTCCTATGAATTTTCGCACTAAGTGATACAGACGTAGAGTCAAAACGGAAGGTGGCACATGAAACCAATATTAGTTGAAAGAGGAATATACAGAGATCATGTTTCAGTATCCAAGTTTACTGAAACTTTTAAAGAACAAAACAAGACCATACTTCTCAAAGCAGACAACACAACAGACATGTTCAGAAAAAATATAAACATGAAACCCAAGTAACAGAGAAGATGGAGAAAGGACAAAAGATTACCTCTGTCTTCAAAGTGTACAACTCTGGCACCCCCAGAAGGAAGAGCTTACCATTGGGGTGGTGAGAATGTTGTTATAAGAGCAAGGGAACGCCAATGAACGTCCCATGTGGGTCCGTCTCTCCCTCCAACGTGGAAGATAAGAGCAGGCCTATGCCAATCCTGCGGCTGAGTGACTGACTTGGCAACAAGTCTTTTGCATCAGATTTCCATTATTTTTCTTATATTAGCTTTTGAAATATTTGCGCAGTTGTCCCCAAAATTCTATTTAATTTTATCTGCTCTTCTACACTTTCTCGACTTGTTAGTACCTTTAGGCCGCTCTTGGTAGAAAGTTTTGAGAAATTTGGATGTAAATACTACTACTTTTGACTCCTATACGTCCATGTTTGCTTTCATTTGAAGAGGTGGTAACACAGTGTTGTTTCCATTTAATTTTAATCACGAGGTACAATAACCAGTTTAGGACAAAATAAGTTTTTAACAAGAGCCGTCGGTTTATGAGAGCAAAATGACAAATGGAGGGGCAAAGTAAAACTTATTACGAAACCTTATTTCGTCAATACATACACAGTATTTGGGAGTTGGCAGTGAGAGGTGGAGAAAGCAAAGTGAGAGATAACGTGATAAAGTACTAAGAACCACAGCCTTTCCTGTGAGAATTAAGACCACAAGCCAAGTTACTTCGACGTAAGAGCCATCTTGATTCTTGAATTCCATTCTGACCACAATCTTTTATTGACACAGGCCAAAACGCATGCCACAAATTCCATTGGACAGGCACACAATTGGGTGGTCACTATTATCAAACATGAATGGATAACCAATAAACCAAACAGACATGCCAGAACCAAAAAGCTTACAGGATTTATTATCAGTTAAAGAAAATATTCTGCTTTAAGTGGTTTCTGACGGAAGCTACGGTACAAGAAACACACAAGCTCATAAAATTTGAGAATGTACACTTTACCATTGGCATAATACATGTAAATTTCCTGTTCAAGATGGGTTTCGGGTTCCTTCATGTCCAAGGTGAAGCTAAGTGTTTCTTTAACCGTAACTATTTAACTATACAAGTAAAAGAAATTACTTTAAACCTCATTTTCTGAACAAACAAAAATTGTAGCAAGATACTTTCACCTCGCTCATGTTAATTGGTATCAGCCTTCTTCCTCAGGGCTCAAACCCTCAGCTGCCTTCCTCTCATAAAGACGTATTTCCTGCTTGGCAGATGTCCTCCCATCAGCCACATTAAAGCAATCAGGAATCTGCAAAATTTTTATTTGATGGTCAAAAAGAACTCCGCTAAATCCAATGGCTGAAGTAGTAACACATCAGGTGAAAGCAGCAGGCGTCAGTCTTTGATTAACTCCCTTCTTGTCCTCCCAGTGTGAATATTACTGTATACCTGATGAGAAATTTTGTCTAGGTGGAAAACCAGTTTGACGCATTCGAAATGGTCTCTCACTAACAAACCGTCTACTATCAGATGGTCCTGCTCCAAGAATACCCAATGAGTTGGGATCAGTTACACGGGCACCATTAATCGTAGGTCTCAAGGTTTGAACTTGGGGAGCAGTGTCAGTGTCTGCTCTCCTCCGTCGCTTCCACGCTTCAAATTTTCCAGTATCTTGACCTTTGTGAATTGGCTCTGACATATTTTTATACATTCTTTGCCTCTCAAATTTGCGTGAAGAAGGAGGGAAGTAATTGGGATCGCCATCTCTATCAACATGAGTAGCGGTGCCATTAATGTGGGAAGGCCCAACCCCCATATCATCTTCCTGCTCTTGTTTAAGTTTGGAATATATTTGATGAAGTCTTTCCCCTGACAAATTTGAAAACTTAGACACATACTTCCATAACCGCATTGCCATCCCTGAAAAAAGTTATAAACAATAAGAGAAAGAAAATCATAAACAAAAGACAACTTTAAAAAAGGCCAAAAATCCCGGCAAATGTCTTAAATTGGAGAATGCCATACTATCTTGTCTGTAAGGCTCTTCCTCGTAGTCCATGACAATTTGATCTACTCTATGCCCAATAAGTTGAAGATACTTGCGAATTTTCAGAAGAACCTGGAGAAAAAGGGAAGTTACAATGATGATGTGTGGAAATGTTTCAAACACGAATAGACGTGTGAAAAATAGGAGTGAGATTTCTACCTTCTCTTTTGGAAGGTCAGCACTAGTGGTCTGTAACTTCTGGAGTCGTCTGAGCGTTCTAACTTCACCAACCATGACATCCTCACACCATTCCATCCATTTCACTTCCTTAAACTGCTCACACAATTCCTCGTTGTCAGACATTTCCCCCTCCTCTTTCACCAACTGTTCAACCTTCTGTGATTTGTGAACCTTACTTTTTCTCATTTGGACATTGACAGCTACAGTATCACGTTTCACCTTCTTATCCCTGCCGTGAGATACAGCGTTTCCAATAAGATTATCTTTCTCCTTCTTTGTTGCCTTGCGACCAACTTTAGCAGTTGCCTTTTTAACACCAACTGCTGCAAGTTCCTTTAACCCCAAAAAAAAGGTATTATGCAATAAGTATATATATCCACTAATGAAAAAATGATGAATGATTGAGTAAAATTAGAGATAAGCTAAAATTAGAAGGCCAGCACTCATGTTAATCCTGCCATCATAAACAAGTTTTGAGAATGAGCACCCATTGAATAAAAACAATGCTAATTGCAAATAGCCAAGAAGGAAAGGAAAAGGAAACTTTCTCCGGGTAAATCAGCTAGAATAACCACTCAAGACTTCACTGTCTTTTATCATTCTCCAGATTACTTACCATCTCCAGGAGTGCACTGGCACGGTCCCTTAAGTTCGGAGCACGTGGAAGAAAAGTCTCATGGTGTTGAAGTTCCACAGGAGCAATCTTCTTTGTAAGGCCAAGCCTATCATCTAACCTAATCTTTTCCCAATTTCCAAATCCATAGTAATGTATTCCCAAAAGCAATCTTGCATCATCGACTGATTAAAATACATAACATATCAGCTAAAGAAACCAGCTTGAAGATGTCTCCCAAAATGGAACAAGAAAATGCATTATGAAAGGACATACTCTGATTCCAGCCACAACCCTTGGACCAGTTAGAAGGTTTGAGGTCCATTAATGCTCGAAATTGTCCAACTGGATCTTCATATCGACTAATTCTCTTTGCCAGTAATTGAAGCTCTTGAACCCGGTTCAGTAGATCATTGGCCTTCACAGGGACACCAAAAAAGTCTAGCAAAGGACCCTATATGTTACCATTTAAAGCTGTTATTTATAAGAGTTGGAACACTCCAAAGAAACTATTGTGTAACACAGAAACATTGTTGATTGACAAAACAGTGGACCTTTGCATCCCGATTCACTGTTTCAACAGCTTCCTTGCAGCCATCCATTAGAGCATCAAAAAGCTCAATCTGTGCATCTGGTGGAGCTGTTGCAACCATACCACCAACCTCCTCAGCTATGAGGTCAATCTGGCTTGCGTTCCCAAATTTCATTACCTGTCTCGAAACGGTTAAATGTGTATAAGAAAAGAAGACAAGAAAAAACATATGCAAGCATAATGACAGACTAGCATACAAGCCAGACTCAAACAATTAATCAGATTTGAATTCAAAATCTATGAATAGCAATAATTGAACTACAAAATTGAAGACAAGCAAGAGTTCTAACTCAAAGAACCATGTATGAAGAAGCATAAAGAACACTCAAAACCAAATGTTTTGAGGAGACGATTATCATAAACCAGAAAATAAATGCATGATTAACTAGTAAAATAAATCCAAACCAAAAATTGATATGCATTAATAAAAATTGAAAATGGCTCTACTTGTACCAGGGTTGCATTTTATTCTCTCATTACGATTTCTAAAATCAAGCTGTGCAGGGCATTAAGCATACCGTGCGAGAAAATCTTAAAGCATCTCTCTTAGACAAATTCCCATGAGACCATTCTCTCACTTGTGCAGACGCCCCATCAATCATTGGGGCTAAGGGGACAGAGTAGTCAGCTTTGCGTCGCTTATGTCCCCTTTCTTGTGGTTCAGGAGGGTCAGAACCTTTCTTTTTCCTTTTATTACCAACTTCAGGTTGTGTAGCCTCTGCATAACTCTTAGTATTTCTTGCAGCACGTGGAGCCAGAGCTTCCTAGTGAGAAAGAATACAAGTCCAACTGTGATGACTACAACTTTTTAAATAGTAAAAGCATATATCTTAGAACAGAGATATGTTTCATACTTCAGCTTGGGATACAGCTTCAGGTTTTATCCAGCGACTCCAAAAACTTCCATCATCTTCAGCACTACAAAAATTGGCAACCTGGACACAGTATATCACATTATTTTAAGCAACAGAGACCAATACACAGCATGGTTAAACAAGCAGATTATAGCATCAAAAGCATTGGAATGTTTCATGCCTTAAAAGCACTCAACAATTCTTGTGCCTCCTCTCCTCCAGTTTCCTTATCTTCAACCTTCTCTGCTCTTTCAAGAATTTCATCAATATCCATGCTTAAGAGTCTCTTCTTGTTTTCTTCATCATTTCTCTCCTCCTTAAAAAGCTCCTCCGCACCAAATCTCAGAATTGCTGACAGCTCATTCTGCAATGAAAGACATGACAACACAGATTCAAATGTCAGAATGCTACATAAAGATCAAATGAGGGACTTGAATTAGGATTCTTATCGCACACATTTGTTGAAATTCAATCCATACAAACTTTTGCTAAGAATAAGAAATATAATGTCGTACTTTGTCAAAATAACTTCCTTTTTTCGCTTCTTTTTTCTCCAATCTACCCTCTGCATTTAACTTTTGTATCACCAGATGGTCTAGCACCTAAAATAACAGATAAATCACAAGTATAAAACACCAAAGGCTTAGATGAACAATTATAAAAATCACAGAAACAGTGTGCAAACAAAATATGAATATATTTGTATCATTGCAACAAACAACTGCGAATGAAAAAAGGTTGAAGTTCTAGATTTTTTTCGAAAGCTACCATCTTTTTCTTGGCCCGCTCCAAGATATCCTCTTCAACACTTTTGCTTGTCACAAACCGGTAGATATTCACAACTTCTTGTTGCCCAATTCTGTGCGCTCTACTCATCGCCTAGATAATTAAACAATTAAAACAACAGTACAATTTCCATCAAGAAATTAATCAACATAAATGAGGGTAACTATGAAGCAGATTGAATAGCTTTCTCCTTCTATACCTGCAAGTCATTTTGAGGATTCCAGTCCGAATCAAATATTATAACTGTGTCAGCTGTCGCAAGATTGATACCCAGGCCACCAGCTCGGGTTGAAAGAAGAAAGCAGAAATCATCACTGCCAGGTGCATTAAAATGATCCATAGCCTGTTGACGCAACTCCGCCTTCGTACTACCATCAAGCCTCTGAAACTGAAACCCTCTAAGGGACATGTACTCTGCCAGGATATCCAACATTCTAACCATCTGCAGTATGTTAACAAGTCAAAATCGGTTAAAAATTTGAAAAGCATGTATTTTACATCAAAATAAGCAACCTCCAGGATGCATCCAACACCCATCAATCCCACACGAGTAAACCAATAAACTAAATTCTGTCCTATAAAGAATCAGCAGGCAAGATGAAATCATCATCTTGTATAAAACTCCAGTAGAGAACATGACACGCCATATAAAGTCTGTAGTCGTTACGTAAATTCTCTGACTACTAAAAGCAGGAAGTCGAGCAGATTATAGTGAAGTGCAAGGAAACAGTTTTACCACAGCCCTCATCAAGGCATCTAACATGTCTACTACCACTAACCATCATGAGAAAGCATAACATCATTACGTCTAACAGAGACATTTTATATTATTCCCAACTTGGTAATGATAAGTAGTAACTAAAATGAGATGCACATGAGCTATCCTAACACAAACCTGAGAAAAAATTAAAACACGGTGTTTTGTCTCATGCAATTTCACGAGAAGTTTGTCAAGGATAACCAGCTTTCCACTGCTTAAAATGATTCTCTCCAGTTTGCCGCTATCATTAATGCCGGGATTCCCACCATAACCATGATCAGCACTCTCAAACAAAAAAGGATGGTTACAACATTTCTTCAACTCTACCACAATATTCAAAAGTGAAACCTGAAAATATGAAATTACCAAAATATGTCAATACTTCCAATAATAAAGATAATTTCAAAAGAATTTAATAAACAAAACAAATCTAAGGCATTTTTCTCAATTACCCAAAATATCAATATTTCTGTTTTTGGCATAAAATCACAGATTTTCTGTGACTTATCCTCCTTGTCACAAGCACTTTTTTTTTGGTAAATTATCACAAATCCAAATTATTAACTCATATATATTAAGATTCACTAAGGAGGATCTCTTTTTCATTAAACATTGAACATATTTTTATATTTCAATAAAGTGTATGATGACTAAAAATTCATATCTTTAGTAGGTCAAGAATAGCAGCAATACCAGGACACTTATTTTCTCAACTTAACATTAGCAATCATAGAAATTTCATGTTGTTCACAAAATAACTATAACTTTCTCCATAGGTTGGTAACCTCATTAGAAGTCCAAAATCAATAACAATCAAAGTAACCTGAGACATGGAAGGTAATGAAAGAAAACCAATAAATCAGCGTCACATATGTATATTCTTTTGGCCTTAGTACTGCAGTTCATAATTAAAAAGGCAAGAGAGAGAGGAAGCAACTCATCATCAGCAACATTTATAAAGAACTTTCTAAGCCAATATGTTGCAAACTAACAACGAAATTGATACTAGCCTGATTTCCACGAACTCCTTTGTTCAAATCATGAAAGTTGCGCTCTAAAATCCACTTGTAGTATCTAAAACAATGTAAGCAACAGAAACTTGTAAAATTCATCAATGAATAGAAATAATATCAAGATGAATCAACGAATTAAAAATGATACTCACTGCTTTTGTAGAGGGGACATTTCAACTCTCAGAATACGTTCAATCTTCGGAGGCAATGATTTTTCTACATCCTTGATGACTCTTCTGAGGATGTGCGGCCTCAACTCCATATGGAGATTAGCCAGCTAAGTATGCAGAAATTATTTTTAAATGAATGAGATAAGTATAAATTTCAGTATTATAATGAAGAAAGATAATATACTTATAACAAAGAAAGATAATGCTACTATTAACACATTTTACCTCATTTTCATTGAAAGAGCTAAGATTTTTGTAGTTTTGAACAAAATCATCCTTACTCTTGAACTTATCGGCGTCAAGAAAGTGAAGCAGTGCCCTGTAAAAATTGAGGAAAGCGGGAAATCAGATAACTGAAGCACCAAAAAAATTCATATCAATAAGAAAAATCCAAATCTTTGAAGGAAAAGAGAAACATCTAGTATCTCAGTTTTCTTCTAACTTATTAATCATACAATATTATAATAATGCTGCGCACAGTATCAAAAGTACAACCCACAGCTCAATTAAAATTTGACAAATCCAAATAGTGTAAAGCCACAACTTACATAATCTAATGGATGGAACCCAAGAAAATTTGTACAATCATACAGCAACGACATTGAACCAATAAAAATAGCATGACAGAAATCAGGGAAGTTGGTAAACTTCAGAAAATTTTAGACCTAAACCCCAAAAGTCTTTCAATGCCAAATCCAAATAGTGTAAAGCCACAACTTATATCATTTAATGGATGAAACCCAAGAAAATTTGTACAATCATATGGCAACGACATTGAACCAATACAAATAGCATGACAGAAATCAGGGAAGTTGGTAAACTTCAGAACATTTTAGACCTAAACCCCAAGAGTCTTTCAATGCCAATATGTCTCATAATTCCAATCTATCACACTGGATTTTTTAGGGCATGTTATATGTGCTTAACATCTTTTAAAACCCCAGTGGTTTACATTTAACATCAAACTATTTAAGTAACATAACATTTGTAGGTGACAACTTCGACACAAAGGCTTCAAAGAGACCCTTTCATTTAACCATCTCCTCTTGTAGAAGATAATTTTCAGCAAGGAAATACAAACATACCTGACAAAACAACACTAAATAACTTGTACAGCTTAATTTTTGAGAACTAATCACTTCTAGTGAACAACTAACAGGAGTTAATACCCAACATGGAAAAGTGCTTGCATGTTCAATATCCCCATTATAATCATAATAAGAAGTTAGATTCTTATCAATATCCAGAGTTTGCCTATTGCACTGACATAATGATCAAACTTTCATAAGGTTTCAATATCTGACTGTAATCTCAACAAATAAGAATGCAGCATTTGAAATTTGAGACAGCAGTAAACACATCAAGGGGGTAAAGAAAAGAATACCAAAGCTCTTCCACACTGTTCTGCAATGGAGTGCCTGTAATCAGCAACTTGTTCTTGGTGCTGAATTCCTGTAGGATAAAACAATTTTGAGAAATGAAAAAAACGAAAACAAATCAAACATGCAGGTAAAAGATTGACCAATTAGAGAACTGGCATTACCGAAAGAGTGGTATATAGCTGGGCCTCACTATTTTTTAACCTGTGAGCTTCATCAACCATTAGGTAATTCCACTTGATCCTTGAGAGTACTGCCTTGTCCTTCAGGACAACTTCGTAGGTAGTTAACAGCGTATTGAATTTTATAGGTCGGCCAACTTTCTTATCATTATAAAATTCATACTGCTGGCAAACCTGCAAGGAGGAGAAAGTGCATACATCTGTATATGGAAAATAAAAGACACAGGGAAAATGTAATAAATTTTATAGGTAAGTCATCAAAGTAGATGGATTGGAATGGTAATGGAGAATAACTAACCCTCCATATACAGATTGTTATATGATTGTTATAACTCAATCATCACTGAAGGGGGATAGAGACAGCCTCTAAACTAATTTCTTCTGCAACTATTGATTTCAGTTTCAAGACCAGAAAGTGACTGAATTATCTTCTCTCTATCATAACAAGTCCAACAACAAATACAATTTATATTGGAGTTTTCACTGGGGTTTTTTATAACCTTTTCGAAATTACACGAATAAAGAACCTCACTTTTTTTCAATTTACAAGTAGATACTACTAAAACACAAGGTAGAATCAAACTACTAACAAAAGCAAGGTAGAATCAACACTAAGAAAATGGGATATGGGCTTTTAAGTTGTAACTTAAAAACCTACATGTATGAATTACCTCTCTACTAGCACGGGTACCAACATACACAATGACATTCATATCAGGAAGCCACTTCCTAAACTCCTTGGCCCAATTAGATAAAGTCGATAGTGGCACAACAGCAAGAAAAGGCCCAGGGATTTGTTGAGCATTCTGCAGGGAAAACCAAAAATAGTTTATTTGATACATCTAAAAAAAGGTGACTAAAATATTACAACACAAGTTTAGACAAATAATTTACCTGTAAAAAACCAAGCATGGACACGGACTGGACAGTTTTGCCAAGACCCATCTCATCAGCCAATATAACATTTGTATCATTCCTCCAACTGTCACATATGAAAGAAACCACAAATATTTAATTAATTGAAAAACCTGGAAAATAGACATTTCCCATAACTCAAAATGTTACCTATTAACAAGGAAGTTCAAACCCTCGAGCTGATAATCACGAAGCTTTCCTCCTCTTAACCATTCAGGTTGTTCATCAAGTTTCCTTAAGCTTGCTGAAAATTTAGTTTGCATGTTAAATACCTTCTTAGGAACAAACCATGTAGAGCATGCAAGTTTTACATGGCAGATAAAAGAACAATATTCATTCAAGTTCATCAAGTTTCCTTAAACTTGCTGAAAGCTTATTTCTGCACATTCTTAGCAACAAATGATCTGGATCATGCAAGTTTTACATTAGCATATAAAAGAAGTTCACTCAGGTTGTTCATCAAGTTCCTTTTAAGTTTCTGAAACTTATGTTTGCACATTAAATCTTCTTAGCAACAAATTATTTAGATCAAAGCAAGTTTTACATGACAGCTAAAGGACAATATTCACAAAGGGAAGCAGAGGTGTGAGGAGAGTTCACAAAAAATATGAACTAGACAAGGATCATGTCAGCAGATTTCGGGATCAGGAACCAGAATTTGAAGTAGAACGATATAATATGAAGCAAACTGTACTAAGAAACAGCTCTCAAGATGTCATTTCTAATACTGAAAATGTAAATGAAGTTAAGTTTAAAATAGCAAACAAGAATATCTCAATACTAAATCCTCAACAAGTTTTCTAATTGGTATGTTACCAAATCAAGAAATAAATAGCAAACTCAAATTAACCATACCTTTCCCTTTCTTACGCTGGAGATCCACCATTTTCCCTTGCACGGCCATTGCAGCTTCACGTGCCTGCTCACAGAGTGCAAGTCAAGAAACATCTTGCAGGTAATATAAAATGGGACAAAACTACACTAATACTGTACCTTGTATTCATCAATTGCATCTTGTGCAAATGCTATATCTTTATCCTTTTCCCTGAAACAGGCATTGTTAAACATAATTTTGAGAGTAAACTTCATATCATAGGCACAGTGTACAGAAGAGAAGCATCAAAGAAAAGAATAGAAGCTTATGAATAAGGATGAAATTAAGAATCCAGCAAAAATGTGAAATGTATATAACACTTTTCACAAAAAGGCATGGCTTGAGCAAAAATATTACACCAGTCAAAAAAAGACAATCATACATAAAACTTTTCACAGAAAGGCATGGCTTAAGCAAAAATACTACAACAGTCAAAGAAGGAAAATCATACAACAATATGGTTTCAAATACCAGGTTGCTTCAGCATAAGATAGTCCTTGCCACTTTACTAAGTACTCAGGTACAACATTGTCGAAGTTGTCTTTACTAATTCGATCAGCAATAACTCTCTCCACCTTAAAAAGCACAGTGCAATGAAGCACAATGAGATGAGGAAGAGAAAGTGAAATCTTACAACTATGCCCAGAAATAATGAAAAAACAAATTTATAAAAATTAAACCTGACTGTTTTGCTTGATTAGATCCAAATCCATTTCCTTGCTCACATCATTGACCTCAATCTGGCAGGTTAACACAAACCAAATAGAAAAGCTTAACCATCTACCAACATTTTTTTTCTAGGCAGTTTTATATACATGAGACACTTCAAAAGAAAAGGGAAGGAACAAGAAATACGGTCATTTATAAAAGAGCAGTTGCTTTAAATTAAACAGCTGGCAAACATCTATTCCATATATATTAACTATTTGACCATCCTTGAAATCATATCGGTCACATTAAGGGGGGAAAAAACAATGTCCCCAGAAATCTAACGTTTAACATTATTCCAGTAGCATTCTTATGGTGATCCTCATCCTTGAAGTTGCACTTTGTTCTATGACAGAAGTAATGTAAGTTTTCCAAGCCCATGGTACCTTTGAACAATGAAGAAAATCAGCTAAGATTTTCAACCATGCAAGTGGAGCCTGAAAATAAATTTAGAATAATCCCAAAAAGCCTAAAACTAAGATGATACTGCTAGATTTTGAGACCTCTCACTAAATGTTTTTATCCAATGATTTGAATAATACACTTCAAAGGGAATTCCAACATTTAAATCTTCATGCCAATTAAATTCAGAGTATGTTAGGGATAACCATGATATGAATCTTCAGATAAGAATGATGGCTCAAAATGTTAGTTACTCTTCAAAAAATAAACAAGTTCTGGACACATATATGAACTCCAAAAATTGTTGTTAATACACAAGAACTAACAAAAGACTTACCTCCTCGCGTGTAAGCATTCTCCTATATCGCACATCTTCCATCACCTTTTTTGTGTAGTTCAGTACCTTCTTAAAACCACTTAGCTGAAAGCACAAGTAAACACAGATTCTAAATACCATATAGAAAAAAGTTCACCACCAGAAAATTCCAAGCAAAGCAACAAATAATTTGTACATAATTAGTACATGAAATCACCATCAACACATAAAGGCAATCATACATTTTGCAGTTCAGAGAACGATTTCCACTGACAGTGCAAGTGTGACTGGCCTTTCCATTTTATCAAAAATTCCGTCTGATTCCAATCTGGCTCTACCTCAAACAAGTGGCTCAACAGAACAGGTTCTGTTGATCTATTGTTCCTTGCAGCATCTTCAGCCATACCTTTTGGTTGATGCCATAGAACTCTTTCAATGGAATCACCATCTTCTTCTTCAATTTCTTCCTGAACAAACAATTTCCAAAGAATGAATATGTATCATACATGTAGAACATGGCAAAGTAAGACAAATTAGGGTGTTTCCAACGACATGCCATATTGAAATCCATGGTTAAAAGGAATCAAGGCACATAAGCATCAGCAGAACCATTAAAACTAAAATAAAAATGCCCAACAGCACAATTATCAGTCAATCCCAGTACAAAAATGAAGACATGAAGTTAGTACCCCCCATCATGGAATTGCAATTTTGGATAAGAAAAATCAGGAATTTCTGTGAGGTATGGTGATGCAAGAACTAGCAGCCCAGACATTTATAGTTTGTCAAACCAAAAAGAAATAGGAAATTAGCAAAATGCACACCAAACTCAATGTTATTGACAATTCTGAAACTATGAAACCGGTAAAAACTAAAATACATGAGGAAGTTAGCACAAATCATGTCAAACGCAAGATTGATGACATTTCTGATACTATAAAGAAGCAGAGAGAAGAACTAAAAAAGCTGTGAAGAAGTTAGCACAAGCCACGTCAAATGCAAGGAGGTTGATATTTCTGAAACCATAAAGAAACACTAGAAAGAATTAACACATCCAAGGAAGTCAGCAAAGCCAACATCAAACACATAGTTGTCGATATTTCAGAGAACATAATGATTGAAATCAATTTAAAGTATACTACAGTAATAAACCCCAACCTAGCTTGGTGGCGTAGTAAGGAATTGTTATTGGCTTGGGGATGGAGGCGTGGCGTTCACATTGCAGTGAGTTAGCCATTTTTAGTTCAGTTATTGTTTATCCTTAAGAAAGAGTTGTTGTCTATTAAAATAGTTAAAGCTGGTGTGAAAGAGTTAATATCTACAATGAATAATCAATGCTAGATGCCTAGTTTAATAAGGATTTAATAATAGTAAAACTGAAATATATGTGTATACATATTTCAGTTTATAAGAATGATGTTTTCTGAATTCAGGAATTTCTTCAGGAAGTGCAAGCCTTTCTCTCTCAGAGTGATTATATAGCTCAGACATCTTTTTGTCCCTTATCTTGAATTCTACCAAGCATAAAGTTTGCAATCTATTTGTTGCAATCTAGAATCAAATTCTTCTGCCCATCCTAAATTATATAAAGCACCAGGTAAAAAGTTATGGTACAAAAAAACATTGGTTAACCACATATGTGAATAGGATATATGTTTTATCACCTTAGAAATTAAGAGAGAGAAAAGATCGGGCTTGACTATCTACCATGTAATTAACCAGTTGCATAAATAGGATATGTTGCTTAGTATGTATGATGAAAGGACGAAAAGAAACAGCAGAAAGTAGAAACAATTAATCAACAAGGTCAAGCAAAAAACATTTTCAGCAAGTCTCAATGCAATATTACCAAACATGTTGGGTCACAAGGCATTTGTTATCAATTCAAAAAACAATAAGAGCAACATAAAATAATCACAAGTTTATGGCACCTTTTGCGGCTTTTTCTTTTTCCCTTCATCTACATCTTCACTCTCTTCACTTTCAACATAAGAGACCTTGCGAACCGACCGACTAGAAGTTCGAATCTCACTGCTTTTTCCATTAAAATTATTTGACAAAGTGGAACGAGCAGTAGATTTACGAGGATGTGCTACTCTTCTAGTCATGTTCTTGAAGTCCTCATCAAGATCACAGTCTGTGTCCTCAGCTGAATCCTCATCCTCCTCGAATGAACTTTTCGCTCTCTTCAGTCTGCTAGAAGCCTCATGCAATGACTTGCGTTCTCTCGTGGACTTTGTAATGCGTAAGCCTTTACCACGATGTCCACCCTTAGGTTTCCTTGTGTAATAAGAATTATCATCATCTGAGGCATCCAAATCATCCTCACTGTTCTCATCTTCATCTGATTCTTCAGCTTCCCAGTCTTTATCCTGCTTACAATCATAAACCACTTTGTCATTATTATATTGAGAATGATTTATCACTTCATTATCTAATATGAGTTCACTTCATTATCATATGTATATCTAATTAGAATATACATATGATGAAATGCATATAATGCATGTTACCCATGCAATTAATTTGGTCCCAGGTTACAGAAAAAAAGTTTGTACTAGCATCTCACAAGTTAGTTCCGATTGCACTTTAAACATAAGCCAAAAAGGACACCATTTAGTATGATTGTACAAAAGGAAAGTAAGATGATGCAGCATATGCAACCACCATAAAATGTTTCATCCCCCCTTCCTTCCCTACTTACTTACTAATGCAACAGAGACAGTATAGTATAAGTCAATAGAATAGCGGACACAGTTTTAACAAGTATGTTTACAAATTAGAACTCACTTCTGTGCAAAATATATTTTTCTACAATCCAAATTTATGCATCCCAAGCTTCCCTTTATGATCAAAACATATTCTAAAGCAATTTACATCGTCTGTCCAAAGATCGATCACACTTATTTTCGAGCACATGGAACAAGGTATAAGGAAGAAATACTGTCTGTCTATTTGTTTTTACATAAAACAAATCTTATTAAAGGATCCAAGGGCACTGAAGGTGCAAAACAACAAATGCTGAAGCTCAGCTGAACACTGGTATATTAGTGGATGGTACAAACCTGACTCTCCTTCTCCAGGACACACGGTCAGAAATTAACCCATGTATATTTTTCCCATAAAAATTATAACGGTACAAAACAGAACACGCCCATGGAAGGCACCAAAGCTTAGATAACAAAGGGAGATGAATGGAACGGTTACAAAATTAAACAATCTCAATGATGCCCAATCAGCATATGCTAATACTATATCAAAACAATGGAAAAGGAATAGAAAACAATTATGATAATGCAAGGATGATAACCTTGCTTCCTTGCCGAGCACTTGTGACACCATAATCAGGTTCAAAGTCTGCATCATCTGGATCATCCTCTGTATAGGATTCAAAAGAAAGTATAGGAATCAAAAGAAAAAGGAAAAACAGACTTAGGATTTCATATTGGAGGTATAAATTCAAACTCTGGAAAATAGGTGCACTGTTTCCACTCTTACACAACTAAAAAAAAGGATATTAACATCTAATATCAGATACATAGCAATAGCAAAGAAATTACCATCGTCTTCATCTTCTTCCTCGTAATCAGCATCACCATCATCATTGTTGTTATCTTCAGTATCATCGTTGCTGGGTAAAGCTCTTGAAATCCTTGATACATTATTATGGGGTACAGGGGGCATATGTTGTCTTGAGTTCACTCCAACAGAACGGTTGAACCCCCTGTAGTGCATGGAGTCACTTTGATCTTCGCCATCCTGCTCGTAGTATTCATCAGATAACATCTCCTCTGCAGGAACATCAGAATGCCCCTTCTGTCCCTTACTCAGTTCTTTTTGCTCCTCTTCATCTTCCGACACTAATTTATCATCTCTTCCATCTGATACATTATCTTCTGAGCCTTCTGCAAGTTTATAATCTGATTTTGAATCCTGCCCAGAATCTGATGCACCCTGAGAGCCCATAGGTTGGCAGTCCTTCCAAAAACTCGAACCCCACTTTCCAACTGCATTTCTCCTTCCAGGAGGCTGAAAATGAGAATCACTCAAACTTACGTCATTGTCAGGTACTGGACCACCATGGAATCCAACAGCATTATCTGGCTCCCCATCACTTTCATACTGTGCATCCATATTCATATCAAACTCTCTTCCACTAAAGCCCCCATCCATATCTTCACTCCCTACCATTCTATTGACTTGTCGTCCCTGCCGCTTTTCTTCTAAGACACTGCGTGAAACTGTTTCGTCAGAGAAGTTCCTAAAGAAGGCCATCCTCCTACATGGAATTTTTTAAATGGCAACGTTCTAGCATCCAAAAAGCATTATGTAGACACTGCAGTGTATCAGCTTTTCTTCCAAAAGTATCTCTAGAAAACAAAAGCAGCAAAAAGATTAAAAGAAACATCAACTAAAGAAATTAAATAGATGAAGAAACTCAAAATTCGGTAAATTTATAGGAATTAGACGTGGCAATCTTTTTTCGAAGAAACAAAAAGCAAGGTTGGTCGACAACTGCTCTTCATTGTTTAATTTCAGACTACAAGAAGGGGAAAATTGTACATCATGCATAGGTAAATAGAAAGATCACTGCTTTTTCAGGTGATAATAATCAAAAAATCAGCATTATATCTTCGTCCACAAGTAACTAGCTACATCCATTTGTAAAGCAAAAGTCAAAGTTCAAATAATTTGTCATCAACAATCACAGACAAGACGCCACAAGACCTTCAAACGAAGAACTGAAGTGACATACTTGGAAGATCAAACAGTCTCAGGTGAACGAGGGAAGTGCGGACTATAGTCCAAAGCAGCAGACTAAACGTCAAAACAAATATCGATTGAAAAACAACGAGAATCCAAATTCAACAATCGCTGAACTCATCCAAAATCAAAGCAGACAATAAAAGGAAACTGATGGAGCAAACTACAGATCCATGAGCAACAAGGTAAAATCAAACGGAATGAAACTTCGGAAGTCTGAGAGTTCCAAATTGGAAACCCTAGAGCACAAAACGAAACTTAAATCCGAAATCGCAAACCCTAAACTCACGAAACACAACTTAAACGGGAAAATCCGAGCCGAAAATCAAGGCATGTGGTTTAGACAAAGGGAAGGCCAAAGCTAACCTTTGAATAAAAAATGGAGCGTATAGACAATGACTGGAATGCGATTAATCAGGTCAAAGAGTTTCTTTCAACATGATATGGAGTGCGCAGGTTAATAATTGTGCGCACCTTTCAAATCGCCGGAAACCGAATCGCCGGCAGGAAGCTAGCGAACGACGTCGTTTAGGTGCTTCTGTTTCCAAGTTTATTTGAATTAATTCAGGTACAAAGGTTTTGACAGGCTGTTCGATGACGGCGGCGATGGCGACCGGCGCCGGTATTGAGAGGTTTAACGACGTGGCGATTTGATTGGGTTAATCGTCGATTGGTTAGAGAGAGAGAGAAACAAAGTAAAACAAAAATAGGCGTTTTCTAGAGAGAGAGAGAGACAGAGAGAGCGAAATGTTATGTTTACGATAAAATAGGAAAATTATAAAGAAGGATTTGAGTGATTTAATTGCTCTCTCCCGAGACATGCTTTATAGTAACCCTCTCCCTCTCTCTCTAAAAATTTGGAGATAATTTTTTGGAAAAATTAAAAAGCAGTTTTTTAGTTTCAAGTGTTTTTCTATTTTTCGATTTAATCCCCAATGGGACGGGTCCACGTGGCATATCGGACGGTAGGCGTGAACCGAGGTTTTGGATGGCCGCACGCGGCTTTGAGGGTTGAAATTTAAGTGTGTGTGTGTGCGCTCTCTTGCTGCAGTGAAAATATAGTGACGAAAATGTCCTTAAGGAATGAGTGCATTAGAGATAAAAAGGCGACGGTGGATTCGCAAATTGCCTGTTTTGGGCTAACGAATATCTTTCATTGGATGTATAACATTTGCCTAATAAAATGGTTTAATAATTTTCCGTACTTCTTAATATGTTATTCTTTCTGATAGTACAACAACAACAAATGACAATAAAAATAGTACAATAAAAACTACTAGTAGTAAAAATCCTCTAATTGCGGGTTTGGAAAGATTTAAGGTACACAATCTTACTTCTAATTACAAAGTTGTTTTTAATATATTATAAGTAACGGGTAAGGTAAACAAAAAATTATTTTGTTTTTTTCTTTATGATAATCAATTATAAGTTAAAGAAACAAAATAGAGACCTTTTTTTTCTCTTTATAAGAGTTAATAGTGAGATTTTGACCTTCATAAAGAACAAAATGAGACAAAATAGAAATCTTTTTGTTGCCTATTTTGTTCTTCATAATAGTAAGCTCTGCATAGGTGTCCTTTTTACCCTTACTCAAGGTCAGGTCTACCTAATTTGTAGAGAGACTGTTTTCAAATTATCCACAAGAAATAAGAAAGAAAGTATAAAAATAGTTAATACTTTCTAATAGTAACATATTTCATTGTGTGTGAGGGAGAGAGGATTAAGTTAAAAAAGCATCGTAATTGTTGTTATTAATATCGTGAAGCATTGTTCCTAGTGTGTCCAAAAAAGCTTTGGGATCATTGATGATAAATACTTAAATGTGATACCAAACTTTCAACTCTTGGTAATTTATCATTGAAGACTTGAACATGCCTATAACATTAAAAAGGACTATTGTTATTATTGTTAACATTAAAAAGACTACTATACTTGTTATTATATTAAAATTTTAGGTAATATGCATTACATCAATGTTCCTATAGCATTAAAAAGACATAATCTTGTTTTCCCCAAAAATTTGTGGATAATACGCCATTTATTTTATTTAGACATTTAAAGTTGCAAATATCTATTGGGTATAACAATATTGAGTGTTATTATCATAAAAGAATGGCACACAGAAAATTTCATTGAGATAAAAAATAAAATAGGAATAATAAAGGTAAATAAGAAGGAAATGCTGATGAATATAGTGAAGCAAATTCTAAATACAATGAAATAATTTTCTCTTCATGTAAATTATAATATATTAATTAACCTTATGTGTTTTGAGGCTAATTAGATGATTGATAGTAGTACATCAATTTATATTGCTAATTGTTATCATAGTTTAATGTTATACATTTGATAAGTTGTAAGTATGTTAAAATAGGAATTGTTGGTCTTCAAATAGTGCACACAAAGAGGTTACTTGTGTAAATGAAGTTTATCTTTTCAAATTTTAATGAAATAATTACATATACTAACATAATTTATTATGATTAATTCATATAAGGCAAGGCAACAAAAAGTCATTGTAAGCACTGACATTTACAACAAAATACAAGGGGCAAACATTATGTCGTATAAAATATTATTTTTCTCTTTAGGTTTTGTGATTTAGAAAGCTTTAAGTAGCAATATATCTATAAACACATGCACTTACATTTTTAATCATCCCTTTATATCCATCAATACTAAAACATTAAAATAGACATAATTTCTAGCAATAAAGTCATTTTACATGTATTTTTTGTTTTCCATCTTCTTGACTAATTCTCAACATGCCCGAATGAGGTTGTTAGCAAATGACCAAGTCAAATACCAGAAGTAACAAGGATTAATATTGCAATATACTAATAGGTCATCATGTAGTTTTAATATATAGTCCAGTGAATTTCATTCCTAAATGACATGTGTGTATTTGCAACTTGAATTGGATTAATTTGTTGATAATGTTACATGTTCACAATCCTACTTTTCTCAAATTTGCTAATGATAACAACCAACACCACCACCATTAAGAATACCAAAGCTTTTCATCTTTAACTTCCATCAGGAGTCTATGTTAATTTGTAACAATGTGGCTTATGTATAATGGGTTACTACCTAAGATACCAATATGACATTAATAGGCCCCCCCAACACAAAAATTAGCCATATCATTATTATTAAATGGAAACTTTTGATGAAACTTTGGGTCTCTTTATCAAAAATCAACTAGTATGGTATAAGAAATGTTAGGATCTTTTTTGAACACTAACAAACATTAAGGTTTAAGCTAAATCTTAGTACAAATCTCTAGGCTAAAATTTACATGTTATTAAATACAAGTTCAGACCCTAATGTTTTAAGTATTAAAAATAACCTTAACATTATAATAACCTTAAACATCTAATGTCAAATTAATGAAACCAAAATCTTATCAAGGTTTCCATTAACTTAAGCCAACATGAACTCCCTAATGGGTAAAAAGGGACTCACCACTACCAACTTGGAGCTTAGTTGACAATAGCGAGCCCCTACTAGCAAAAAGAAGCCCCAAATAGTCACTAATGCTTGACTCATATTCCTCTCAAAATTTTGAATCCCATGACCTATTTTATAGTTCAATTTATGTGCACTCTTTTATGTTCTCACTTTAGATGCCACTTAATTAAAGATAAGTCACTTTATTTATGTAGTTCCTTTCCTAGCACCTTTTTCTCTACTAGTTAAAAGTATTTTAATGAGTTTCATCCTTCTCTCTATCATTTTTTAGGAGACAATCTCGTAACATTTTTAGTTTGAAGTTATGCAGTCCCTATATTTATTATAGGTTGTGGAGGTGTATAGTCCCTAAATGTATTTACTTTATATAAACCTATTGCATATGGTTTGATTTATGTCTCCTTATTGTTTAATCTGATTGCAAGTGGTATTATTTTTGTTTGTTTGAATTTCTTGTTCAATGTGGAGGATTGATCTTATGGTTTGTTTCATAAGTTTTGGTTTTTACCATACTTTTTTAGCATCATTTTATAAATAACGACAAAGTTATCATGTTGAGCAAACTTGCTTCCTCCTTTCCAAGCTCCCTTCATCCATTAATTTTCCAATGTGAACAATCTCTCTATGTTTGGGCTTACTTCATCTAATTAGTCCAAAAAAGGGAAAGAGAGAAAGTCATAATTATCAAATCATCCATAGATTACGATCATGTTTATTTGTCCTAATAATTAAATAAATTTGACATATATAACATTATTGAGGCAAAGCTTGTATCAATTTAACTCAAGCTTAATTAAAATTACAACATCAATAAGGTATATAAACTAATTTTGGAACCATCATAACAACTTTAAAGTTTTAAATTAAGATAGGAACCATATAAAGATATTGCCATATGTACACATGCATTAGTTTCATATGTTACATTAAAGTACATGATGATCAATTATTAGTTTCCATAAACATTTCTTCTAATATCTTAAAGAATATAAATAACTTACGTGCAAGAATTTTATTGATGATGAAATTAGACTAGCTATATTTGACTAATTAACTTTTACTAAAAAATAGGAAACAAGTATTTTAAAATTATGTTAGAGTCTTTGTTCTTATCTTAAATAAAGTATTTTCCAACTCTCCACATACCATGTTGACATGAACCCATAAGCTTATTAATGAAGTATAAAGAATCAAATTTAGGCTAAAGATTTTATCATTATAAATTTTGTGGCAATGTGTGATGAAAAATTAAATTATTATACCAATGTTTATTAAATTAATACCCAAAAATGACATGAACATGAGTGTAAAATGCCTAAACTTGAATTATCTTTAACGTTCATAATATAAAATTGTATGATCTTATAAATTATTATAATGTTTATTAGTAGGATTGTAATGGCTTAGTATGGAAATGTAAGGCTTTTATAGTAGTACTTCAAATTAGAACATGAATTGACTTACATAGATGGGAAAACAAACATATTTGATAAAGTGAACTTTGATTATGTAAGCTACAGATATACATGTGAGATGGAAAAAGATTTAAGGTACCTCCAAGTTAACAAGGCTGATTATAGAGTACTAGGTTACAAATTTAGTGAGGTTTTAAGACTCGTTGAATTAAATGATATTTTTATTACGCTAATCAACTTGACCAAAAAATGTATGGGATGGTTGACGTGTATGTTACACATAAGGTAGACACACCATTATATATACTTAAAATATTGCATATAACTAGAAGAGAGGAGATTAATAAGGAGAATGATATGCATGAGGTAGATGGCATACATTGCAAAGATATTAAAGTTTCTTTTAGAAAGGGGATGAACATGATGGAGATAACCATAATGAAGAAGGAAGTAATGGGGTTAAGGTGGAACTAACTAAGAACAGAGAAGGAATGAATGATAGACAATAATGACAATGACGAGACGAATAATGATGAACATGCAAATGGTGTAATTTCTAAAGAAGTTGAAGACTAAGTAGATATTGATTATGGTCAATCTGAATTTTAAGTACATATTTCATACAACCATCAAATAGTTGACATTAATTCCACCAATTGTGAAAATTTTATTAGCAATGAAGAATACTCAGGTAAAGAGGAACCTGGTGATCCATTACAAAGACCAAGTAAAATTATTAGGTGTCAACTAATTGATTTAATACCACAGTGGATAGTAAGCATGGAGTTTACATTGCCAAGGAGTTTAAATATGTTATTATGGATTATACATTGCAATTAGGGTTTGATGTGTGCCTTTCGATTGAATTTCATTATATGATTATGTTTTATATCTTTTGATTAACAATGAGCACATGTTACTGACTTAAACGGTAGAAAAGAAATCACCATGCCTAATCAACAAAGTAATAATTTAAGTTCCATCTATAATATTTGTTTATTAAAATATTATCAATCCACATAATAAACTAATCATGACTTATTGCCATATTGTTAGCTCTACATATACTATTAAAAGAAATATGGTTATATTTGTCCTCATACATGCAAGTTAGGTATAAGGTTCAAAAGACAATCAAACATAATTTTATGACAATTACAAACTAAAACAAAAAGCAGGAAAGTGTCATTGGGAAGCGTTAGAATATCATAATAAGAGAAACTTTCTTGGTCCATATAAAGAATGAATATGGAGCATAATAAATCACTATAATGTGATTACATATATTTTTTAAGTAGTTAGCTTTCATATGACGAAAGGAATTTTTTTGTTTTGCAACTAATGTAATTAGCATAATCTTTTGTCAACTAATTGTAACTGGGTGAAAATCATCTATATTTTGACTCAACTATGTATATTTTGTGAATGTTCTTTACATCACTTATGTTGAATGCATTTTCTTGACTTTATTAAATGTATACAGGTTATGATACATTATAAGTTGCCAATTACTAGGTTGTATTAAATGCATTTGCATGTACTTGCTACTGCTAAAATAATGCAATATGGCTATATCACTTATTGGACATACATTACAAGTATTATACAACTTAGATTCATCATAAATTTGATATAAGTGCCATTACCATAACAAAATGACATTTTTATCACTAATTGATTGTTCAAATAACTATTCAATTCCAATACAAGGTGCTATAACCATGCAATTTCAGTATAATGTCATAAATAAAATTCCATTAAAATAAAATTTCAATTATAATTTAGATTCATTTTCCTAGAACATAGTTGAAAATTATAAGCATCTAAAGCATAACAAAATCCTACAATAATATTCAATAACTTAAACTTCAAATACTTTTCCTCATAACCAATATATTAATGTCTTTCTTTTTGTTCTTTATTTGCTCCTTAATCTTTAGTTTTCTTCAATTTGTCTAATATTTAATGCTCTCAGCAATGAATAAGTGGCCTTAAGTTCATAATGAATATTAATTTTAGTTATCCTTATTTCAACCTCCTTCTTTAAAAGAGCTACTTCTTTCTTTAACTTATGAATTACTTCAATTTAAGAAATTTCTCGTCATACCATTTAAAAGTTTCACATCTTCCAACCAATAAATATACCATTTCAACCATTTTTATGATACAAGTTCATGCATTTCATAAAGAAATCTCATTGACAACTCATTGGATAATCGATGCTTCCACAGAATCTCCTCATATCATGGGCACACTATAAAGTTCTTAATAGAGAATTTTTCCCTTATTAGCAAGTCATACTCTGAAAGTTGGAGCTTAATATTATATAAGTTAGATGATGGGAATTTCATAGACATTATTGAAATGACAAACTAAACCAAAAAGTCAAGGTTTCCCAAATAAAATCCATTTAAACCATTTGTACAAAATAAAGATAATTAGGTTTTAACTTTAATTACATAAGATAACATTTATTAATTACTAAATCCATCTAGTCTAAACGTCATTTCTCATCATAATGTGAAGTTCTTTGTAATTTTAAACATAATATAATTTAACATGTTAGCAATTAATTTATGATGCATCTTCAAACGTATATTGAAACCATCGTTGAATATTCCAAAACATATGTAATGGCTCTTCAATTTCCAAGTCACACTCTAAAACAAAAACAAACAAAAAAAATACTATTCCCCTTACATATCATCTTTCTTCAGTGATGGGGTGGTATGTAGAATTGGTGTTAGGACCCCGCCCTTGTGAGTCACGATCTAGACGTCCTAAGTGACATCTAGACGCACATCCCAAAAAGGTGGAGTGCCCTTACCAAGACAATCCTCAAAATGGAACTTCATCTTGATCTCTTCAGAACATTTGTCCCTTGACTTGTGTTTAGAGCCTAAGTCTTTAACTGTTTTTTGATCATTAATAACCACTTCTTGTTAATAACCATTATTTAATTGAGTTCTATAACTAACTTCAACTAAATAGTTGTCTAATGTACTGGCCTTAACTTCCTCTTTGTATCATCTGTGGTTGACCTATCATCTGTGTTTGCTTATGGTCTGTGTTTGGCTTATGGTCTGTGTTTGCCTATGGTCTGGGTTTGGCTTATGGTCTGTGTTTCCTATTGTCTGTCTTTCTATCGTCTGTCTTTCTATCGTTTGCCTTTCTATCGTCTGTCTTTCTATCGTCTATCTTTCTATCGTCTGTCTTTTTATCGTCTGCCTTTCTATCGTCTGTCTTTTTATCATCTGTCTTATGCACTTCGTCTGTCTTTCCTTGCGTCTGTCTTTTCTTGCGTCTCTCTTTCCTTGAGTCTATCTTGTGACATCATCACAGATGATTCCTTTTGCCTGTGTTTTCCTTGCGTCTGTGTTTTCTTGAGTCTGTCTTTTGACGTCATCACAGACGATTCCTTTCGTCTATGTTTTCCTTGTGTCTGTGTTCTGACGTCATCATAAACGATTCCTTGAGTCTATGTTTTTCCTTGTGTCTATCTTCTGACGTTATCACAGACAATTCCTTGAGTCTGTGTTTTCTTCTTGCAATCTACCTTACTTAATACAACATAACTCTTTTCAACCACCCTCATTCA
>JAOSBN010000008.1:26855175-26870450 GCA_027563595.1 Erythroxylum suave | reverse complement strand
AATTTAACTTACACCATACTATACTCTAACTTAATCTTAATTCTTCCATTTAATACTTCAAATTTCCATCAATCCATAAAATAAATCCTCCTAAACTTGACATAATAATCAAACTCTAATTAAAAAGATTTACCTAACAAGACCACAACATATATTCACATCATGTTTACTAAAATAATAAAAAAATTCAGGGCCCAACAATTGGGGCTTCTAACCATTAATGGGGGACACTTTATACTCGTGAAGGCATCCATATCAGCTTAGATTGATGGAATACTAATAGGAATTTGGGATTTTACTAATTTTAAGTTAGATGTATGAGGTTATTGTAAAGTTAGAGTTCTTTTTAAACACTACAAGACCTTAGAGTCTAATTATATTTTAGTGTAAGTGTTAAGATTCAAAATGGTCTTTTTACATGTAGGGAAATTAGTAAAAAATTAAAATGATAACAATAGAAAGTAAAAGAAAGAGAGAAAAAAAATTTTGGTAGTTTATCTAAAAAATATTTGGCTTTCTTCTACTTCCTAACCTTTGCTTAGAAATTCACTCTTATCTTTCTTTAAAGGATGAAAAACATCCCATTATTACTTCATATGAAGAGGAACTCTCTATACAACATCCTCTTTACTATGGGTAAGGAGAAATTCTTACAATCATCTTACTTTGTATGGGTGAAGAGAAACCTTTGTTAACTTTTATTTAAGGTCAAGTGAAACTTTCATAACATGTATCTCAACATTTACTCCAATTACAATAATTTCACAATCATATCCAACATTAAACTTCCTTTCTTACTTATATCAGTAAACTGGCTTAATATATATGATGCAATAGACATATACACTTAGAGTGCGTTTGGTTCAGCTTTTAGCAGGTGGAAAAGTACTTTTTCCCATTGCAAAAGCTATTTTAAGAAAAAAAATAAGTGTTTGCCTGTAAACTTCAAAAGCACTTTTGGAGTAGAAACAACTTTTTTAAAAGCTACAATACAACTTTTTCAAAAGCTCAAATTTGGAGATTTTCAAAAAAGTATTTTTTCAGGTAGATTTTTTGTATCAATTAATGAGCCTATTTGTTAGCCCCTTTTACGCTTATGCTTTACACATAATTCCCACAATATCCACAATCACATCTTCACGTTTATTTTGAGATTTATATAATATTATTTGATTTTTATATGTTTTAATATTTATTTTTGAAATTAGTTTTACGTATGTTATAATGTATACAAAAAATTTTGTTAGATATAATTTCATTTATGTTTCATGTGGTTTAGAATTATATAATAATTAATATATTTTGTTTTTATATTGTTTAATATATTTTAAATATTTATATTTTAAATAACTTTATTATAAAATAAAATATAGTTAAAATTAATAAAAGTGCTTTCTATTTTTATGTTGCCAAACAGTCTACTGTATGAAGCTCTTTTTAAAAAGCTATTTTTTTAATTGACAGCCAAATAGTCAACTGGCTTTTTAAAAAAGCTCTTCTCAGAAAAGCTCTACTGACAAAAACTCTATTGACAAAAGCTCTACTGATATAAGCTCAACCAAACAGGTACTTAATTACTATCCAACTTCTTAGGCCTTTTATCAACTCTCTATATTTCAAAGATTATTCCTATAACTTAACTATGGTCTATTTATAACTAAACTAACTTCAAATGGTCATTAACATGTAAATTAGGCACCACAAAGGCTAGTTTATATACACATTTAGTTAGTCAATTTGCTACTTTCGACTAATCAATGTCCATTTAGATATAGTACTAGTAAGTCGACCTTTATTTACCCCTATTATGTACAAATTATGTCTACTTAGTGTCTTATGTTTGTTTTATGTTTAGCAAGCTAATTGAAACTCGTTGATTAATATAAGGAGCATTGATTGGCACATCAACTAGTCGAACCTTAATTTGATGTTTAACTCTAAGAAAATATTCATTTTGTCCATTTTTAAACACTCTATCAGTTAGTTAATATTAACACTTTGACTCATCATTTATCTAAAAAACAAGTTAGAATCTTTAGCTTCAAAGTCTTTTCAAAGATTGAACACACCTCTTTAATAAAAACTCTATTCAAAACTATTTCAAAGTTTTTCTAAAAGTTGCTTTGATAATCAAGATGTTTTCTTTAAAACATTTTTAAAATTCCTCTTGATTATGATAAATTACATGCATTATATCCTAAATGTAAATTAGCATGCAATATTTGAACCAATAAACCATTGAAATGAGCAATTCTTGAGTTATAAGAAATTTACATTTGTTGAAATACCAATAAAGTGCTTAACTTTTCTTATCTTTACTTAACCTTCACTTGTATTGCTTTAAAGTCCATTTAAGTTGTTTATATATTCTATATTTGTTTTGTTTTTCATTTGATTTAATTGGCTTCTTTGCTAACTTTTTTCTTATTAAATTTGATCTTTTTATAAATTGCTTGATCTCATTATAATTAAGTTGCCAATATCACTAAAAGTAAATTTATCAATAACAATATATTTTATTATCATCAAAATTATGGGTTAAGACCTCACTTTGACCAATAATTACCCCTTTTTGATGATAGCAAAAGATTTATTGATATTATGGAAAATAAGTGACTCCTCTTTTGTCAAAGAATATATACCACATGATCCCTTCTAATTCATGCATCATTGATTTATAAAGACTAAGTTTCAGTACCACCATTCTCTTCCTTTTTTATTAATATTAGAAATGGAATACACTATACATAGTTATAAGCATCAAAAAGAAAAAAAATAAATAACTTCCCTATCTCATTTCCCAAAATCATTATCATATCAGTAAAGGAAAAATAAATAACTTATCACTTTTGCTTCTCATGTCTTTAGTAAAGACTTACGTAACTTTAACATTAATTAAAGGTTAGTGTAAGTCTCACCAAGACCTTTAAAAGCATTAATAGTAGAAATAAAGTGATCATATATATTGGATACAAATTGATTATATTTTAAGAAATAGTTTATATTAACGTAAAAACATCCTCACGTTGCTCTCTTTCATTTAAATTGTGTCCCCATATGAGATTTAAAGTATATGTCATATATCTTATGTTGTCTTACACATCCAGACTGTATTGAACTCACTCCTACTTAATGTACAAATAAAATATATACAACCTTATTATTCACTGTAGTGACTCTCTCGCCTTTAATGTTATGCTCGCTTCTATAATTTAGTACCTTAGTCTCTATTTTGCCTCTTAGTCTCTATTTTTCCTCTTAATGAAATATTTCATTAGGACATAAGTTCAATTCTCTATAACACCAAAATATCAACCCTTTCGGCTAGAAAAGTGTTTTAACATCTTCCAATATAGGTAATTTTCAACTTCAATGAATGGGAGTCTACTCATACATTAGATATCTTGGCTAAAAGGTGAATATCAAAATATAACATAATGGTCTTCACTCAAATTTTTCTAAAAAAGCATCCTATGTATAAGATATGCTCTAATGTTCAATGTCGGTCACTATTAGACAAATAAGAGGAGGGAATGAATTATGTATGTCTAAGTTTTATCCCTTTTTTAAAAAAAATTAAAGAAGTAATTGCATATACTAATGCGCTATAAAAAATTTGTATGTGATAATTATAAAATAATCAAGACAATAATAAAAGAGTGTAAGAAAAATAATGACGAATTCAATTTATAGTAGTTTCATCGACAATCATTGCCTATATCCACTTCTCATACTTCATTTGAAAATTCAATATCATCTTATTTTAAAGGGTGAAGAGAACTTATCATATAATATCTTTTTTAATATAGGTGAAGATAAAATCTTATAATTATTTTATAGTGCCATATGTCAAGAGAAATGTTTTACAACTTTTGTTTAAAATCAAAAGGAACTTTCACAATATGATAATGAAAAACTACTATAATTATAAGCATAATTAAATACAACTTAAAACCACTCTTTTGTACTTAAACTAATAAGTTAAGGCTTAATGTATCTTATTCAACACATTCATACACTTATTCTCTCTCTAACCCTTTAAGGCTTCTAAAAACTCTTTAACTAGCTACATATTTTTCCATAACTCAGTTATGGTCAAATTGTATCCAAGATTATTTTAAACACTTGCTAGAAACATAAACTAGTGGGCACAACGATTAATTTTTGGATACATTTGGTTAATCAATCTATTACTTTTGGCTAGCTAATCCCTATTTACCCTAACTAGATACATATTTCCCATTTTGTCTAGATTCTATCTAGTTTATGTCATATGTTCATCTAGCCAATTGAAACATTTCAATTATCCGAAGCAATATCGGTTGGCACATTGGTTAATTGATATTCAACTATAGGAAAACACGCATTATTTCCACTTTTAAACACTTTATTCATTCCTCTAAAAAGTGTTTTATGATCAAAAGAGTTTTATATAAAACCTTTTTAAAATTTCTCTTGATATAAGCATTATCACCTAAATGTAAATGATCATATATTGATTGAGTCCCTAGACGATTGAAACAAGCAATTCAAAGGTTACAAGAGATTTACATTAATTGAATTACAAACAAATTGCTTGTCTCTTCTCATCTTAACTTTATCTTCACTTATGTTGCCTTGAGTCGTCTCACTTAAATTATATATTTGCTACACTTTTCTTATTTTTTAATCCTTTAATTGTTTAATTAATTCAATTAGCTCATTTTCTCATTTTGTCCTTCTATTGAATTCAATATTTCATTTATCACATAGTTATATTATAACTAAGCTACTAACACACTAAAGTTAAATCATTCTCATCAATATATTTTATTGCGATAAAATTGTAGGTTAAGACCTCTCTTAATCGAACATGAATAATAGCCTACTCAAGATCAATGGTGTAAGGCATTCAAAAACTAACAGTAGCACAATTATTATTAAATATGTGTAACAAGTTGTTTACATTTATTTTCACTTGAATTTTATGGGAAATTTTAATGATATTAGTTACTATAACACCTTTAATGTCAAACAAAAGTTTGTTTTGAAGCATTTTTTGAAAAATTAATAAATTGCACTAACTGTAGGTGGAGTTAATACAACATTACAATGAGTTCTAGGTTATTGAGGCTTTAATTAATTACAGAGAGATAGTAAATCATTACAAAAAGTAGGTCTAGACCAATATTGTTATCTACTTTATAACTTCCATCTATGCTTCATGTTTGGTGAGAGAGAGTTGTGTACATTCTTAGCCGAGATAGCTTATCTGATCCAATTAATAATCTTGTTTGCTAGCTGATACTTCTCCTTTTCCCTGTCTGTAAAGATTTTGTTATTTCTCTCCTTCCAAAATGTGTAAATGGTGGTAGTGAAAGCAGTTTTAGGGCTTATCCCATTATACATTCATTGATTTGAGTGCTTAATAACCCAACTCAATGTT
This sequence comes from Erythroxylum suave, assembly GCA_027563595.1. Classification (NCBI taxonomy): domain Eukaryota; kingdom Viridiplantae; phylum Streptophyta; class Magnoliopsida; order Malpighiales; family Erythroxylaceae; genus Erythroxylum; species Erythroxylum suave. The sequence goes on along the minus strand of JAOSBN010000008.1, from coordinate 26,865,025 downwards.
TGTTCCTAGTCATATATGTATATGTCACCTATAATTAAGTGTAGGATGCTGCTCCAAATTGCTTTGGAGAACCTGCATAAAAAAAGGAGGTGATCTCTATCTTCCAGTGCCATCTTACATAATACATTGGTAGAATCCACATTGTCTGCCATTGACTTTTAGTCTTAAGCCTATTTCCAATTGCTAACCAAGTAATTAAAAAGGCCTTAGGGTTCAAAGTGTTACTCTATAAAAGATTAAACTAAGCCACTTTAGGTAGTCTAGTGGTTTTTTTGAAGTATTTTAATGCTACTAATGATAGAAACCTTTTAATTTTGTGCCTGATGCAAGCTAGAGTCTATAAAAGCATTATTATTATTAGGGATGACAATGGGTCGGGAAGGGCTTAACTTCTGCCTCCAACCTAGGTTCGAGACAGTCAAACCCTATCTTGACCTTGAGTAGTTCGAAATCTGACTCGATCTAACTTAACCCTTTTTATTTTTAATTTTAAAATAAAAAACAATGTCATTTTTCTTATAACTATCAGGCCTTTAGCCAAACCGGGCCTAGGTAGCCTGAGTTTGAGGCCAAACCTACTTCATTGATTTCGAGCTAAGCCAGATCAAGTCAAGTCAGACATAAATCTGATTACGAAGCCTAATTATTGTGATGGAGGAAGAAAAGAATGTTGAATTATATCATGAGAACCTTACTTATATAAGTAAGAAAATTTTGAAAGCATTTGTTACTTTAATCATATGTAACTAAGTAAAAGAATTTTGCAATTAAAATATCATGTTGAGTGTCATATTACTAATTTATGAAATTAGATGACTATGGTGAGGAACTAAAATGAATGAATATTTGAATTATGGAAAATTTGAAATTAGAATAAATGACTTAAAGATAAGAAGTTCTATAAAAATTTCATTATGAAATTCATATTAAGAAATTGAATGAAGTATATAAAATTTTAATAAATGTTTCTAAATAAAAATTTGTCAAAAATTGTACAAGTTATGAAAATAATTCTAAAAAGCTAGTATTGATTAAGAGATGGTGTTGGAGTGACTTTTTACTAATGATGTGAGAATTATAAGTAACAATCACCTTAAATTCATTATATTTTATTACTAATGAAATTGAGAGACTTTCTTTTGCTTTTTAATAACTACTATCATATATTAAGATATATTATCATATATTAAGATATGATATATGCCATGTACATAAATATTAATTGCAGAAAGAAATGTAAGCAAATTACTTTGGACCACATCTTTACTAATATTTAATTACAAACTCCATCAAATGAATGAATTATAATGTGAATATCTTGAAGACTTGCTAAAAGGCATATTTTAAAATTAATTGCAAGTCTTATTGAATTAAATACAACTCAAGTAAGACTCTTAGTAACTAATTATTAAAAGGGGAGTCAAATTTATATTAATTAAAATGTGAAACATATAAAAAAGGTGTTATGAATCTAATGGATTATTAGAAGACATTTATAGCATAGAAATGTGGGAAAGTTGTTCTTTTCATTGATCCTTTTTAATTAATAATAAAAAGGTACATTTTAATTTTAGAATGTGAACAACAATGATTTCATTGCATAAATGGAAAAAATCAATACTAGATATATGATTGTTTTAAAAAAGTTATCTAACATTGAAAACCTTTCTTTTATCTTTTTTGTAGTACAATTTTTCTATTTTCTATTGTTTATTCATTTATTAGGAATATTTTGAATTCTGGTTAACTTAAATTTATATGTATATTAAATAAATTTAAATTCAACATTTTTCTATAAATATGATGACACATACGTTTGATAATCTTTATTCATATTAATTTTTTTACTTATTTATGTTTTATTTTGTTTACAACTATATAATTTAAGTAGAATATCTTGATTAATTAGAAAATATTATGGCACATATTTTTCCAATAATAACATATTTATGATTATATTATTAGTATGTCATAATATTTAAATTTTGACTTGGGAAAGAAAAACAATAAGTATTAGTTAATGCAGTAATAAAACATATATCATTTATAAAAAGACGGAGATTTATTAAAAAGTAAAAATATTAGGCATCAATTAATTAGGGCAATATCACAATGAATATTGTGTATGAGATTTGCAAATTCCAAAGAGTAATGATCTTGTGGATTTTGCTAGGTTAAAAATAGTTTTTGCCAAGTTTTTATTGAGACATTTTAAGGATAAACTTCTTAAAAACTTATCATGTTTATAACAAAAATGTTTGAAGTAGAATCTATATGTATTTTTCACTTCTAACATATGTAACCATACAAAATTTTAAAAAAGAGAGAAAAATTGAATATATATATTGATACTTAATTTTGCCTAATTCTTTAGTTATTTTTGTCTAACAATTTGCATTTTATTTCATCATTTTTCTCAATTTGCATTATTTAAAATCCATTTTTATTTTTATAAATTATTGATTAAATATTTATTAAAATTAATAAGATATTTTTAAGTTGTTACACTTTTTATAAACAATTATATAGTTGGTTTTACTTGATTTTGTATTTAATTAGCTCATCTTATGCATATTTTAATCTTTTAAATTTTAAAATGAAAAATTAATTTAACTTTGATGATGTCAACGTTGATAGTGTAATTTAGAAGAACTTAGTGATTGTAGTGAACTTGAATGTCAAGTATATGTTCAACATGACTATCAATTAGATGAGACTAATTATACTAATTTTAGAAGTTTTATTAATAATGATGAATATTTAAGTGGAGAGGAATCTTACGATCCATTACAATGATCATGTAAAAGTATTAAGCATCAGTTACTTATAGTAGTACCACAATCAATATTGTGTATGGAATTGGTAAATTCCAAAGAGTTTAAAGATCTCGTGGATTTTGCAATACAAATAGAATTTATTGTAAGGTGAAAAAAGAGGGAGAGAAATACAATCAAGGTTAACTATTCGAGAGATACTAATGTAAGTTTTATATTGGTTATGAAAAGAATAATATGTATTTTAAAATGAAGACCTACAAACTTAATTATAATTTTTTTATAACTAACAAGCTAAAAATAATTTTTGCTAAGTTATTATTAAGACATTTCAAAGATAAACTTCTAAAAAAACCTAATCATATTTACAAAAAAAAGGCTAAAAGAAAGTTAAATATATTTGTTAATTGAAACATATGTAACAATGAAAAAATTAAAAAAACAAGGAAGCATAACTGATTATATATACTGATCCTTGATTTTGCTTAATTCTTTAGTTATTTTTGTCCAACCATTTTTATTTTATTTTATAATTTTTTCTTAATTTACATTATTTTTAAACCCATTATTTATTTTTCTATAATTTAAAATTATTGATTAAATATTCATTAAAATTATTTTTTAAGTTATTACACTTTTTATAAATAAGGACATAGTTGATTTTTACTTGATTTTGTAATTTAATTAGCTCATCTCATACTCATTTTATTCTTTTGAATTTTAAAATGAAAAATAAGTTTTACATTGATGGTGTAGTTTATGAACTTAGTGATCGTAGTGAACTTGAATTTCAACTACATATTCAATATGGCTATCAATTAGCTGAGCCTAATTATACTAATTTTAGAAGTTTATTGATAATGATAAATATCTAAGTGGAGAGGATCTTATGATCCATTACAAAGATCAAGTAAATGTATTGTTACACATCAATTAATTATTCTAGTACCATAATGAATATTGCGTATAGCAAAATCAAATTCCAAAGAGTTTTAAGATCTTGTAGATTTTGCAATACAAATAGGATTTATTGTAAGGTGAAAAAAGAGGGAGAGAAATATGATCAAGGTTAACTGTTTGAGAGATACCAATGTAAGTTTTATGTTGGTTATGTAAAGAATAATATGTATTTTAAATGAATAATTACAATTTTTCATAATTAAGAAACTAAAAGTAATTTCTAATAAGTTTTTATTCAGACATTTCAAAGATAAACTTCTAAAACTAATCATATTTACAAAAAAAATGGTTGAAAGAAAATTTAAATATATTTGTCAGTTTTAACTTATATAACAATGAAAAGAAGATTTAAAAAACTAATAAGATTTGTTTAAGTTGCTACACTTTTATAAATAAAGATATTGTTGGTTTTATTTGATTTTGTATTTAATTAGCTCATCTTATACTCATTTTAATCTTTTGAATTTTAAAATGACAAATAGGTTTAACATTGATGATGTAAACATTGATGGTGTAGTTTATAAAGAAGTTGGTGATCAGAGTGAACTTGAATTTTAAGCACATATTTGATATGACTATCAATCAGTTGAGACTAATTATACTAACTTTAGAAGTGTTATTGATTATGATGAAAATCAAAGTGGAGAGGAATCTTATGATCCATTACAAAGACCAAGTAAAGTATTAGGAATCAATTAATTAGGGCAATACTACAATGAATATTGTTTATGAAATTTGCAAATTCTAAAGAGTTTAAGATCTTGTGGATTTTGCAAAACATATAGGGTTTATTGTGAGGTGGAAAAAGAGTGAGAGCAATAAGATCAAGATAACTATTCAAGAGATACTAAAAAGAGTGAAAAGAATAATATGTGTTTTAAAGTGAAAACATTGAACTTAATTATAATTTTTTTTGTAACTACCAGGTTAAAAATAGTTTTGCCAAGTTTTTATCAAGACACTTTAAGGATAAACTTCTAAAAAACTAATCATATTTATAACAAAAATGGTTGAAGGAGAATCTATATATATCTGTCAATTCTAAAATATGTAACAACAAAAAAATTATAAGAGAGGATAACTAATTATATAAATCTATACTTGATTTTGTCTAATTCTTTAGTTATTTTTGTTTAACAATTTGCATTTTATTTCATCATTTTCCCAATTTACATTATTTTAAAATCCATTCTTTATTTTTCTATAATTTAAAATTATTGATTAAATATTTATTAAAATTAATAAGATTTTTTTAAGTTGTACAATTTTTATAAATAAAGATATATTGGGTTTACTTTATTTTTTATTTAATTAGCTCATCTCATACTCATTCTAATCTTTTGAATTTTAAAATGAAAAGTTAGGTTTAAGATTGTTGATGTAAACATTGATGGTGAAGTTTATGAAGAACTTAGTGATCATCGTGAACTTGAATTTCAAGTACATATTCAACATGACCATGAGTGCGTTTGGTTCAATTTTTGGTAGGTAAAAAAGTATTTTTTTTCTACCGCAAAAGCTATTTTAAAGAAAAAATGAGCACTTTTTCAAAAGCTCAAATTTGAAGCTTTTCAAAAAAGTGCTTTTTCATGTAGATTTTTATATCAATTAATGAGCCTATTTTTTAGTCCCTTTTACCCTTATGCTTTACACATAATTTCCACAATATCCACAAACACATCTTCACGTTTATTTTGAGATTTATATAATATTATTTGAATTTTTATATGTTTTAATATTTATTTTTGAAATTAGTTTTACTTATGTTATAATCTATACAAAAAATTTGGTTAGATATGTTTTCATTTATGTTTCATATGGTTTAAAATTACATAATAATTAATATATTGTGCTTTGTATATTGTTTAATACATTTTAAATAATATTTATATGCATAAATAATTTTATTATAAAATAAAATATAGTTAAAATTAATAAAAGTGCTTTTTATCTTTATATTGTCAAACAGTCTACTGTATGAAGCTCTTTTTAAAAAGATGTTTTTTCAATTGATAGCCAAACAGTCAACTGGCTTTTTAAAAAAGCTCTTCTCATAAAAGCTTTACTAACAAAAGCTCAACTGACAAAAACCCAACTGATATAAGCTCAACCAAACAGGCACTAAATCAGCTAAGACTAATTATATTAATTTTATAAGTTTTTATTCATAACAATGAATATCCAAGTGGAGAAAAATCTTACAATCCATTACAAAGATCAAGTGAAATTATTAAGCATCAATTAATTAGGGCAATACCACAATGAATATTGTGTATGGAACTTGCAAGTTCCAAAGACTTTAAAGATTTTTGTGGATTTTTCAATACAAATAGGATTTATTGTAAGGTAAAAAAAGAGTTAGAGAAATACAATTAAGGTTTGAGAGATACCAATGCAAGTTTTATATTGGTTACATAAAGAATAATACGTGTTTTAAAGTGATAACTACCATGTTAAAAATATTTTTTGCATAGTTTTTATTAAGACATTTTAAGGATAAACTTCTAAAAGAAGTAATCATATTTACAATAAAAATGGTTGAAGGAGAATCTATATACATTTGTCAATTATAATATATGTAATGATAAAAAACTAGAAAAGACATGATAACTGATTATATATATAGATACTTGATTTGGCTTAATTCTTTAGTTTTTTTTAACAATTTGCATTTTACTTCATCAATTTTCTCAATTTACATTATTTTAAAATCCATTCTATATTTTTCTATAATTTAAAATTATTGATTAAATATTCATTACAATTATAAATTTTTTTTAAGTTGATATAGTTGTTTCTACTTGATTTTGTATTTAATTAGCTCATCTTATGCTCATTTTAATCTTTTGAATTTTAAAATGAAAATTAGATTTAACATTGATTTAGTTTACGAAGAACTTGGTGATCATAGTGAACTTGAATTTCAAGTACATGTTCAATATGACTATGAATTAATTGAGAATAATTATACTAATTTTAGAAGTTTTATTGATAATGATGAATATCTAAGTGGAGAGGAATCTTATAATCCATTACAAAGATCAAGTAAAAGTATTAAATATCAATTACTTAGGATAGTGTCTATGGAATTTTTAAACTCTAAATAGTTTAAAGATCTTGTAGATTTTGCAATACAAATAGGATTTATTGTGACGTGGAAAAAGAGTGAGAGAAATACGACTAATGTTATATATATATATATATAGAGATAACGTACAAACTCAATTATAATGTTTTCATAACTATCAAGCTAAAAATAATTTTTGCTAAGTTTTTATTGAGACATTTCAAAGATAAACCTCTTAAAAAATAATCATATTTACAAAAAAATGATTGAAAGAAAATTTAAATATATTTGATTATTTTAATATATGTAATAATGAAAAGAAGACTAGAAAAATTATTAAGATTTGTTTCAGTTATTACACTTTTTATAAATAAAGATATAGTTGGTTTTACTTGATTTTGTATTTAATTAGCTCATCTCATACCCATTTTGATCTTTTGAATTTTAAAATGAAAAATAAGTTTAATAAAAATTGATTTAGATATAAAGGATTTATAAAATTAAAAATAAGGGAGGATAAAATCATAAATTTAAAAAATTGAGGTTGAAAATTGTTCTCTTTCAAATGGGATAAGGAGGAAATTCAATGGATAGGAAAATATTGAAGGTTGGTATAAATATATAAGAATCCAAAAACATGGACAGATGAATAATAAAATGAAGCCAATGGATAAAACTCCAAAATATAAAGTATAAACCAAAGAAATGGTGAAGAGAAGAAAACGACATAAGCTTGAAAGAGAAAATGTAATCCAAAACGAAACATTCAAGAGAGGAGAAAATGTATGAGAGATGGGGAAAAACCAGAGTATAAGATTTCGTACCATACTAGCCAGAAAATGATACAAAACTATAGAATTTTGTATCAACTCGTTTGATTTTTGAAATACCTGTCAAATACTAGCTAGTACCATAACATTCAAAATATTCAGGGACTTAAATGCAAAAAAATAAACCTAATTATAAAATCAAATGCGGTTATGCAAAAGCAGAAGAGAACAAGTCAGAAGCTCTAGGTTCAGGTAGCCCACAACCAACTCAGCCTTGTCGTAGCTTCCGTGGCCCCTCCATGTTGTGCCAATAGCCTACAGCACGCTACTCACTGTCGTCATCCACCTCCTCTCCTCTACCATTCATTTCCTATTGTAGCCCACAGGTCGCCAGTCAGGCGTTAGCTCCTCTCCTCCGCATCTAGTTGCCAGTCGTCATTGGTCGTCGCCAATTGCCAGTCTCTCCCAATCGTCGCCCTCTTATGTTGTGTTGCAATGTTGTGTTTTAAAATTTTAGTGTTGTGAGCTTAAGTCTAGGTTACATTTTGCTTGTGTGTGTGTGTGTGTGGAACTGTGGATTATGGAAATGTGTGTGTGTTTGAGATTAATTGTGTTGTAGGCTTATGGACTTGTCAACTTGTGGTTGTGATTATGGATGATTTGTGAAATATGAAATTATGATTGTGGAATAATGAGATGAAAGTGTGAGTTTATATCATTCATAAAAATTAACTTGGAGTTCACTTGGAAGTCAGAGTTGGCTGTGTTTATGATTTTTGTGATGATTGGGAGCTAGATTTTTGAATTGGAATGTGAAGTTGAGTTTGAGTTTGTTCATATTTTTTGAAATATGGAATTGGATTATAAATTTGAGTTGTTTTTGTTTGAAAATTGAGATTGAGATATATTAAATTTTGAATGAAAAGTTAGTCTTTATTATAAATTGGGTTATATATTATAAATTAAAATTTGTAACCTTCAAAATAGTTTGGTTAATTTATCGTTGAATTATATGATTAGTAATTATACATTCTGAATTATAGTTGTGAGTTTATGTCTATAATTGGATTATCTATTCAACTAATCAATACTCATACAAAATAAGTTAGAGTTTATGGTTGAATGACATAAGTTGTAGTTAATAGTTTATGGTCAAATTATGTGATTACACAAATTAATTGAGTTATATATATGAGTTTTATAACCGTATAATGTAATAACACAAAATGAGTTATAATTGTGAGTTTCTTTTTAAATTATATAATTAAATAAAATATTTTATAATTATGATATTATGTTTAAATTTTGTAATCAAACAAAATAAGTTATAGTTATGAAAATGAAGCAATTAATGTATATATATGATGTTTAGGTTTAGAAAAAAAACATGGGTTATTGAGAAACTATTATTGATCTATTTCTTCATTTTTTTTACACAACTTTTATTTTGATATGAAATTATTAAGCTAATTTTGATATATGTCTTTATTGATTTTTACAAATAAATGGAAGGAAGTTCAAGTACTGATAATTCAACTACTTCAGGAAGATTCAATGATTCAGTTTAGGCTCATGTTAGATTGGTTCCCAAAATGAAGAACCATATCATTTGTTTGTTTTGTAATAAGCATTTAAAAGGTGGAGGAATCATTATATTAAAGAAACATTTAGTTAGGATCAAAGGTATAGAGCCTAGCAAAAAATTAAGTCATGATATGAAATGAAAAATGAAGACTTTTCTTTAAGAGTATTCGTATAAGAAAGACAGAAGGCAAATATTAGAGATGCCAATTCTGGCTTGGTCTGGCCGTGGTGAACAGGCTTGGCCAGGTCAAACCGAGTGACGGGTCAGTGGGTATGGCCCGTGGAATGGTGGGCCGAGCCATGGCCAGTGAAACACGGGCCAGGGGTCGAGGTCGGCCCGTCCCATGGACTGGTGGGAGGGCCTGACCGCAATTCAGTCCGACCGGCCCTACCTATGGCCTGCAGCCCACCCACAACCTTATTAATTTATAATAATTTTATATATTAACTTAATAATTAATAATTAACTTAAGTAAATTAAAAATTTCTATTAACTATAACTATTAACTTATTAACTTTTGATATAAATTTCTAATTACTTGAATTAAATGTATTAATTAATCATACTATTACATACATCTCAATAACTTTATTATGTCATAATTAATTACATATACATTGCTATAATTAATTATCAATTCTATCTTATAATAATTAATAAATAACTTAAGTAAATTAAAATTTTGTAATTAATG
>JAOSBN010000008.1:26827514-26855075 GCA_027563595.1 Erythroxylum suave | reverse complement strand
ATATATTATTTTGGAATTGAATAATTGATACATTAGGATTAATAAAGTGATTAATTCATTTTAAGATTAATATAAATGCATATTTGCATAATGTATATATTGTGTAAATAAGAAAAATACAAAAAGTTTAAATTGACTTATTTACAGATAAAGAGAATAATTACGACAACTTTATCATTCATTGCTATATATTTTTAATAAATATAAATTGGTTTGTGTTTTATATCTTTTATTTTATATAAATATTTTTGTATAATTTATGGGTAATTTCTTCTTACATTTTATTATAAATGATTATGTTATAATTTATAATTTATGAATTTTAAAAAATACAACTACTGTTTTTTAAAAATGTCTTAAATTTTTTTTAAAAAAATGTTAAATGACCGAGTCGACTCAAGCTCGATAGGCTGCCCGTGGCTCGGGATGGTTGGGAGGGTCGAACCACGGGCCTAACCACCGGCCGACCGGTCTTGACCTGCCACGAGCCACGGGCTGCATTTGACCCTCACAGGCCAGGTCATTCCAGCCTGCACTAGCCTTAGGCTAGGTCCGCCCATAAATTTTTTTGACGAACCGGGCCGAGCCATCGACGGGCCGAGCTCGTGCCTAGCAAAATTGAATTATGAAATTAGTAGTGGGAGCTATTTTATTAGTGTTTAGGATGATAGTGGAAATGTTGAAGGTGGTAGTATTCCTAATCTAACAAGAACGAAATGTTGCACTTGATGCTAGTAAAAAAAGAAGATAGGTATCTATATTTTTTTTTTCACCACGAATAGCTTTTAGAACTCAACCTTCAATATGTAGTGCCTTACAATGTTGAGAAGTCGCTCATAATATAGATATGACAATAGTTAGATGATAGTATGATTCAGGTATAACATTCAATACTTCCCACTCTTATTATTATCATCCTATGCTAGATGTTATTATCTCTTAAAGCTCTGTTTATTAAATAAAAAGTTATTTGGATGAAAGAAGAATGACATATTTTACTTTTGGGTGTTCAATCACATATGATGATTGGACAAATAGAAGAAATGAGCATATTATTAATCTTTTGGTTTATTCTGTAAAAGGGACAATGTTTTTTAAGTCTGATGGTGCATCTGGTCTTGTTATGAATGCTGACACTTTTATTTGAAATATTTAATAAAGTTGTGAATGAAGTTGGACTAGAAATATTGTTCAGTTCATTACTGAAAAAGATTCTGTATATAAAACAGTTGAAAGAAGATTGCAAAACAAGTATAATCATTTTTATTGTAGTCCTTGTGTTATACGTTGCATTAACTTTATGTTAAAAAATATAGAGGATGTTAGGTAAATGTTAAAAAATATAAGAGATGTTAGGTATTTTCCTATTGTTGATGAAAGAGTAAAAAAGGTGACAAAGTTTTACAATCGTGCATGAATCTTGAATTTAATGAGATAACATTCCAACAATAGTAGAAATTTGTGTCTTCCTGTTATTACAAGATCTGTAACTAATTTCTTATTATTTCGATGTTTTATTATGATGAAAAAGAGTTTAGACAAATATTTACAAGTGATAAGTGAGTTATATCTTATCATGCTATGTCTAATGCTAAATTGGAGGTTTCTATAATTGTACTTGAAGAAATTTATGTCGTCATACTATTACAAGATTCGCAACTAATTTCTTATCATTTTAGTGTTTTATTATGAAGAAAAAAGAGTTGAGACAAATGTTTACAAGTAATAAGTGAGTTTTATCTCATCATGCTAGGTCAATTTGTCTTCCTAGTTTGTGAGTCTTTGGCGAGAGTATTTCGTTTGACTGATAGTGACAACAAGGCAATAATAAGTTATTTTTATGATGCCATAGAGGGGTGCAGGAAGTAATAAAGGCCTATATGAAAAATAGGTTTTCTTTGTATACACCTTATTAGGCTTGGTAATTTTGGCCCGACCTGGCCCAATTTTGGCCCAAGTTGACTAGGTCATGAGCCAAAACAGTTCAGCCCAACCGAGCCAAGGACCAAGTTTACCTACAACTGTGCATGGATCTTGAATTTAATGAGATAAGATTTCACCAATAGTATAAATTTGTGTCGTCCTGCTACTAAAAGATTTGCAACTAATTTCTTATCATTTTAGCATTTTATTATGTTGAAAAAAGAGTTGAGATGTTTACAAGTGATAAGTGAGTTATATCTTATCAGTTAGGTCTAATGTTGAATTAGAGGTTTCTATAATTGTACTTGAAGAAATTTGTGTCATCCTACTATTATAAGATTTGTAGCCAATTTCTTATCATTTTAGTATTTTATTATGATGAAAAAAGAGTTGAGACAAATGTTTACAAGTAAAAAGTGAGTTGTATCTCATCATGCTAGGTCAATTTGTCTTCCTAGTTTGTGAGTCTTTGGTGAGGGTATTTTATTTGACTGATAGTGATGACAAGATAATAATAGGTTATTTTTATGATGTCATAGAGAGGGCACAGGAAGTAATCAAGGCCAATATGAAAAATAAGTTTTCTTTCTATACATCTTATTAGGCTTGGTAATTTTGGCCAGACCGATCCAATTTTGGCCCAAGTTGACTGAGTCATAGGCTAAAACATTTTCCTATTAACAAAAATGACATCGCTTTGTAAATTTCTTTAATAAAAAAAAGTAAGGATAGTTCAACCCAACCCATTGATATCCCTACACCTTATCTTGTAGTCATCAATAATAGATGAGAAAGACAAATTTACTCTTTGTTGTTTGCGATTGGGGCATTTTTTAATCCTAATGTCTATTTCAGTCTAAATTTTACAAAGAAAGCTAAAGTTAATAGGGAAATGCTATTAATTATTACAATAATTATTGCCCATAAGATGATGTAAGATCTCCTAAGCTCATAAATGAAGATTTATGAGGGTGCTTATGGTGATTTTAGGATGCCAATTGTTATTAGTCAAAGAGACAAACTTAATCTAGGTATTTTTTCACTTTTATTGCTTGTTGAAAGTTAATTATTATTTTATTTTATTTATAATGTTACTTTTGCTATTTGTTGCTTGGTGGCACCAATTGGAAGTGATGTTCTAGACTTGCTAAGGTTTGAAATTCAAATTCTAAGTCAATGTATGAGTACAATAAGGTGTGAAAGAAATTGGAGCACATTTGAATTCATTCATTAGAAGAAAAAAGAATATATTGAAGCACAAATGATTAAATGACATAGTTTGTGTTTGATAAAATTCAAAACTTCGGGAAAAGTATGTTATTATCATTATTAAGTTGAATACAATTTCTTGTAATTTTTAATAATTTAATTTTATTGTTTACTAGAAATCTTAATAGAACAAGTAATTTTATATATGTAATTTGCTTTGATTATAATGATCTTTTTATGTATTGGGTTTTTGAAGAATTTAATTTGATAGATGAGACTTGGAAGATAATATTGAAGAAAGTATTGATATGTCATTTGATGCAATGAATTTGAATGATGTTGATGATAAAACTCCTCTCAATGATCCGAATTTTGTATTAAATGAGAATTACAGTAAATGTGATTTAACCAAGTATTCGATTGAATGAAGTTTTAAGTTTTTATTTATCTCCTTCTTTTAATTTCTCTTATATTTGATGCCTACGTTAAATTCTATATGTGCAATATAAAAATATTTAAAATATTTTTATATGAGGTTTTACTTCTAGTTGGTTATTTCCTTGACAAATTTAAATTGTAATTGTTAAAGTACAACAGATATTTATTACTTTTTATTTGATATTTTAAAGTAATTATTGTTTATTATATGACGATATTGTAATATTTTAAATACTTTATATTATTCTTAATTTTATATTTGTATGCGTAATTAATGATTTTTATATTAATTGTAATTATTATTTATATGTGAAATATGCAAAATAATGATAATAAAAATAAATTATTATTTCATTTTAATTTTTATATAATTTTTGATATAAGGTTAATGTAAAATTATAAATTATACGGAATAAAATATTTAAAGGTTATTTTATAATTTTTTAAAAATTAATGACTATTTGATAAATTTAAAAACTTAGTATTATCGACTGCAGCTGTGAAAGTCCGGGAAGGCAGGCTTTAACCATTACATGAAGAAGATAAGACGACCGAATTTTATACTAAATTCTGTTTATTTTGCAAAGAGTGCCCGCCAGATTTTGCCCCACTATTGGTCCATATTAGTTTGACATGGATTGAGAGGTGATTCACTAATACTAGTCCAAGTGGAACCATCTGGAGCGTTCATTCAAACTTTAATTTATTTACCATACAACCATTGGTCTCATCATTCTTATCGTTCCTCACTCTGTTAATTCAAAAGGAAAAGACTTGAATGAGGACACGTCACTTATGAGCTAGCTCGGAGAATTACGTTTCCTCGTGATTTTTTAGGAGTGTCGTACTTGACAAAACGTAACTTTACATTCATTCGTTGGATTTGCTTTCGGCCCTCCGATGGCTCTAGAACAAGTCCTAGCCGTTCATTTCTCATACCCCTTCTCCCCCGCTTTGGAAATAATGTGTCTTGTTCGTCTCGTGCGACGTCTCTTTTCACAGAAGTGTCGGTCACTCTCCGTTGCTGTTTCACCAACTTGTCTATCATCTCCTCTTCTTGGTGTTAGGCCCATTTCATTGTTTAGGTTAATCAGAGAAGTTATGACTGTTCATATGCTTGTGCGAGAAGTATGGTTGGGCCTTTATTGAGTTACTTGCATACATTTTGATCTACATCCTAAAAGGAGAAGCTGAGGTCCACTGTAACAAATCCCTTCTTTAATATCAAATTTTAGTTTCGGTCTACAAACTCATTAGGATTGGTTCTCAATTACTTTAGGTCCCTTTAATAGGTATTTTAGTCTAAAGTTGTTCAAACTCTTTTGGACCTTCTTCCAAATCAAAATTTCTTTAAAACATTAGTCTATTTAATTTAGCAACTCTATTTCTTTTCTTTAAAGATTACTTTAAATTCCTTTCTTAAATTTAACCCTTTGTTAGTCCTCCCTAAATTAAAAAAAAACATGAAAACCTTTATTTTAGGATTTTATTTTTAAAGTCCTCTTCTAATTTCATTAAGCCATCAAAATTCTAAATATGACTTGTTATTCCTTTTTATGTCTAAAAAACTTCCCATCTAAATATCTCCTTTCATTGCCTTCAATATATCTCTTCTATTTCAATTCTTAAAATATACATCCTTTAATTAAATTCATATCCTTCAAAATATAACAAAATTACCTTACACTTACTTCCTAAATTCGCAAAATTCTTGATACTTAGATAACCATTTAGATGGACAAAGTGGGGTGCCTAGCACCTTCTTCATTTTGTAATTAACTCACAAACTTTCATTCTTAGGTTTGACTTTCTAATTCCTTTTTCTTTAGATTTTTCTCTATTTATCTTTAATACACTAGAGTGGTGAATTTATATTTTGTTAGATTTTTATCTATTTATCTTTAATACGTTAGAGTGGTGACTTTATATTTTATTTTTAATAATTTTATCATAAAACCAATCCATTTATATTAAGGGCTTCCAAAAATTTCATTGACAAAGTGAATGAATATTCCAAGCATCAAATCCTAGATCCATAATGGAGTTACAACTATCAAAGAATCAAGAAACTTCATTACTATAGTTTAAAAGATTATTCATTTGATTTGAATCTATGAAAAGGTGAAGGAGGTATTTAAGGTAAATATTTTGGATGGATGGTTGCTTCCTAAAGGTATGGCTACAAGGCTAATTTCTAGTGCAGCAGAGATGAGGATATAGGTATGTATACTTTGATATGAGCTCTTGTGAAGGCAGAAAATACTAACTCATGGAGTTAGCGTATGAATGTCCTAACATTTGACTTAGAATTGAAATATGGAGAGGGACTTATAGATACATATGATATGTAAAAGATAACATATCTAATGCTTTTCATAAAATAATCAAAGGTTTCAAGATAGGCATCTAGGAATTTAAAACTAAACCAAGAGTGATTTCTAGGGTTTTGACCAAAGTATACAAAGGTACTTAAAGAGGCATTTAGGGATTGAAAACCAAATGAAAAGTACTAGATTGGTTTATAGGATTTTATCCAAATTGAAAAAGGAACCTAGATAAGTATTTAGGGATTTAAAACTAAATGAGAAGTCTTAGATTTATTTCTAGGGTGTTATTTTTTCAAAGTGAGAAAAGGGACTTAGAGAAGTCTTTTTTAAATGAGACTAAAGTGGGTTGTACAATTTTAACCAAATTCAAAAGGGACCTAAAGAAGTTCTTAGGGAATTTAAACTAAACGAGGATTTTGATAAGTGCTAATTAAGTTATGTTTTTAGCATAATTTTGAGGGTATTGTGCTCTATTTGGATGGTTTTATATGTTTTGATATTCAATATGACTTATATTTTGAAGGCCTTGATTTAGCTCCTCAATAAAGAATGAATGAGTTCAAAAAGTTGGAGTTAGGTTAGAAAAGTTTTGGCATGAATTTAGAGGAACACAAATTAAACATAGAAGTCCATTAACATTGGTCAAATATAATACCATATTTTCACTCGTGTTAGTCCTTGGTCCATTATGTTTCTTCACAAACTTGCCACACAAAAAAACGACGTAAACACAAACTCGTGTTAATGACCTTTAAACTTATGTTCTCAATATGAATCCTCAGATGCATAATTGAGGAGTTTCTAAGTCAATATGAGTGCAATATGGCCCTGTGTCAGACATATATTGGAGTAATTTTTATCTAAATTAGGGTTTTCTATAATTGTAAAGAATATAAACCAACATAGATATGTGTTTGACCTGTATTAGGCAAGACCTTTTGAAATTTTTTAAGAGTTTATAAGAATATAAAGGAGCTTGTGGAATTAAACAAGAAAGTTTGTAGAGAAATCATTAGGAGTGGGAATAAAGCATCTTGAGGTAAGAATAAAGCAACATTAGATGAAAGAATATATTTCCCTTGCGATCTAACAAAGAACATCAATGTTTTGATATATAAGATAATGGGTTCTTTTATTTTGTGTTCTTCCTTAATTTTTTATTCCTTTATTTAAGTATAAACTAAATTGGGATAAATCTAAGAGAAAATAGCAATATTTTTTTAGATTGATTTCTTTATTTAATGAAAGACACAAGTTTAATTCTGAATTGTTTATAATTACTTATTGTGGTTGAATTTAAATGTATTATCGTTTTGATTTAATTTTGGTTTCCATGTATAAAGATTGAGAAATCATATGTATGAATGAGTCATGACATGAATATTAAGAGTTGTCTGAAATCTTAGAGACAATACCATATAAATCTTTTAGGTTAAAGTCAAATATATTATCGAAATTTGTATAATGTGTTAATTCATTCTTAACAGTTTTAATTAGAAAGAGATTTCAATCAATCAATTTAAGGATAGGAGCTGTATGGTAATCCTAGAGTTGTAATTAGATGAAAGCCATTTATATCTTGGCTCAATTATTCATAATTTGTCAATGTTATTTATATTACTAATATCAAATGCATTTGTTTTGGTCTACTTAATGAATATAGATGTCTACTTGCTTGGCTTTACTAATTACATTTTCTTATAACAATTTCTTAGCACTATTAAAACAATGCACTATAGCTATACCACTTGCTCAACATATACTATAGGTATTAACTACAATATAATTTCTTCTTAAAATTGATACAAGTGCCATTATGATGACATATTGACATTGCCATCGCTAATTTATCAATTAAAATAAACATTCAATGTCAACATAAAGTGCCATAATAGTGTAATTTCAATGCAAAATTTATAACTGAAATTCCATTTAAGTAATATACTTAAACTCTTCTTTCATATGACCTTTAAATTAATGTCTTTTTCCACATTCTTTATGTGTTGCTCGGGCTCCTTAGTTTTCTTTATTTATTCCATTTTTGTTGTTATTATCAATGAATTAGTGACTTTAAGCTCTTAATGAGTGTTTGTTAGTAGTGTGCCCTAGGCCAATGGTCATAAGTGATTTTTTGTATTGACATTCTGACTTATCATTTATAAATTATTAGGTATTCTTTTATATCTGCATGTATATTGTTTATGTAATGTGATTTACATTCTATGAATAGTATTAGGCTTATATTATCAAATATGTGACTTGATAGTAAAACCATAAGCATTATAATATTATTCTAAACTGTCCTTGGTCGATCATTATTGGTAGAATAATAATGAATTAAGGCTAGTATGTGTTCTGATTGATGATAACATTTTGCTGATAATGGATATGAGTTATCAAATCAGATACATAGATTTATGTTAGAGAACATATATTGGACCAACCCACAAAGAGAACACTACATAGTTTCATGTCATTAATGATTCTTAATATGGTTTGACTTTAGTCCTCTGACCTGAAGTCATCATGGTTCCCTACATGAGGAGTTCAGTGTTTTGACATTAGACTTAGTTATCTTTAACCGGATAACAAGTAGTCTTATGTTGGACATTAAATGAATCATGCAGAGAGATGTGAATGACGTAGATGAGATTTGTACCTCTCTTAAATAAGAGAGATATCATTTGGGCCTCTTGACAAGTTTGACTGAAGAAATGCATGGCCGTGCTCAAATGAATTGATGAGGAGTCATCAATGTCATTTGTTATAGTCAGTCAACTTGGGAATTAAGAAACTATGATTAATCAAAGGTTGACATGTACCATGCCCTATGATTAATCTTGATATCGTGTTACAAAGGGACTGAGTTTGTAACCATGGTTACAGGTTAAATCGGATTACCGATCCTTATTTGATTTGGGTAGTCGTCAAGCTCATTGCCAATATCAAATGAGCCTACAGGATCGCACACAAAGAGTGATGTGATTTGAGCTTATTCTCTTGGACCTAATTTATTAGGCACTGAACAAATATATATGGATATATTTATTGGGTTAGATTGAATTAAGTTGGCGGGCTTTTATTATATGAGATATAATATGGGTCGAAACTTATTGGGCTTCCATAATCCTAATGGGTTTAGGATTAGGGTTTCTCTATAAATAAATGGATTATGTCTTATTAGATTACATACGAAAACCCTAGCTACTCGTCACTTTTCCCGAGAGAAAAACAGTGAGGTGTTCAAAAGTGTTTTAGAACGTGCTAGCACACATTAACTGCTGTCTAGATCGTTCATCCTCGTATGGATACTAGTAGAGGATGTTCGCGAGCTGCAGCGTCAAGATATCTGCAAAGATACATAATCCGCGTGCTACAGGAGGTAGTTCCGCATACTTCTTATTATGAAATTTTGATTTACCAAGGCACAAGACCAGAATTTTATGTTCCATTCTGCTGCGTAATATGACTCGCAAACCATAGGTGATCCAATAGTGTCAACTTCATATTTCCTTATTTGAACCTCCTCCTTCAAAAGAGTTACTTATTTCCTTAACTTATGAATTACTTTTACAGCCCTCTTAGGAAATTTCTCATTATATCACATCCTACAAAAAATTTGATCTAACCATTTTTGTGATATAAGCTTCTTCATTTTATAAAGAAATCTCATTGACAATTCACTAGATAATTAGGGTAACCATAAATTGTCCTCAAATTGTGATCACTTCATAAGGTCCTCCATGGAGCATTTAATATATAATAGTAAATCACACTCTAAGAATTTGAATTGAATGTTATATATATTAATGATAGGGATTCCATAACCATTCTCCAACTAATAAACTAAAAAAATGTCAAAATTTTTCAAAATAAAATTTGATTTATACCATTTGTACACTAAACAACAACAATTAGGCTTTGATTACATTTACAGGAAATAAAATTATTAGTTCCTAAATACATTTAGCCTAAATATCATTTCTCATCTTGTTATGAAGTTCATATAAAATCTAGAGTAATTGAAAACCAAATTTAATGTATCAGATGATCACTTAATTTATTTAACATCTTCAAACATATTTTTGAACCACCATTGAAAATTCTAAATCCCATAGCTAAATGCCCTTTAATTTCCAAATCAAATTCTAAAGAAAAAAAATGAATCAATAAGAAAAAACTACTCGCTTAATTATTGTGTTTCTTCAACAATAGGGTGTATTTATAATTTGAGCAATTAATAAGCACTTCTGAGAGAGAACAAAGACATGGTGTGATATTGAAATGAGAAATTAGGGATTTTTTTATTCCTAAGGACTTCTACCTATTAGTAAGGGACCCATTATACCTAATAAGGTGTTTACATCAACCTATGTTTTTTGGATAAGTAAGTAAATAAATTCACTCAAAAGGAACTATTAGCAACTAAAAAATCACTTAATGAATAATTAACTTGATATTGAGGATCAATCTCCTCAAGTTTTCCCTAGTAATAGGAGCTTGGTCTCCAAAAATTCTGCAATTCCTTTCTCTCTAGATCAAATGCACTAGCATTCCAAAGCCCATTCTAAATAATTTCAAATCTCCCTTATTCTACAAGTTGACATTTGAAGCCTAATTGACTAAACATTTAGTATTGATAAGTTGTAGGTTAAAAATAATGAGCCAGTGTGTCATTAATTGGTAGGAGTATTCACACCTAAAGTAAAAGTGATCATGATTCTCTTAAGTAGTTGTATAAAGGGCAAATATAGAGTTAGTAACTAGGCACTTGAGTATGTATTTTGTTGCAAGTTTCTTGAAAAATGCTAGCTGTAAGACAAATGAATGGGATGGAATAATGTTTGAGTCTCATACAAGCTTGGTCCAACTATAATGTAAATGAGGATATGGGTGGAGTTTCTTACAAGAAGCAGTTGAGAATTTTAATGACTTATCCCCTAGCTATAAAATGTAGACCTCTTTAGCTTGGTCAAGAGAGTATAAGCAAGAATTATTGATGTAAGGGTTGTATATTCCCTAAGCTTGTACAAAGGATCCAAACTATGCTAATTATCAAACTAGAAATCAATGGCTTCGCCATTTTTGATTTTATGTTTCACCTTAGCCTACAACATATCTCTTGTTACACTCTACTTGAAGTCTTTGGTAATTTTATCTATTATCTTCATTGCTCTTTTTGGAATGGCTAAATGGGTACACTAGTATGAGTAGATGTTACACAATACAGTAGTGACAAGTTGCAATCCACCTTTATGGGATAATAACCTATTGCACTAAGTTTGCCATCTCATCTGAACTGATTAATAGGGAGCAATCATTGGTAGAAAGTTTCTTTATGGAGATAAGAACTCCAAAATGCTTGAATGGAGTGATGACTTGGACATGGAAATAGTAAAAGAGCCTGCACTAGAATAAGCATCTGTAGATAAATATAATGAGCTTTTGGAGGGATTGAATGCTAGAACTGAGATAGCTTTGTAAATCTCTAGAGAATTAATGAGAGTCTGGATTGAGGAATGGTTGGCTCTACAAAGCATGAGTAAATCATCAACAAAGGAGAGTTGAGATATCTTGAATTAACCACATTTGTAAAGGTATTTAAATCTAATTTCATTATCTATGTGCATTAAAGTCACTCTAGATAGGATTTCCATACTGACAACAAATTGATATAGTAATAATGGATCACTTTTTCTGAGACCTTGAGTAGCTTCAAAGACACTGGACGTTTCCCTATATACCAATACTGTAAAGGAAATTGAGGTGATGCGTGACTGTATCCACTCCAAAATCTTCTTAGGATGTCCTAACACGTATAAAGAATTTGTGATGAATGTCCAGTTCACAATATCAAATATTTTAATAAAGTCAATATTCATTACATAAATCTTGATGGATTTATTATTATTTTTATCCTCTAAACAATTCTTGGGCAAGCAATTATGTTATCACTAATACATCTTCCGTTAATATAAGCCCCCTAAAATGGATTGTTGATATATACTATTGTTACCTTCAATTTATTTGCCAAGATTTTTTAAATAATTTTATAAATCATATTGCAAAATGCAACGACTTTGTGGTTATTTAGTATAAACAGGTCAGAGAATTTGGGAACAAAGTATAAGTGGGTCTTATTTAGCTCAATTAGCATCTTACCACTCTTGAAAATTTCCATAACTATATTCATCACCATTGAGCTAGTTAGTTCCCAAGTAGATTGGAAGAAACTTGCATTAAGTCCATATAGACTAGGTCTTTTGTCTTGATGAAAGAAGAATAGTGTAGCCTTGATTTCTTTAGGTTTAATCTCCTTAATTAGTTCAATGTAATGTTGAGCTTGTACAGACCTTCTAAGATATCTTATAAATTTATTAAGGATAGGCAAAATATCAATGCTAGTATCTTCCGGAAGTGTTTCATAGCTTACTTATTAAGTTTCTCCTGCTTTTGCACTACATCAACCTCAACATCATATCGTGAGAATATCTTTTTTTTATTCCTCCTGCCTTGAATCACATTGTATAAAAATTTATAACTTCTATCCCCTTCCTTTAACCATAATATCTTAGAGTTTTGCATTTGTTGGGGGTTGTAATTCTTTAATGCATCGAAGTAGTTTCTTATCTTTAAACTTTCCTAAGACTTGATTAAAGGGTTAGATGGGGTTATAGCAAGAGTTTCATGACATCTATTTAGGGGTTTAAAAGCAATTTTTTATTATGAAGTGTTGGACCAACATAATTCCTTAAGACTTTAATAAGTTAAGCCTTGATTGCCTTCAACCTTCGAGAACATTGATAGGCATGGGAGCCTGAAACTGGAGTATTCATTCCTTTAATGAAAACTTATCTAAAACTAGGATGCTTTAGTGTGGATTTAAAGAACCTTAAAGGAGTTCTCTTTTTGATCCTTGTTAGGCTCAGGTGTACCTCAATAGGAGTATGATCAAATATTAAAGGATTATTGAAAGTAGCAAAGCTATGAGGGGAGTAGCTAAGCTAATTAGAATTGGTTAAAAATTCGTCCAAACTTTTTTAGATAAACTAACTCCCAGGTTGTTGGTTGCTCTATGTAAATTGGTGACTAGTATATCTAAGGTTAATTAACTTTAAGGAATTTTTTAGACGATTTATTTCAACTTGTTAAATGATGTATTTCCTAGTATTTGGTTATTGTCTGCCTTCCATTCCTTTGAGCCTTTGACAAAGATAAGATACAATTATAATCAACCTTAGAATCCAAGGGTAGTTTACAACAAAGCTAATCCTCTCTAATTCATTCCAAAGTTAACTTATATGAAATTCCCAATTAGTTGAATAGATTACAATGACGTTTAAAGGAGTCTGAGAGCTCTTTGTGATGGCTTCATAATATATGTATTGGTTTGAAAAAGATCAATTTATTAAATGAAAGGAGCTTAAGTTAATTGAGACTATATTTTTACCATTGAAATGAGTAGGATTGTTATAATTGTAATCCAATCCTTGTCTAAAAACCAAAGACCCTCGATAAAAGGTTTCTACTTTATTTCAGTTTTGATTAGACCTATAAAATATGGCTTTTAAAGACTAAACAGTTCTTGAGTTTCATTTGTTTATTATGGGTGATTAAAACCCTAAAATTCCATACTAGAAAACTCATTTGGAAGGAATATTACTAGCCTTTTACCTCTTAGTCTTTCAATTAGTTTTGTTCTCACCGATACTAGGTTCTGAGCTGTTGGTGTTCACTTCTACATTGAGAATTTCGCTTGTGGAGAGCTACGATTGCTTTATCGAGATCTTTTTGAGCATATGATTGGTTTTCCTCTACAAGGGTTGTGGAACTTACAGATATTTCACTACACAAAGGGAAAGTCTTTAGTGCTAGGCCATCCCTTTGTGCATCTCTAGGGAGGTTCAGAGTATCCTCCATAGTTGTGTTGTATTGTAGGTCTTCAGAAGGATGAACTAACTCGTAGCTTGTTTGTTGCTCTATGTAAATTGGTGACCAGTATATTTAAGGTTAATTAACCTTTAGGAACTTATTAAATGATTTAGTTCCTAGTATTTAGTTTATATATACCTTCCATTCCTTTGAGACCTTAAGGGAGATAGGATACAATTATAATCACTTACAAGAATATAAGGGTAGTTTACACCAAAGTTAATCCTCTTTAAGTCAATCCAAAGTTAACTTATATGAAATTCCCAGTTAGTTGCATAGACTACAATGATATCTAGAGGAGTTTGAGAGCTCTTCATGATGACTTCATAATATACATATTGGTCTAAAAAGGGTCAATTCCTTAAATGAAAGAAGCTTGGATTAGTTGAGAATATAATTTTACCATTGAAATGAGCAGGATTGTTATGATTGTAGTCCAATCCTTATCTAAAAACTAAAAACCAAAAACCTTGATTAAAGACTTCTACTTTATTTTGGTCTCGATTAGACCTACAAAATGTGGCCTTTTAAAGGCTAAGCAATTTTTGAGTGCCATTTATTTATTAAGGGTCATTAAAATCCTGAAATTCGTATTAGAAAACTTATTTGGAAGGAATATTACTAGCCTTTTACCTCTTAGTCTTTCAACTAGTTTTGTTCCTACAAGTACTATGTTCTAAGTTGTTGATGTTCACTTCCATATTGACTATAACATCATTGGAGTTTGACAAGTCTTCTCGTGAAAAGCTAGGATTGCTCTCTGGGGATCTTTCTGAGGATATGATTTTCTCTGTGGCTTGGGCTTCCTCTATAAGGGGTGTAGGAACTTATAGAGATTTCACTATGCATATTTAGTGCTAGGCTATCTCTTTGTACTCATCTAGGGAGGTTTAGAGTATCATTCATAGTTGTATTGTATTGTAGGTCTTCAAAAGGACTCAATGCTATAGGATTCGAAGTGCTTAAGTCATGACTGCATTGAGGTTCTTGATATTTTGGTCTCCAAACTTTCACCATGCCCTTTCCTAGAGGTTTCTAAGGCATGTAACTTGAATAACATCCTCTATCAACTTGCCTTCTTCATTAAATCATATAATCTTAATGAAGTCAGGCAAATCCTTCTCAAGTTCTACCTCAACACATATTCAAGCAAAGCCTATCCTCTTAAGGGTAGCAATATTTTCATCTAAGATAATAGGTTTCTCTAGTGAGCTAACAATATGGTTAAACCTTTTGAAGACCAATATTCCAATGGGACTTCGTGAAACTTTTCCCACATTGGAACGGAATCTATCTTTGACCTATGCAGGAAAAACCCAGATTTCCACTTTCTCACCAGCATTGGTTTCCCTTGACTAAGCCATGACCCTATATCAATGTTTTCTTGAGCCATTTCCTTTGAAGAAAACCTAAAGATGAAGAAATCATATTTAATCAAAGAATTTTCCAAGCCAAAACTTCTCAAATTGTTATTTGCCTATTGTTGAACCAAAAGAAATGCCAGATGTTTGTCCATAAAGTAACCTACAATAGTTGCTTGCCACTTCCTTGCTCCCATCTAGAGTACCTCTGGTGGAGGAAAAATCAGTTTACCTTCTTTAAAGGTTAAGATATAATGTAGCTTGCTAAAGGTACCTAGATATCCTAATACCTTATTCCAATCAGGTTTCTTAATGTGTTACTCTAACAATAGGGGGAGCTTTCAGCTTCTCAACCTTGGTGCTCAGCTTTGGAAGAGAGAGGAAGGATGAGTTTGAATGGAGGTCAAAGGATGGGGCAGACCAAAAAGATAAGGGAGAGATGCCAGAAGGACCCATTATGAATATACCAATAACGATAAACAGTCTGACATAAGGGGAAGGAGGGAGAATAGTTTCAAAAGTGGGCTATTGAAAAGAGAAAGGAAAATTCAAAGCAAGACCAACTGAACCGATTAAAAGAGGTGACGAGGGTTAGAGAGAAAGACAAGCTTCTCTCACTATCTATTTATTTCAAGTTAAACTGATAAACACATGACCAAAATTTTGAAATGTTGTAAATTTTAAGTTAAATGAATGAGATTATTATAATGTTAAGGTTATTTTTAAACACTATAAAGATGTTAGATTTAATCTATATTTTTTGTATAAATTTTTTAGTTCAAAATAATTTTTTTGTCTTTTTCTATTTTCTTTCTATCATTTTTACAAAATAGTAATATAATTTCCTTAATATCAAGAGTCACTCTTATTATTTTCATTTATCACATTTTTTAACATTTTGTTGAAAAATATTAACTACAAAGATGTTTAAGAAACCATTAAAATAATAAAAAACATATACTTAAATTTTTTAATAAAATAGTGACGTAATTTTAATAATACTAATATTCTTATTATTTCTATTTATATCACATTTTATTATTTTGACAAAAAATTGCATACAATTAATCTTTATAATACTAAGATTCTTATTATTTTTATTTATATCACATTTTATTATTTTGACAAAAAAATTACATACAAGTATCTCTATTTATTATGTTACAAGAATTCTTTCGTTTCTATATGAAAATACGTGCTTCCTAATGTAAAGAAAGTATGAATTCTTTTTAGTTTCTTCTCTTCAAAGATTAGTGTATATATATATATATATATATATATATAACTTGTGGAAAATATAAAGCTTTCAATTATGTGATACTTTTTTCCAAATTATGTTAGTATTAAGGTCTCGTTTGGTAACAGGTAATGAAGAGGTGGGACTGGGAATGCAACCTTCATTCATAACTTTTAGTTGTTTGGTTACCGGTAATAGATAAGATAGGGAATGACAAAACTTGAATGAATCTTAGGAAGTGTAGGTATACGCGGGAATGAAAATTAGGAATGAGAGATAAAGATATTATTAGAATATTATCAAGTTGTTATCAAGATATTATCAATATATTGATTTTTATCAGAACATTATATATATATATAGACACGTAACTTGTGGAAAATATAAAGCTTTCAATTATGTGATACTTTTTTCCAAATTATGTTAGTATTAAGGTCTCATTTGGTAACAGGTAATGAAGAGGTGGGACTGAGAATGCAACCTTCATTCATAACTTTTAGTTGTTTGGTTACCGGTAATAGATAAGATAAGGAATGACAAAACTTGAATGAATCTTAGGAAGTGTAGGTATACGTGGGAATGAAAATTAGGAATGAGAGATGAAGATATTATTAGAATATTATCAAGTTGTGATCAAGATATTATCAATATATTGATTTTTATCAGAGCATTATCATCAAAATTATCTTTTATATTAATTTCTTTAATAATTATTTTATTTTGTTTTATTGATATTTTTATTCTTATTGTAAAAAATATTCATAATTATTTAAAAACTAATAATCTTATCAATCATTAATTTTTGATTAATTATTTATAAAATTATAATTAACAAAAAATTTATAATAACAAAACATAAGTAAAAAATCAAATATTTCTCTCTTATTTATTTAACATAACTTCTTCTTTTTTCTTCTCTTTTTCTTTGTGTTTCATCTCAACTGAAACTTTTTATTCACTCTTCCTTTATAGTTGCTTCTCATCATATCTCTCTAAGTCATTTTTTATTTTTCTAAAATTTTTTAATTTCTTTATTTTTCTTTTTGTAATAAGTTTGTGTTTTTATTTTCCCACGAACATGTTAATCATCTTTTGGGAAATCATTGAATTAATTAAAAGAAGAAACCACAAGCCATATTTGGGTTTCCGTTTAGGTTTGCATGATAAAATAGTACAATCATTTCAATTTGCATTGGAGAACAAATCAATAATAAATGATCTAAAAACCATTCATAATTATTTCTTTTTTCTTTTGTTAATGATGATGCTTCCATTTATAATGTATGACTTATTTTCCTGTTTTCCTTAATAACTATTTTTTAATATTTATATTATCTTTGTAACCTAAATTAACTTTTTTTGGGAAATGGATCTCTCATAATGTTGTATCTAGTGAAATTCCTTAACTTAACACGAACACATAGGATAAATTTTGAGGGGATAAGGTATGAAATTAAAAATTGAAAGTATGCGGTGGAGAAGACAAGGAAAGAGTATACATTTTCAGATCATAAATTTGAGTTAAATAAAGATTATCTTCCTTAGCTGATACCATATTCCTAATTCAATAAAACTACCAATATTATCTATTTGTTACTATTAATCAATGACTGTCTTGTTTTTATACTTTCAATGCAACCTTGTCATCTTATATCCATTTTGGTGTGAAACATATGTTAAAGTTTTATCTCCGCCAGATGTCTATATAAAAGATCTTAAATATTGAAATTTCTTATTAAGTTCAAGCAATATTTTATAAGATCCTTATAGATGTTTACATTAATTGAGAGACCTTTGAAGTTTTTAATTTGATTTTAAAATGAAAATAATATTCTTTTCCTTGAACACTAATACTTTGATTTTTTAGTTTATTTCATGGTTATTAATTTTTAATGGTAGTCATGGCTCGTACACCTCGATGTTATGATTTTCGATATTTATGGTACACATTAAGAAGAAGAAGGATGAGATTTATTGTGACATTATTAAGCTTATTATCATATCTACCAAAGGGGCTCAGTTTGAGAATGATAAAAGAGCCTAGTAAGCATAATCCATTAATTCAAATAACACATCTTAATGTTATGATTGTGCATAGTGACATTGCATGCATTAAGCAACTTCATATGGATAGGCGTATCTTTTGCATATTATGCTCAATTCTGCAAAATATGGTGGATTAAAAGATGCTAGAAATATAGATGTAGAGGAAATGGTAGTAATATTTTTACACCTCCTTGCCTTTGACGAGAGAAATCGGAGTCAAGTATAATTTCAGCTTTTAGGAGAGATGATAAGTCGACATTTTCATAATGTATTGAGAACTCTACTTAAGTTATGGAGAGTTGTACTTAAAGTCCTTGAACCTGTCCCTTATAGTAGCACCGATGAAAGATGGAGGTGGTTTAAGGTAATAATATTCATTTATTAAGTTTTATTTAGTACGAAGTTTACTTTTCGTTGATAATGACTAGATATGATTTTGCTAACTTTAGAATTGCTTAGGAGCTTTAGATGGTACATATATTACGGTACATGTACCAAGTATTGAAAAAGTCTGATATCATACTAGAAAGAATGAGATTGCCACAAATATCTTGGGTGTGTGTTTTATGGATATGCAATTTATATATGTACTGGATAGGAAGGTCCAATTGTTGATGGTAGGTGCTTCGAGATGCATTATCTAGAAGAAATGGATTAAAAATTCCTCAGGGTGAGATATTCAATGTTATATGTCCAAATTAATTTCCTATATATTTAATTTATACATTTAAAATATCATGTAATAGGTCAATATTATCTTGTTGATGCTGGATATAGAAACTGAGAGGGATTTCTTGCACCATATAGAGGACAACGATATCATCTTATTGAATGGAGATTAAGACATCAACCAAACACTCAAGAAGAGTATTTCAATATGAAACATTATACAATTAGAAATGTTATTGAAAGGACATTTGGATTATTAAAGTTAAGATTGGGAATCTTAAGAAGTCCATCTTATTATTCAGTTGACACTCAAACTAATATCATATTAGCTTGTTACATTCACAATTTTATTCGTCAACATATAAGGAAAGATCCATTGGAAGATGAGTTAGATGATATACTGGAAAACAATGTCCATGTTGATTACATTGATGATATTAAAACATCTGATGAATGGAATGCATGGAGAGATAATTTGGCAAGGGAAATGTTTATGTCGTGGAGAGCTAGATAAGGTTGTTGACATTTACTATTAATAATTTATATAACTTACTTGTTTTCTTCAAAATCTTTGAATATTATTTGTCATTTATTAATAATATTGATTTCTTTTACGTATGCAATATTTTATTTTTTATTTGATTTCATTTTTGTTATAACTTTTAATTGTATGTGTCTTATTAATGGAATCTCGTGAAGAAAACAGAAATAATATGCAATATGTACCTATTCAAGGAACAGGAAAAAATAAAAGATATTGGAATAGTGAAGAAGAAAAAAAATGCTTGTCAATATACTTTATGATTTGACGGGCACCAATTGGAAGATAGATTGTAACTATAAGAAAGGACATTATGCTCAAATTGAAAGACGTCTTAAAGAAAGAATGCTAGAAACTGATCTCAAAGCAAAACTTCACATTGAATCAAAAGTTAAAATTTTGAAGAAGCTACTTGGATACATATTGGACATTTAAAAGAATGGTAGCATATTTGGATGGGATGATGAGCAAAAAATGGTCATTGGTGATAAAGACATCTACATAGGTTGGGCAAAGGCATAAACAATTATTTTTCTTTTTACTATTTATTTTATTGAAATTATTATTTGTGCACATAATTATTTATGATAATGTTATTATTATTATTAATATGTAGAGTTGTGAAGGAGCATCAACTTTATACATGAAACCATTTGTCCATTGTGATTGGCTAGCTAACATTTATGCAAAAGATAGAGTAATAGGAAATAGGGCTCGAGGTCTAGGTAAAAAAAGTATAGAAGAAAAATACAACAATATTGAAAGATGTAGTAATGTGAATAACGAACAGTCAAATATTGGAAGTGATGAAAAATGTTTGACTCAAAACAATTCAGTGTCACTATCTGAACCTGGAAAAGGAAAGAGCAAGAAGAGCATCAACTACTTCAGATAGAACTTTTGGATCTATCAAACAATATAAAAAGCTTGGTTAATCTAAACATGAATTTGCTTCGAACCATTTACTCTTTTTATAGATATTAGTGAGAAAAGAAACCAAATATTTGATGTCTTGAAAAAGGTTGGAGGACTTGCATCAATAGAGTTGGTTAAAGCAACAAGACTGATTGATGAAGATGATAAAAAGGTTAAGGTCCTTTTCAGTATGCACGATGGTTACGAAATATTGTTTGCTCGAGACATACTCGAGTAATCTTAATGATTACAAGATATTATAATATCTATTTTAGAATTTAAGATTAGTTTGTTTATTTAGACAATACATCATTTTGATTGATTCTTGTTAGGACATTATTACTTTATTTAATTTATTTAATAATTATCTTATTTTATTTCAATGATTTTGTATCATAAAATAAGTTCATTATGGTTTTTTTGATTTTATTCTTATGAAGAAAATCATACATAATTATTTAAAACATAATAATTTATTTAATCATTAAAATAATTTTGTTTATGTATTTATTAAATAAAATTATATACTAATGAATAATAATATAAAATATTTAACTAATTATACAAAATCAATTACATAATGATTAAACATAAGTAAAAAATTTCATTATCATTCTTAATATTTGATACCAAACTTGCATAATCAGTAATTCTATTCCCTTTCCGATTCCTATTTTTCATTCCGATTCCTTCGTTGTTGGTTACTACAGGAGACCTAAGTTTTTATTAACATTCCTTTAGGATCTGTTTGGTTGGATATTAATCAATGGAATGAAATAAAACGTTTTATAATGGAATAGAATGTAACATAATGAAAAGTTGTTTAGGAGAGATGACAGAGTTCATAATGTAATTTAATGAAACATTGGTTGGAAAATAGATGGAATGAAATGAAATGTAATGTATAATAAATGACTATTATACCCTTGATATTAAAATGATTGTTGCAAAATGTTTAATGCTATGACTTTAAAATAGAAATTATGTCCAATTAAAAGGTCACAGAAAAATTAAAATAATAAAATTTTTTATAACAGTTTATTATTTTATTGTTAATTATATACAATTCATTATTAATTATATAAAATTATTATTTTTAATTATTTAATAAATTTTATTCTATTATATTTGATTTATATTTAAAAATTATTTATCTATTTTTATTTATATGGAAATATATACAAACAATTAAAGAATAATTTTCATATATTTTCTATTTTTCATTAATAAAATTTTATTAATTTATTATTAAATATATACAATTTTATTAATAATATAAGAATATTATTATTAGGGTATGAGGACAAGGGGTTAAGGGTTCGAAGAAATAATTGGTATTAAGAAAAATTATTGATGGTATATTAAGTAGTATATATTTATTAGTTTACGTTCCATCCTAAACCCTCTGAATCGGAGGTTTTTTTATTTTTACTATTTAGGATGGAATATAACGTAACATAAAACCTTCCTCTTTCATCTCATTCCGTTCCATTCCATTATAAAATCCTCAACTAAATGATAGAAATGTTTTATGTTCCATTCCGTTCTATTACTAACCCCTCAACCAAACAAGACCTTAGTCACTTAGGAAATAATTATTTGAATAATTAATACTTTAAAGGGCTATATAACATTTATATTAATATTTAAGATTTTTCTTATTAAATAATTACTTATTTTCTATCATATTATTTTAATTTGTCACGCCCTTCCCTATTTTACAGAATATTAAATTGCACATAAATATCACTTTATTATTTTGTATTTGATTGATGAAACAAGAATATTAATATAAATGTAATTAAATTGCACATAATATAAACTATTTTACAGAATATTAAATTGCACATAATGTAATGTAGTGAAACATTATTCGGAAGATAGATGTAATGAAATGGAATGTAATGTATAATAAATGACTATTATACCATTGATATTAAAATGATTGTTGCAAGAAGTTTAACGCTATGATTTTAAAATAGAAATTATGTTCAATTAAAAAGTTGCGATCGTGACTTGTTCCAACAAATATAATATACATATATTTCTGTTTTAAAATAATAAAAATTTTAATAAAAGTTTATTATTTTATTATTAATTATATATAATTTATTATTAGTTATATAAAAATATTATTATTAATTATTTAATAAATTTTATCCTATTATATGTGATTTATATTTAAAGATTATTTATTTATATTTTTATTTATATAGAACTATATGCAAACAATTGAAGAATAATTTTTATATATTTTCTATTTTTCATTAATAAAAATTTTATTAATTTATTATTAATTATATACAATTGTTATTAATAATATAAAAATATCAGTATTAGGGTATAGGCAAAAAAGGGTTAAAGGTTCGAAGAAATAATTAGTGTTAAGAAAAATTATTGAGGAAATATTATGTAGTATGTATTTAATAGTTTACGTTCCATTCTAAACCCTTTGAATCGGAAGTTTTTATTTTCACTACTTAGGATAGAATGAAATGTAGCATAAAATCTTCTGTTTTCATCCCATTCTGTTCCACTCTATTATAAAACCCTCAAGTAAACAATGAAAATGTGTTGCATTTTATTCCGTTTCATTAATAATTCCTCAACCAAACAAGGCCTTACTTAACTTGGGAAATAATTATTTGGACAATTAGCTTTAAAGGGCTATATAACATTTACATTAATATTTAAAAATTTTCTTATTAACTAATTGCTTATTTTCTATCCTATTATTTTAATTTATCATGCCCTTCCCTATTTTACAGAATACTAAATTGCACATAAATATCACTTTATTATTTTGTACTTGATTGCTGAAACAAGAGACGAAATTAAATGGCCGGTTTGAAAGGTTGACCGTCATATTAGATGAGCAGTTGATTTCGTTCTTCGTTGCTAACCAATGAATGGGAATAGCTCCTCATCCTGCTTAGTTCACAAAGACACTGATTTAGAGCTTCAACAGATTACAAATATTTTGCTTTTCAACACAAAACAAATCTCATTCATTGAACAAAATGTAGTTCAACAGATCATAAAGTTGACAGTGGAATGAAAACTTAAAGGAAATTAGAATAAAAGTCTGATTCATGGTAATGTCTGTGATACAAATATAGGCAAAGTGTCTCTCGAGGATGGAAATTGGAATGACAGACATCTCAAAAGCATGAAAGCATTAGCCAAATCAGGTTCCCGTTTTCTTTCCAAATTTTGCACAAACAATGTACGCTTTATGAATGATAACTTGTCAATTATCATTATAACGTCTCACCCAAGTGCCTCCACACCCATGATGGCAAAGTTTAAATAGAGATTAGCAGAAATATTGAAATTAACACAATATGTACTCTCTTAAAGACAGCACTCTGGACATTGAACATCCTTAACACTAGGGTACTACCTAATGCTTCTATTTCTATTTGCAAGATTGCTGATAAGACAAAAGATAATTTTTTCAGTAAAAGTGAAGCACAAAGATGTAAAAAGGGAAAAAGCTAGAAAATTTTAAGACATTCTAATGCATTAGATTTTTGCCATTACCAATGAATTCTCCACTTTCATCCCATGGGCGATTATCAAAGGACCTCCCTATGATACTGCGCTTCTCATTTACAGTCCCATCATCACAGCGATATTGCGGAAAGTAATCCAAGAATCCTTTGCTTCCTAATTCATCAATTCCATTGAAGAGAAAGTTCCTTACCAGGTCCTACAAGTTAAAGTGAAATTAGGAACTTCATTTAAGGAACTTCATTGCCATTTTGGTGGAGAAGTTGCTGAAATCAGTAAAGCAACCACTATACCTTTGCTAATGTATCACCTATCAACTTTTTAAGAATTCCATGACCTGGATCCTGCTTCCGTGAGAGAGAGAGAGACAGAGATCAGAGACAAAAGAAATGGCATACACAAATATCCAGTGCCTCCCTCATTTATACCCTTCGCGTAAAACTAAAACTGTAATGCATGGTTACTCAGTTCCTGGAACTAATAAAGTGACTTGGAATTAACAGATTGTCTTCTACCATCTCATGAAATATGTAGAATGAAACTAAGGAATGCTGCAACAAATCTTACAACTAAAATTGAGTCTTGGAACCCAACAGAGAGATGGACCGAAACAATCGGTCGCATGAACAAAAAAAACCAACAAGTATGCAAGAAAAGGACCTTTTCTGCTCTCCAGGTTAGATACTTATGTTGTGCTTCTTGATTACACATGATTTGAGATGCATCTGTCTCCTCAGCTTGGTCAATCAGCTCAAGCCATGCCTAAAGAGTAGGAGATGTAGATTATCTTGGACTTCTGTAGTTTCTCAAAATAATAATGAACATATGCATGTTGATATCCTGCTTATAACATGTCTTCTTGTTGCAAGAAATTTCACTTTCAGAAGCAGAAGTTAAAAAATCTCTACCTTGTAGTACTCTACAAATGCAGAATATAAAGTGTCATGTTTTTCACTGGTTGAAGTATACTTGGTCCATATCACGATTGGTGAGAAAAATTTCAAGGATTCACTTGTTAGCTTCCCTCCCCAAGGAAAAAGCTGCATGAAATCTGTTTTCAGTCACCATACCATTAACTTATAAAGTGAACCAAGAAACAAGAAATGAAGGTCTATCTGACATGTCATGAATAGGATTTCACTTACCTCAGCATACTTAACACCTAAAGGCATTAAGCTTCTGTAGTATTTTTCTTTGTAATCTCCTTGTTCAATGACATTATGCAAGGGGTTGAGGTCCCTACAAAGTGATGACCAAGGTTGAGTTTGCAGGGCTTATTCTCAAAGCAGATCAGTTTCAGCTTATTAGAACTTCTGTCTGAACTTATTATGTCTGAAGTGAAAAGTGGTAGAATCTGGAGATGGTTGCTAAAATTAACATGTTGAGTGGAGACTCAGAGAAGAGAAACACACCAAATAAATAAAAGAAGGTGACAAGTAGCAACAGAAAAATATGCCTGTGAAACAGGGCTGGTTATTACAGTTACAAATTTGATGAATAGTTTATGCCTTGACTTTGATTTCTCATCCACACTAATTTAACCATTAAATGATATAAAAAAAGTGAAAGGAATAGGTTAAAGCCTAGAAGCTGTAGGTGAAAAGAAAAGCTCAAAAAACAGAAGATTTGTGCAAGCTGAAGTAAGAAAAAGAACTTACAAGACAACAATGTTCATGTTGGAGGCAGTGAAAAAGTTGGCACAAAATATAGGTACATCAAATTCTGGTCTGGCAAAGACGGCAAAATCCAAAACCTGCATGAGTTGATAGTAATTACGAAAAAAGCTAGTAACTAAGAAGCAAGCACATGGTGCTTTCTGACAGGGAGACACATCCTATGAATCTACGGTACATGATTGTTACAACTCTGCAACACATTACAAAGTAGAACATCAAGAAAACATGAATAGAAGAGATCCATACCTGCATTGATTCATTTTCAACACTCAGATTACGTAGGTGCCTAAGCTTTGGAGCTTGGAATGAGAGCATTTGGAGCTCTGTTCTTCCATCCATTGAGGTTAAAGAACTATACTTTTCCTGGTCATCATAAACGTCATTGTGATGCTTGTCTTAGGGAAGAGACATGAAAATACTTAAAGGAAAAAAAAAAAATTCAATATGCAGCTCTTCTACTCTAGTTGGCCACAGTAAGTTGCCCTACTAGAAGAAACACAGTGACGGGAGGTTTTTACTTTATAAGCAAAACATGACGCTCAGAGAACTGAAGAGACTAGAAACTGACAATAATCTGCTAAATATGCAGAGCGCATTTTGTTAAAATAAGAAGCAAATAAGAGATTGTTTTGAACTTCGTACTCCAAAATCCAAATTTGGGAAATATTTTTAGGGAAACTCTCCATCCAATGCAACAACTTCGTCCATAGAAAAGACCATGAGACATACAAAGAAATAAGACTGAATTTTCCTTTCTAACAATAAGCAACAAATACTACATGCTCCTATGGCGCAAAGAACTTCAATCGAAACTTCAATGTATTTCCAATTGCTTCCATTAAGATGAAAGGTCACAGGCTTAGTTCCAATCTTAAATGTTCAGTTCTTCTTCAATTAGTGAACCGATTTTATTCATCCATTTCTTGAGGTGATAGTGAACTGAGGATTGTTACAATTCATACAAACAAAACTAAAATTCCAATCCATATTGTGACTGACTAAAGGAGACGAAGCCGTGTTACATAAACACTAGCCCAGTAATTTTAACAAGACAGAACATCAACGTCAATTTAAACAAAAAAATATAGATAAACCATGTTTGATCCCTACGTCTAGAATCCATAAAGAGAGTAAAAGAATCAACAGAGACAGATAAAAATAGAACCTGTAGTGGAGAAGGGACCAAACCCATATGGCGTCTGGTTTCGGTAAGAGCGAAGTGGATGAAGTTCTTATAAGACAATGCAGAAACTCGTAGTAGATGGGGCTTACACTTCTTGCTTCTCCAGTTACTCCTGACAGTGGTAATTGAGATAGGAACTAATGGAGGCTTTAGAAAGACAGAAGAGCTTAAAGAAGAACATGACTCCATTAAACTGAAGTCTCTCCCTTGCAACCGGGCATATCAGAATCTATAAAGGTTGGTGCTTTTTGCTCCTAGTGTTCTCTTCCACTCGCTATGTTTCAACTTTTACAATTCTGCGATGGACCCCCATTTTCGGTCACCTAAAATTCTTGAGACACGTAAATAACCATGGCAAAGGAAGTAACTGATAATTACCAAGTGGTATGTATCAAAAAATATTATTTATTGATTTATTAATGTATCATATACATATACAACATTACTTCTGTTAAAATATAATAATTTAACATGTCATAATAATTTATTTTATTAATATTTAATAAACATTATTTATTTTATTTTATTAATAAAAATAATATTATTAATGGTATATAATAATATACATATTCCATCAACATTTTATTTATT
>JAOSBN010000008.1:26812065-26825563 GCA_027563595.1 Erythroxylum suave | reverse complement strand
TCCCTATCAAGGTTAACAAACTCATTAGGAAATCTAAATGGACTAGGTATCACCAGATGCATCAACAATATCTAGGTTTATAAATTATAAGCATAGATACTTGTTTTATACAAATTTCTTGCAATCTTTAAACCTTGTCATGTAGCACTAATGATATCATCATAGTTTCAATTATAAAAAACTTGGAACTACAATAATTAAGGATAAGGTCAAACTTAGAGTTATCTTCTTGCATCTTAGTCACCTATGCTAGAAGCTTAACCTTTTTGCTTGTCAGGCATATGACTCTACCCTTCAATATCGTAACCTATTTCTTCAGCTCGTCGAGATGCTTGAATAGTTTCTTTTTGGCAACCTTCTTCTCCTTCTTACATATATGAGATCTCTGTAATCTTTCATATATGCCTTTTTAGTGTCCTCCTCTTTGATCCCCCTAATGAGGTCCTAGGCTTGTCTTCTGAAGACCACAACTACATGAGTGACATCCTAAAAATAGAAGACAAGTCAAAGATGTCAAAAATAAAATAAACGAAAAAATGTTAAGTAAATATTACTCTAGCAAGGTGTTGTTAATAAAATGTGAATATGGTTAAAAAGTATGTCTTTTACTTATCACTAGGAAGGATCATCTCATAAAATAATTCAAATATGTTCCCAACCTTACCTAAAACCATTATCAGTCTTCTTTAGGTTAAAGTTAAGGATGAAGCACTCTTCCTCCAAGAATAAGGAAGGTGGCCACATTCTCCTCTTGGTGAGAAAAATGAGGGGGTAAAGGTAAGGAGATAAAGGTGGAGCTAATAAGGAGAGTATGCTCGATCAGTGTGACATTATTGTATGTAACCATTTACTTCTTTTTATGGGAGATAAAATTGGAAGGTCTCTCTCCTTTATTTCCTTGGGCCTAGCTAGCATTTTCATCGTGTTCATGGTAACAAAGATAATATAGTAAGAAAGCTAAAAATTTTAAATAAAAAATAAAGAAAGAAACTTATAAGGATGTTCTTCTATATAAGAAAACCTTAATTTGATCAAGCTTGGTTTACTAAATGGTTCATCTAAAGGCCATAAAAGGTTGTTAGGATCTATAAGTCCTTAGGATAAAAAATTCAAGGATGAATTTCATCCAAACCTGCCCAAACAACCTTAAATGACCACAAACCTGTTATATTGGAAAAATTACAAACTTTTCGTTCTTAAGTGTAGCCCCTTCAAATCCATCATCATTTGTTAGCTCTACCTTTTGCTTATATTGTACCACTCAGAATGAGCTTGAAAAATTCAAGACTGAAGAGCATTTCCTTGATGTGGTAGGTAGCAATCAACTTAGGCAATATACACTAAGCATATGGTTGCAAACAGATGGAGCTCAAGCTTATCACCTAATATTTTATAAATGACAAGATGGGGAGGAAACTAGAGTTTACATTTGAAAGCATCATAGTAAAACCCTACCTTACTACGTCAAAGATAACACATACACTCATTGTCAACTGGCAATCTAAGCATCTCATTAAGGATGTGTAGCTTCTCCATTATCTTTCCAAAGTCAGCTTTATGCAATTTATCAGGGTAAAGGCACGTTTTGAAGTTCATATTGGAGTCCCCAAATATAGAGTCTAATAATGAATTTTTAATATAGTGTTTTTTTTTCCAAATCTGACTAAGCAAGGCTAATTTATTATTTTGAGGAGAAGCTTAGTTAATACATGGGAGGTAGATATTGTTTTGATACACCTAATAGATGCAAGTGTATGACTCCTATAGTTTAAAGTTATAGATCTTACATCATTATAGCTTAAAGTTATATTAAAAATGTTGCTTTCTGTCTCTAAAAACTCTATAAAGATGGAGTTAGTGATCCATCAAGCAAATTGATTTCCTTATCTAAGAGGAAGAGTATTTGATATTCCCTTATGTTAATGACTAAAATTAAGTGATGCTTCACCTCTTTATGACAATTATATACCACATAAAATATTCCTTATATTTCTAATGAAGCTTTAAAGGGATGCATCAAGTTAAAACCATAGCCTTTCTCTACTTAACTATCAAAGGAAAGATTAAGTACTTTTGTGAGTGATTTGTGTAAAAACCTTAACTTGTATCTTGCAAACCTATCATGAGAAAGATAGGAGTAGTTAAGGCTTTTTGGGAGATTTATATCAAACCTTCGTTAGTGGTGATTTATGTTAAGGCTTATATTTCAAACATTATTTTAGCTTCATAATAAATAATAATGAATTCAAGTAGTGTAAAGTCAAGTTGAAGCAAATTAAGGTAGATTGTACAACATAGGTTTGTGTTCCATAATATAAATTTATGTTTGGGACCTATGTTAGTGGTGATTTTTATGTAAAAAGTGTAGGAAACAAAATGGGCCAACCAAGGTGTTAAATTGGATACATGTTTGTTATGTTTATTAACAAAAGATATATGTTTGTCAAGTAACTAAGAAACACGGTACCAACATAGGTTTGTGTTTGTTTAACCTATATTGGCCATTTGGTTTTGATTTTCTAGGTCTTTTTAGATATAAAAGATGAAGGGTATTATTATAAAGGATGTGAATAGTATATAGCCAAATTAGAGTGTCTTAAGATAAGGACGAAGTGACTTTAAAGGAAAAAAAGGGGATTATATCAAGATTCAAGTAAAGAACATGAAAATTTTAAGATCCATCAAAATTATTTCTTTTATCTTGTTTTCTTTCTCAATTATTATTCTTAGCATGAACTAAACTATGATAGATCTAGATGGGATGGACCATAAAATTAATCAATTGATTTAATAAAAGACCTAAGCTTACATGTGAATTATTCATAATTACTTCTTGTATTTGAATTGAAAGTTGCCACTGTTTTGATTCAATTCCAAATTCCACATATAGGGATTAAGAAATGATACGTATAGATAAACAAAATGAGTATAAGAGTTACATGAACTCTTACAAGTAGGACCACATAGATCTTTTAGGTTAAGGTCAAATCTATCACCGGAATTCATATAACATGTTGATACATTCTTAGGATTTTGATTAAAAAGAGATTCCAATCAATTAACTCAAAGATATGGGCTGAATTTTTTAAGAAAGAATGTGTTTGTAACTTCGACTTTCTACTGGTCTAAGAAACTAGGATTAATAATTAACTCAAAATAAATTTATGATTATAAGTTACAGGAGATTATATATCTAGATCTTAATTATCATTAGGTTATTCCATTCATGTCTTTTTCTTGGCTTGTTATTTTAGATTAAATTATTTTAGTTTTGTAAATCTTTTCTTTTAAATTGATCATTTGTTTTTTGTATTAAATAATATGATTAGTACTAGTACTTGTAATCATCGTAAATTTAGCACTCATATTCACTAGACTATACTACAAAAATGATATATGCACTTACTTGGTAGATCTTTAGTATTATTTTAAAGCAACAAATTAAGTTTTTGGAGTTCTTGTCGAGGCCTAGAATATTAGGAACACTTTATTTTTATTAATTTAATAAATTTTCTTTTTTATATTTATTTATTTTATGACTTTTTCTTGATTTTGTATTGTTTGTTCAATTTTAGGAATTAGGTATTTAATGTTATAAATACTAAAAAAACGGAAGAATAGGGAGGATCAATATACTATAGAAGATTATACTAAAATGTCATTTATGGAGACAAAATCTTGTACTACTCTGCTAAGAGTGGAGGCTAATACTTTTTAGATAAATCATGTTATGATTTAAATGGTTTATCAAATTGAGTAAGATAAGGATCCAAATGCATACACCACCAAAATTTTGGAGATCTATGATACTTTCAAGATTAATATAGCTTTAGAGGATGTTATTTGATTAAGGTTATTTCGTGGCACAATATAGGATAGAGCTAAATCGTGACTAAAATATTTGCCTCTTAGATCTATTATCAGTCAGAATGCTTTTGCTGAAAAGTTTTTAACAAGGTATTTTCCTCTAACATGAAGAACAAAAGTCATGAATGATATCATTTCCTTTCAACAATTAGAAAGTGATACTTAGGAAAGATGGAAGGAGCTACTGAGAAATTACCCACACCATATACTTGATTTAAGATTATAGATGAGATATTTCATAATGTATTAGGTTACCATCCAAGTAGTAGATTGATGCATCTTCGAGTGGGACCACTTACTTTAAAACTCCTAAGAAATTGCAAAAGTTGATTAAAAATATAGTTATGAACAACTAGGAAACTAATGTCAAAGCTTAAATTAGGAGTTATCTATGATTTTAATATGGTGACAACATTAGAGAGTCAATTGGAAGCTTTAATTAAGAATATTGATAATAAAATTTTGGTAGCTCAATTGACATAAATGATGAGTTGTGAAATTTATGGTGGTGGAAACCCTAATTATGAATGTTAGGTATCTAAAAAGAAGGGATAACTAACCAAAAAGGTTAATTTTGTAGGAAATTACCCTTAAAATAATCCCTATGGTAATATCTATATTTCAAGGTGGGGAAACTATCCTAACTTTTCATGGAATAATCAAGGGACAACTTATAAAAAAATAATTACTACATCTGAGGCTCACTTTCGAAGTATTAAAGCATCTCTTTGAAATCATTAGCCCTCCATCCATAATATGGAAATTCAAATTGGACAACTTGCTAACCTTGTTTCTAAAAGGGCTATGTATGTTGCCAAACAACACTAAACCAAACCAAAGGGAGTAAATAAATGTGTGTGTGTGTATGTCTATGATTTAAGAAGGTTAAAAAAAGACTAAAAATATATAAATACAAATTTAAAGCAAAATGTTCGTTATAATTGAAGGGCAAGCGATGTTAATTACTAAAATAATTCTTTTTAAATAATAAAGTTTATAAAATTATATTTTTTTTTCATAAAATTTATCACTGAGATTGAACAATGCATCATGACCACTTCATTTAGTGTCTTGGTGAATGGAGAATAATCATATGTGTTTAAAAGAGGGAAAGCAGAAAAACAAGACCCATTATTATCCTACATGTTTTTAATTTGTATTAAAATGTTGATTAGGCTCACTGATTATATCATTAGAGTGGATGCCTGCTTCAGATTCTATGACAAATGTGGTAATTAACGGTCTTTAATCTCTCCTTTGTTGATGATCTAATTTTTTGCAAGGCAAGTGATAAATCATTTAGAGTTATAATGAATTCACTTTACACATTCAACAAACTATTAGGCCTCAACATCAGTAAAGACAAAATCTCCAGGCTATTATCAACTATAGCAAATTTATAAGTTTAATGAATCTCCACTATCTTTCATTTAAAGATAAAAAATGTCCTATTCAAATTTCTAGGAATACCTATTACCAACAAAGTGTTACTGTACAAAAGGATTTGGAGACTCCTTATGGATAAGGAAACTCTCTAAGTACGATGGGTTTACTCGCATTACTTGGAGAGTCTATGTTTATAGGAAATCAAGTTAAGGTCTGACTCTTCTTGGACCATGATGCAAATACTCAAGCTAAAGGAGCATATTTATTAGGAAATTAAGCATAAAATTGGGAATGGTGAAAGAACGTGGCATTGATTCAATAATTGGTGTGAAAAAGTTCTTTTTACGTATTCTCTAAAACATTTCACTTCAAAGTTAAGTTTAAAGAGCTTATTAGAGGCAATGAATGGTATCTTAAGTACAAATGCTTTTCCATTATTTATGCAAATCTACCTAGCAACAAGAACATCATAGGGTGGCAAAGACATGTATAAGGACAATTCACTAGCTCTTATTACGAAGTTTTTGGGAATTTAGCAACTAGGTTTCAATGGAGTAAGCTAGAGTGGTCCAAAAATATTCCCTCAAGATATCCTTCATATTATCGCTTGCCATCATAAATAGGTTAAGCACTTCGAAGGATCTCTAGGTATAAATTTAATCTACAAGCTTTACAATATAAAGCAAGAACTTAGAGATCGTTTTTTCTTTAAATGTAATTACTCTAAAGGTTCATGGTTGAGAATTCTGGAACTGTACAACCACCAATATAATGAAGAGGGCTAGGAGAAAATAGTATATTGGTTTAAAGAGACAACATCTGAAAGGAGAAGACTATAACCTATTCAAGATTGCATTAGGACTCAATGTCCATGATATTTGGAGAGAAAAGAATGAAAGAATTTTTAAGATTAAAAGTCAAGACTAGTAGAGTCTTTTCCATAGCATATTAGCTTGGATAAGAGAAAACATTTTGGCTAATATAAAACAAAGCCTTGTAATAAGAAGAATGGTAAGAAAATGGTGCACATAATAAAGATAAATAGAAAAACTAGCAAGTCTCAACATAATCA
This sequence comes from Erythroxylum suave, assembly GCA_027563595.1. Lineage (NCBI taxonomy): Eukaryota > Viridiplantae > Streptophyta > Magnoliopsida > Malpighiales > Erythroxylaceae > Erythroxylum > Erythroxylum suave. The sequence continues at coordinate 26,819,238 of JAOSBN010000008.1, read as the reverse complement.
ACTATATTATTTGGTGATGCTAATTTTCCATATCTAACATAGAAAAAAAGTTTGACTCTTAAGCCAAAACAAAAACTTCTACAGACTAGGACAATGAAAGAAGAAAAAATTGTAAGTCTTAGCACTTAGGGTACGTTTGGTAATCACGAATGGAGACCTAAGAATGAGTATGTAATTTGAATTCTTGTTTGGTTTTTAATAATGGATAAGATAAGGATTGATAAATTTGGAATAAATTTTAAACAATCCTAAATTTTTATTCCTAAGGTACATGTGGGTATAACCTAGAATCAGATATTATGAATAGCAAATAAAAAGTCGATGACAAACATAACTTCTTTTCTTTTTTTCTCTTTGTATTTCCCTTCTCAACTGAAGCTCTCTGTTTCAGAATTTAAGATTAGTTTATTTATTTAGACAATACATCATTTTTACAGATTCTTATTAAGATATTATTATCAACATAGCACATTATTTTATTTTATTTTATTTTATTTTATTTTAATAATTTTATATTATAAAATAAGTTCATTATGGTTTTTAATTTTATTCTTATAAAATAATACACAATTATTTAAAAATTAATAATTTATTAAATTTCTAAAAATAATTTTAATTATTTATTTATTAAATACAAAATTTTATTTAATAATAATAATACAGAACATTTTAATTATTTATTTAAAAAATCAATCACATATTATAAGTAAAAAATTATCATTACCATTCTTAATATTTGATACCCAACACTAGTATAATTGTACTTCTATAATCCTATTTCTAGTGTTTGAATACTAAACATGCATAATTAGTAATTTCATTCTTAATTTGATTCTCACTTTTTATTCCCATTATAATTTTTTATTCTGATTCCTTTATAGTAACAGACGCATAGTTTAAATAAACATGTTCCTAATAGTTGTGAGCACCTAAGATGCTAATTGTAAGAAGTCTTTTCATCAAATTTTATCTTATTCAAGAGCTTCATTAATTTATACAATTACTTTTAGTTTCCAAAAAAGTATATTTTTTCCAACTACAATTAAGTCATTTTACCCCCCCTAAGATGACTCTATATTATTCATTCTCCAAAGTTGATGAAAATAAGGTCTAATTGATATTAACGTAAAAATTTATGATCAACATGACAAAAATAATTAATTCAAAATTTATGCATACGTAAGGTCAAAGTTGGAAAGTGAAAGTTCAAAACTTCTATAAATTGAAAAACTATTACTAGATGATAAAAGAAGGTTTTTTTATTTAGTTATGATAGTGCAATTATAATTATTCCAAATAAAAATATAAAAAAAACGTTTCTTTAGTTTCTATGGTTAAAAGCTTAGTAAATATGATTTAAAAGTCATCAGCAACATAACTCATAACATCTTTCAAGCAATTGGAAATAATACTTGAGACAATTTTATAGATGTTTATACAAACTATAATATTCTTGGATTGGAAAATTTTGGAATTAGGCGGATGTAAGTATAGTTTACCTTAGACAAAGAAATCACATCAACTAACTTCCTTACCAACCAACATCCAAAAATTTTAATTGAAGGTTATAATGAAGTCATTGAATTCAATTGCTTTGTCAAGTTTCATTTGAAAGAAAACATTTTTTATTTCATTATATTAAACCTCTTTTAGTAAAAAGGAATTTATCCTTAAGGAAATTTTTTAAGGGACACATTTCAAAATTTGATGCCAAAATCTCAAACCAATTGAAGAATAAACTCAAGTAACGTAATTGCCTTTATGGATCTTATATTGATCATTAATCCATTGGTTATTGAGGCATCTAATGTGAAAGGAAGCATTTTCTTAAGTTTGTTGGTTAACATGGCCATGAATACATTTTGTCTTTGTCTTTTGGGATAATTTAACCATAAATTATCCCAAAACTAATTAATATTATACCCAAACAAGATAAAGTAATTATCAAAGAGAAAATTATCATATTTAATTAAACACCTAGATCAGAAGTCTCCTGACAACATCTTTGTATATATGGTTAAGTTATATCAAAATATTTTATAAACTAAACTGGCAAAATTTCTTGATTTGATGAATTATTCTCTCTCTAATTACATTCTCCAAATAATTAACTTATATCTTTATTTGATTAAACCTTCTAAGAACATACTAAATCCTATGAAATTTCACAGAAAGTTTGACTATAAGATCTATATAAGCTTATCTCTACTAACTTATGCTACTCTTAACATAAATTTCTGAGTCTAAGTCACAAACATATTTTCTAAAACTATTCCATGTAAATTCACATATGATTTAAATTATAGTTTTTATTAAATCAATATTAATCATGAAAAAGATATTTCTTAAGTATGAAACTTTTCTTTATAAAATAAAATCAATCTATAGAGAAAAATAATAGGGTTCCTCTTATCTATACATAAAAAGAATTAGTTAATCATCATCCCTGAATCAATAAACGTATCAAAAAATTTCAAAAATTATAAGAAGGTTCTTTTTAAAAGTAAAGTTACCAATCGTTTGATGTTTTCACTCAATTTAGATTATCTTATAACTCTTTTCTCTTTGAAAATGACTTCTAAGTCTTATCCTTATCCTAAGGTTTCTCTCTCTTCTAGATGATAGCTTAACTCTACAAATTTATAAAAACTAATAAAAAAACTTTTTTTTATGCTCTTTAAATAAGGGAAGCATACTTATTACGGAAATGAATATGTTCTGTAACAAATATGTGTTCAATATTGTGTTTAACATTGAAAACTAACTTTTTCACCCAAACAGCAACACGGGCTCCAACACATCTGTGCGTGAAATTGCTTCTTTAAGGCCTAGTTTTACACATGCATATGGGTTAGCACATGCCCATCTATAAAGTTATATTAGAAATTGTCGTTGACTTCCCACATTTAGAGGTAAGTATGGTCTGAAACATACATTTTTTGAGTGTACAATTGGACAGAGATCAATAACAAAGAAATGTATTTTCAAATTTATATAAAATAACAAATAAAATAAATTTTATTATCAAATTAAGATAATTTAGATTAAAAGTACAGCTAAATGCTTTTAAAACATATGTATAGTACTCTTACATCACCAAGCTATTGGGTGAATTAGTTAGGAAAAATGTGAGATCACCTTCAACTAGTTAGAATGGAGCATCCTCATATGTCCTTTTGTTTTAAAAGAGAATAGGCCTCCAGAGATTTATGATGCTATAGTCATTGTTGATTAAAAGATTTAGGGAAGATGGATTATGGCATATGTTCTCCTTTTCTTTATACTTCCAATAGAATCTCCTTTAAAATTCAACTTCGTAATTGAAGGATTTATACTTAGTTTTTAGTTCTATAGTCCTTTGTAGTTTTGAGATAGTTAAATGAAGAATCTATTGCCATGTTTAAGGCTTTGGGGGTCATGATATTAACATCCACGAAGTCCTATACTAGGCTTAATTCCTTTCTTAAAAGAGGTGCTAAGGCTACAAAAAAAGGCTCATTTAGTATTTATGTAACCTTTATATGGTTTGCATATAAGGGTATGTAAAAAAGACAATAATTTTTAATCAAAGTCAACTATTTAAGGTGTGTTTTTCAATTGCACTTTTTATGTTGCCTGATTTTTATGATTGATATCAAAATAAAGTCTTAAACTAAACGATGACCATAACTAAACAATTCCTTATAGTATCAATATGTTGTATCATATTGTTCATAATATTGGAGTTGTTATTGCATGGTATATGGAAAAAGAAAAGATGATGGTTGCTTAAATCACGACTCATTTGCAAAAGCTTACGAGTTAGTGATAACTCTATAAACTAATATAATTTCTAATTTTAGCCAATTATCCTCTTTAAAGTAGTTGAACCTTTATCCTTTTGAACTAAAGAATTCCTAAGAAAACTAATTTAACTATATGATCTACCCATTAAAAGAATGTTTGAGAACTACATTAAACATTATAAGGGGATAAGATTATAATTTTTGTCTTCCCTTTTCTTTTTTTGCCATGGAAAGATAAGTAGGGGCTATTACTCTTTTGAAAAGAAAGATGCATCTGCTAGTAGACTATCTCCTAACACAAACTTGAGATCCTTTAATAATTTTCTTATCAATGAGTAGGATAATTAAAACATAAGCAACTCCATATGATGAATGAAACTTGTAAAATAGAAATGTACTGCATTTCTCTTGATTCAAAATGTACATAGTTAGGGTTATTTATACAAATTTATAAGACTAATTAGGGAAGGTAATTCCTATGATCAAGGGATTATAATCCATGTAATTGATATATAATCCCTACAATCAATGCTTAATTTGTAATACTCCCCCTAAAGTTGAAGCATAGATATTAATCATGCCTAACTTGTTACAGATATAATTGAATCAAGTACCATATAGGGCTTTTATAAAGATATCTCCCAATTATTCTCAAATTTTGACATATCCTGTAAAAATCAAATTGTCCTACACTTTTTCAGTGAATGAAGTGACAGTTAGTTTTAATATGTTTAATTCTTTTTTGAAACACCAAATTAGAAGCAATATGTGAGTAGCTTGATTATTGCACCATAATTTTTCTTATATTGAAGCCTTAAGACCAATTTTAGATAGTAATTGATATATCCATATTATCTTGCACTTTAAATATACCATAGCTTTGTGTTTAGATTATGAAATGGATTTAGATACAACATTTTACTTCTTATTGTTCTATGAGAGAAAATTTTCTTCAAAAAAGACACAATAACTAATAGTAGATTTTTAATCAATCTTAGAACTTGCTCGATCAAGATCCGAAAAACATTCGATAAAAGTGTGTCCATAATTTTCATACAACATACCTCTTCTAGGAGCTCCCTTTAAGTAACCTAATATATGTTCTAAGGCCTCCTAATGATGGTCTGTTAAAGAAGACCAACCTTGACCATATTCATGTTTTTGGTTGTTTATATTTTCCTTTTCTCGGTTCAACTAGATTTAATCCTTGTGTGTTCATTGGTTATGCTCCTAACTATAAAGGATATCATGGTCTTGATATTTCTAACATTAAAATCTATATTTTTCATCATGTTTGCTTTATTAAAACTTAATTTCCTAATATTTTAACCACATCCTCTTTCTCATATTCTCTTTCCTTGCCATACCTTTTCACTTAACATCTCCTCCTCCAAAAGATCATTCTTTAATGCCACCTGTTTCTATAAATCCAGAATCACTTGTTCCTTCCAAATGATCACCATTAGTAACTCATGATTAATTACCACCCTCCCATCTGATGACCACTCGATCATATGATCGTGATTGCAAACTCAAAACTTTCCTTAATCTTATCAAATACCATAGCACCACTCACTCCTCTTTTCTTAGTTCCTCTTTGATTTCAAGTTCAAAAAATAAGCTATTATTGCCAGGTTTAGTAATGAAGCTGAATATAGAAGCATTACTCTCGCAATTGTTGACATATGTTGGATCAACTCTCTTATGAGAGAAATTAAACTCTCTAACATTAGGCTGTTACTTTGTTTTGATAATCCCAGATCTATATTCCTTGTTGTAAATCTTGTCTCTCATGCTCGTCCAAACATATTGAGATTGTTATTCACTTTGTTTGAAATTTGGTTGCTAAAAGTTTTTATTTATTCATCATGTACTGACTTTTCAATAACTTATTTGTAATACTCATAGATATGATAAGTATAAAACTCTTTATCTTAACATCGGGCATATCTATAAATAGAGATGTTATTGCTCTTGTAAAACACAAAAGAAAAAATATATAAAACTCATTTGTTATATCATTTTCTTCATTTGTAATAACATCACTACAACATGTGAATGGTTAAATTCTAGAGCTAATGACATGTTTGCTTTCTCAATCTAACCTTATTTAGTTGACTTGTTCTATTCATGGCAAATGGTAATTGATTTTCTGACATGTAAGCCTTTGCTATTGGATATACTATGATCCTACCACTGCATTTATGAAGCATTGCTGTGTGACAACCATTCAACATCCAAACACTTGAATAAAGAGAGAGAGAAAGTAGGAGTAAATTTTTCACATAGAGGACCATTAAAAAGGATTCATCTTATTTTTCTCTCAATCTTGCATCTTTATTCTATTTTTGGTGTTGGAAAAAAAGTCATGCATGGCTAAACTCAAATATTCTGATTTGAAGGGATTTAAAACTCTATCGGTAATCTTGTGAGGTTTTGTTCTAAGCTTATATTCATATTTTAATTCAAGTATTTCTTGTTTTATGTTCTTATACTTCATAAATGATTAATATTAATTGATTTGACAAATTAATTTGATGTTAATTATTCTATAACTATCCATGAATTCACTGATCTATAGCTGTCACAAAGGATTGCTACAATTAACAAATAGGTTATTTATGAATTTGCATACTTATCATATGGTAAATAAGAAAACTAAAATGAATAATTGCAACTATCTCACTTATTTAATTTAAGTTCTAGTCTTTTTCACTAAGCTTTTTGCTATCATTTAACTAATATGGAATGTTATCATACTCAGTCAATTGATGATAAGTTTTCATTTGAATGCTAAGTGGGTTTGAATTGATTAATTTAATAAAATTTGAAACTTATTGTTAAGTTAGGATGACTTTACGATGTTTTAATTTTGATGACAAACTAATAATAATAATGTTAGAAACAAATGAATGTTTTGACAAGTGTTTTAAGCGTGCAGTATAAAAGACAGAAGGAGCACAAAACACAGACGAAGAGAAAACAAAGAAGAAATAAAAAAGACAGAAGAAATACAAAAGTCAGAAGAAGCGCAAAATACAGACGAAGCACAAAAGTCAGAAGAAGCGCAGAATACAGACAAAGTACAAAACACAGAAGAAGCGCAAAAGATAGAAGAAATACAAAAGTCAAAAGAAGCGCAAAATACAGACGAAGTACAAAAGTTAGAAGAAGCGCAGAATACAGACGAAGTACAAAATACAGACGAAGTGCAGAATACAGACAAAATACAAAACATAGAAGAAGCGCAAAGCACAGAAGAATTACAAGACACAGACGATACTCAGAAGAAGTTATGTCAGTACATCGGGCGGTTACTTAGTTGAAGTTAGTTACAGAACTCAACTAAATAGCGATTTTCAAGAATCAAGAGACAGTTGTCAAGATT
>JAOSBN010000008.1:26755675-26806705 GCA_027563595.1 Erythroxylum suave | reverse complement strand
TTATATTATTTTAAAAATCGCGTTATATGAAATATAGTTGCAATAACTAAAGTATGTAAAAGATTATGGATTGTTAAACGTTATATATTTGTTGAATTTTTGGTTTAGAACTTTAAATGAATTAAATAGCATGTAAGGTTCTTCATGTTCACTAACTTAAATTTAAAATTTTATTTTATAAACGAAAATTAAAAAAATCTTGAGGTCCTATTTGGTAATCAAGTGATTACATTAACTGTTAGCTGATTCTATTAATGGTTAGTTAATAGTGAATTATACCTGATAATTTGACCCACAGATAATATCAACTGTTTATTAAAAATATTTAATAAAATTAACTGTTTAGTATAAAATGACTTATTAAGATATGACTTTAAAGAAATTATAAGAACATGAGTATTATATCTTCGTATTTCTTTCAATATTTTCATAAGATTTTAGATATTTAATTTTACAAAAATTAAGTTTATAACTCTAATAAAAAACATAGAACATATAATAGAATAATAAATAATGATAATAATAATTTAATTTAGTATTTTTCTATAATTTATAAATTAATTAAACAATTTTAATAGATTAATCAATTTTTAAACTTTAAATTTTTTATCTTAAAATTTTTATTTAAAAATTAAAATTAAAATGATAAAAAATAAAAATAAGTACTTAATTTAAATCCAAAAGAAGTGTCCTTTGAGACTTATTTTGGTTTATTTTTATTTTTATTTTTTATAAAATTAATAATAGAATAATTAAAATAAAAATAAAATTTTATTTAAATTTTTTATAAAACTAATAGGAGCATAATTAAAATTAAATTGTAAAAAAAAGACTCACTTTATGTCACGACTGGGACATTTATATCACTCCCGTGACAATTCCTATCACGGGGCGTGACGATTATGTTTAAAGAGCAAAATAGAGGGTATAATTGACTTTTATATATTACATTTTTAGCAACTGATTGGTTAAATCTGCTAACCCAATCAATCATTTACCAAATATTTCTATGCATTGTTTCATATGATCAATCAGTTAAAAGTTTTGAAATCACCAAAAATCAGCTGATAAGCTATTTATCAAACAAAACCTAAAGCTCTCTAATATGAAAGTGAAATGTTGTTAATTTGTCAGTTGTTTTCTTTTATAAAACTAACTAAATGGAAAACTTTATTTATCTTTTTGAACTCTCAAATTATTAACTCCTCCATAAAAGTTGTCTTAAGTCCCATTTGGTTCACTGTCTAAAGTGAAGAATTTTTTCTGGAGTTTTGTTATAAAGATATTTAATTAAATATATTTTTATAATTATATTTTGAAAATAACTTTTTTTGAAGTCTAAAAGTTGAAATGACTTTCGTTAAATAGGTTATTTTTAACTAAAATTACTTAAAATAAAATGTAATATTTTATTTGACAAAGCTAACTTCGATTTATGAAAAAATATAAATTTTATAATATGAAATTTTATAAGATAACAATATTTACAATTTTTTATTATATGGTTTCTTATTATAGTACTTCTACTTTAATTTTTTTTAGTCCTCCAACATTAATATTTTTATTATTTCAAACTCTTTAATTGACTCATTTAATGAAAAGGGATGAATGACATATTTTAGCCCCTTAGCACATGAAGGCACTTTATAGCTAGTTGGAGACAAGCCTTGGGTTAAAGATTAGCTAGATCACATGCATGGGAAAGGCATGCAGGAGCTTTAAGGTAACTTAACATATTAGATCAAGCATGGTGTAAATTTTGAAAGAGCGTCTGACCCGACGTGAATTGACTTGGTTAAAGCTAAGTTCTTGATGGACTAAGGACTTAGTGCATACTCAAATGAACGAACCATAGCTAACAAACTTGACATGGGTAAGTATTGAATTGGACTAGGATGTTATGAAGGGCTTTTGGCTTAGATAACTTATCATTAATGGATATAGATTATAAGGAGATCTTGGATAATGTGATGAATAAAATCATATGAGATATACATCAGCCCTAAAGGATAAAGATAGTATGGTAGGATCATCTGATGATCGTAGATATCTTCGTGGTTATGGACATATCTTTCCTAATTTAATGTGATATCTTATCTAATTAGTTGGCATGTAACTTTATCATATTAGATAGAGTCCTATAGGGATAGGGGTGTCTTCTAATTTGTTAGTGTAAAGATAGAGGTGATCTAGGTAGACCAACTCGGTTAGTACTCTAATTTGTAACTTGGTCATCAAGCCAAAGGTGACTATATGTAGCTCATATGAGCTTTGCTCTTCATCACATTAAGAGAGCATTCTTTTGTATACTTTAAAGAAAATGATAAAGGTTAGCTTTGTCATATCTCTCAAATTCTTTTATTGTTGCCTTTAATTACTTTTTGTTGTAATGGTATTCTTACTCGAATATAAGAATTAAATACTACTAAGGTCGTGAGGCATTTGAGAACAAGTTTCAATAGTTGATGATCAGATGGGAAATGTTAAGTCTTGCTTAAACAAACCTAAGCGAGATTGTTGTGTGAAGGTAAAGGCTTAACTTTAGTATAAGTAAAGTGTCTAGAAGACCTTTGTAACATATACCATAGTATCATACACTTGATATAATAATAAACTAGGTGTCAAGTCAGACCCATAAATCAATAATTGTCAAGGCTGACTTAGCTTCAATAAAGCTCACTTACCTTAAATTCTACTTACAAGATTCTAAAAAAAGTCTTCATATTATTCTATTCTTCAAATTTTGTTTGAAGAAAAAGAAAAGGAAAGTAAGTGTTTTAGTAGTTTCCCAAAGATTTAAGTCAATTAAAATCCAACAAGTGAAGAACATTGGAGGGAATTTGTTAGAGATAAAGTTATTCCTAACATTTGCTAAAGATTAATTCAAATTTATATAAATTATTGAAAGTCTTTGAAGGTAACTTGAGAAATTCAATAATTTTCTCAAACTTCAAGTGATAGAAATCTAAAATTAAAGATTGTTGGAGAGATTTTAACAAGGTAAAAATATATACTTATCATGTATTTTGATTATTTTATTAAATTTAATCAATCAATAGAATATATTTTTAGTTTTTTTAATTACCTATGGTTTGTTTACATTTATTCTTTAGAGGTTTGTTTACAATTTTCATTAATAGTTATCATCACGTATGCACCTTGTAAGAATAAAAAATCAATCACACATGTAATTATTTATCGTATGCATATTATAGGACTTGTCGCTTATTATGATTAATTATTTATTATTATGTGGCTATTAATTGTCTATTATGTGACTCTTAATTGTCTACTGTTGTATCTTTTTCTATCCATACATATGCTTTATAAATTAGGCAAATAAAGCCTTACCAGTGTTGGATATTTTTTTAATTCCAATATAAAAATTCAAAATTTTCTATAGATATTTATCATGTGTCTTATATCAACATGTTTGCCATTCCATCATAAATGGTTACAAGGTTGGGATTTCAACAATCTTTATTTAAGTTTTACTTAAATGTAGTAAAGACACAGAGTTCAATTTGCTTAAAATGTATTTGACTTGTTTATAGTTTATTATGTTGTTGAAACATGTTATAATAAAGCTAATAATGGCCCATATTGGATTAAGTCTAAAGTTATAATAGGATTGGCAATGGATCGAGATAGAATGGGCCTGAGACTGCTTAGGCATGACCTAAAACCCTTACAAGCAGCCCAATTATGGCTCAAAGCTTGATCCAGCTTCGAGTTATTGGAATGAGCCTAAACTTAATCGAACTTTAGGTCGCTCAAAGCCCAATTTGACCGCTACTTCCTTCCACTAATGCCACCGCTATAAACATCCCTAATGATCATATATGATTAATCTTGTTTTCTTAATGTTATTAATGAAATCACCACAAACACAATGATGCCACTTATAAATATAATGATGTCATCAGTGAAATCATGTTGTCATAGCCATAAGCCCATCATCATCGTTGCCTCAATCTCCCAAGAACTTTTTTATATGCCAACTTGGAAATAACTACCACAAAAAATAATAACAACAAAATTGTGAACTACAACAAAAGTGAAAATACAAATAATAACAACATTGCCACCTCCATCACATCAAAATCTATCAAATAATAAAAGAAAAGAAAAACCAACTAAGAATCAAAATGAGAAAGAAGAGAGAAAAAAAAAACAAATCTTTGTAGACAAGAGCAATAAAAATCAAGAGATAAACCAAATTTGTGAGAGATCAGGTGGAGTGTTTAAGAGGAGGGACTGAGAATGAGAGATAAGAGAATAACGTGCAGTCTTGGCTTGCTTGGTTGATGGTCACCTCTTTTGGGTTTTTCATACATAAAAGACAACTTTTTTGTTACATTAAAAAATGATGTTGTTTTTATTATAACAGAAGCTCAAACTTCAGGCCAAATTAGACCTACGTAGGTTATGTTGTATTTCTATATGAAAATCCATTAACCTTCTAAGGAGATCTAAAACTTTTGTTATGGACCTTCCTAGTATGAAACTAAACTAGTTCTCTAAGATAGGTGCATCCTTTTTTACTCTCATCTCAATCACTTTCTACCATAACTTTATGGTGTGACTAAGTAGTTTGATGTCTCTATAGATTATAGTTATTATAGGTTTGGATGTCCCTTTTGTTCTTGTATATAGGAATTAGCACACTAAATATTCACTCATCTAACATTTTAGAGGACTTAAGGGTCACAATAAAAAACTTGACTATCCAAATAAAACCCTCTTTGCTTAGACTATTCCATACCTCTATAGAGCTTTATGGTAACCTTTTTAATCATAAACTTTTCTTGTATATCTTCATTCCACCATCAAGATTTCATCTTACTACCCTTATGCCCCTTAAAAAAACCTAAGATCTCTTTAGTTGTATTCCTTAAAAGAGTTGCTACTCTCTCCTACATATGATTAGCATCTCCTTCCAATTTCCATTCTTCTCCATATATTACTTTATCCCTAAGTTGTGTCCACTGTATCCCTTTTCAGATTCCACCATCTGACTCTAATACACCTTTGAGGACTTCTCTTCTTCCTTTAACCTTTAACTATAAGATCTATAACTAACAATCTATGTTAAGTTGAACGGTAAGAGTTAGGCATCACCTTACAATCCTTACAACTAAGTTAATCACTGTACCTTATGAGGAAGTAGTCAAGTTAAGTCTTTATACTTCTACTATTAAAAGTCACTAGGTGCTCCTCGTTTGTCTTTAAAAATGAGTTAGCTATCACTAACGCAAACGTTAGTTGAAATTCTAATAAAATGGTCCCACTATCATTCCTCCTTACCTGAAACCGCTATGAGCCCATGATTCTTTGTCTAAGGTTGCCCCTATATGACCATTAAAGTCTTCTCAGGAAATCTAGTAAATTACCTTATCTAGCTCTTCTCATAATAACCGCTTAAGTTATTAATCCAATCCTACTTGGGGTACATAAGAACACACCACATTAAAAAAAAATATTTCGTCAAAATCTTCAAGGATAAAATCATATCATTAGTCCTCTTTACCCCTACAATATAGTATATAAGTTCCTTGACAACCAAGATACCTATCCCATTATATTGCTTCGAACACCCTGAACACCAAAGTTTGAACTTCTTAGTCTCTTTTACTTTATCCCTTGTCCACTTTGTCTCTCGGAGGCATACTATATGAATTTTACATTTGTCTATAATTTTAACTAATTTCAAAGACTTCTTTGTGAGGGTCCTAACGTTCTAAGAACATATCCATAATCTGTCAACATCTTCTCTTCTCCTAAACCTAAAACACCAAAAAGCTAACCTTTGCTCTATTATTATAAGTCAAAGCCACAACTCCTACCCTAATAACTAACATAGGCTATAAAAGACAAGCCCAATAAGTCCCTAATCAACTTTAAGATTACTCGAGAAAGGAAACAAAGATTTATATTAAATCCCAAAATAGAAACCATGATAAATGAATGCAAAAATTACAAGCACAAACAATCATAACTACATCAAGATTTATATGGTCTTCTGCAAAAATCACAACCAATAATAGTCACCTCTCACGTTACTTTGCAATTGATTAATAGCCAACACAAGAGACTAATTTGTACAAATAAATAGCAAGTGGGTTTCTACAGATAGTTAAAAAATAGTACTAGACAGTGAAAAAATAATACTAGACAATTAAAAAAAATGTTAAATAGGTGTTCAAATATGCTTGTGATGATAAAAGGTTAAGAGTAAACATCTGAAGAAGAAGACAAAGAGAAATACATTTGTTAAATCAAATTGAAACCAAACCTTAGAAAGAGACAGAAATAGAGTAGTAGATAAAATGATATGGGGAAGAGAAGTGGAGTGGTAATAACATTCAAGGAAAAAATCACTAAAAGACTAAAGTAAAGGCTAGAAAGGGTCAACCCGGAAACAGAATTGGAGTGATTTCAAGTTTTCAAGCAAACTAGATTATTTAAAAAAAACTCAAACAATTCATAAAAAATGAAGAAAGAAATAATCAGTGAACTAGCAATACATAGATAAGTTGATAACCCAAAAGATACAGTGAGGAGTAGTAGGAAGGACGACTTAAGACTTATAGTGAGGATGACCTAAGAACTATAGAGAGGATAACCCAAGAGTTGTGATGAACTTGTAAGTAAAAAAAAAAAAGGAATTAATAATCATAGACCTCTGCTTACCAATCCAAAAAAGGAATTTGTAAAATCAAACTTATAAAAGGATCAAAACAGAAATGAAAGTTATTCAACTTTTTTCTTAAGATCCAATATATTTACTTTATTGTGCATCAACTTTGTAAATTCCTGTCATTGTAGTGATTATGTTTTAGTCTTTTTAGACTGTGTATCTTCATTGTTATCTATTAATATATTTTTTTGGTGAAATTCATGCTTATAAAAGGCTGCAATCCCAATATCTCATAAATTTGTTCTCTCCACATCGTTATCACAGTTGTCATCAGCTCGTTTTTTGTTGCCACAGTAGCTCGTAAGTTCACCGCCATCACCATTTTACTGCCAGGTGGAGCTCTTTGCCTTTGCCACCACTATCGTAAGATGAGGTTGTCCTCTTTATTCTCCTCCAACTGTTATTCTGCTCATGATTTATTTTTAATTCTTCACCTATTTCCTTACCAACTTCAACCTGTCTTCAGGACCCTAAAATCTATGAATGCCCCGTGTTAGTACTAATAAATAATTATCATGTTACGATTAATTATGAAAGCATGTTTAGTGTTTCATTTAAAAGTATTCGTACCTTCTTCTGATTGATGGCATCTATTTGTTAGTCATTCAATCGTATAACATTAATAACATCTACTAACAAAATGTGCTTTTATTTAAATCTTTGGTTTATATTTTATTGTAAATGTATTCTATTACCAAACCGTTCTTTGTTGTGTCTTTTTTAGAGATAAGATCAAGACTATATAATGGTCCTTCCTCGTGATATCTTTTAATGTTTCCCTAAAATAATTTAGTGATGGGTTTTGTTCATTTCCTTTAAATACTTGACTATGTTTTTTCATGACATTGGTTACGGGTAATGAATGACTTACTTAGTGTATTAACAAGTGATTTTGAAGTTTATTATACTTATTTAATTGCATTTAATTTTATAGATAAATAGAAAGAAGTTTAAGTACTCCCTATAATTTAACATCGTTAGGAAGATTCGATGATCCAACTTGATCTCATACAAGATTAGTTCCTAGTATAAGAAAATCATACTATTTGTTTGTATTATAATAAACATTTGAAAGGTTGGGGAGCACTAGGTTAAAAAAACATTTAATAGGATTAAAGTTGATATGAAGCCTTACAAGAAAGTTATCCATTATGCGATAGATAAAAACTTTGCTTGAAGAGTATTAGAATAAAAAAGAAAAAGGCAAAGACTAAACTTCGTAATTGGTAGTGAAAGTTCTTTTTAAAATGGTCATGATGCTATTGGTAAAATTGAAGGTAATGTTCCTACCTAGCAAGAAGGGATTGTTGTGAGTGATATGAGAACAATAAGAAGACAAGTGTGTAACTTTTTTGCTCTATGAATAAGTCCTAGATAACCATCAATTCATAGTATATTACAATTTAAAGAAACAACTTATAAATAGACATGGCAATGGCTAAAGAGTGGTATGATGTAGGTGTGTGATTCAATGTTACTTAGTCATATTATTATCAGCCTATAGTGGACGCTATTGCCTCTTATAGTTAATCGCTCTTTCAATTGGTGCCTATAAAGATAATCTTTTGAATTGCTCTATTAGTGAAATAAAAAATTACTTGAGTTAAAAAAGAATGACTTATGCAACTTATAAGTATTCAATCATGTGTGATATTTAAAAAGTAGAAAACAAGAACTTATTAGATTTTTATGTTTTTTCTACTAAAGGGATAATATTTTTGAAGTCAATTGATGCATCTTGCCTTATAAGAAATATTGATACTCTATTAAAGATATTTGATGAAATTATGAGTGAAGTTGGGCCTAAAAACATTGTATAATTAATCACTGATAATGATTCCTTATACATACCTTATCTTACAATCATCAATAAAAGATATGGAAGACAACTTTTACCCTCCGTTATTTACTGCTAGGATATTTTTAAACCTAAGTGTCTATTTTATACCACATTGTATAAAGAAAGTTGAAGTTAATAGGGAAATATTATTAACTATCACAATAATATCTCAAATGATATGATGTAAGACCTCTTTTGCTTACAAATGAAGTGTACAATGATGCACGTGATCAATTTAGTATGCCCATTGCAATATGTCAGACAAATTAATCAAGGAATATGTTTCTTCACTTTTCTCACTTGTTTAAAATTAATCATCACTTTATTTTGTTATAAGATTAATATTTTTGTCTTATAATTGCTTAGTAGGACTAACTTGGAAGTAGTATTCTAAAATTGCTAAGGTTTGCGATTCGAATTCGTAGTCAATCTATAAGTATGACTGAGTATGAAAGGAATTAGAGCAAATTTAAATTCATTTATTCCAAAAACAAAAAAAAAAGATGGAATATAAAAGATTAAATTATTTGATATTTATCCAAACAACTTGAATCTTTAAGAAAGGTATGATCTTATCATTAATGAGTTGAATATAGTTTTTAATATTTAATATTATTTTTTTACTATGACTTTTAGTAAAACAAGTAGTTCTATAGATATAATTTGATTTGATCATATAAATCTTTTAGTGGATTGGGTTTTTGAAGAATCAAGTTTTATAAATGAGAGTGACTTGGAAGACAATCTTAGATGAAAAAGTATTGAGATGCCATTTAGTGCAAAAAGTTTGACTAATGGTGACTAGAAGACTCCTCTTAATGATAAGGAATTTGTATGAGATAAAAATTAAGTCAATGTTATTTGACTAGATAAGTCATAGAATGAAGATTCAAGCTTTTTCATTTTTGTATCTCTTTTAATCTTACTTGTATTTGATGTATGTGTTAAATTCTATATATGGATATAAATATAAAATCTTTAACTTCAAGTATTTTTATTTTAGTTTTCGTTTCTACTTTATTGTGTTTACTAGCGTGAATGAACATATATTATTATTATTATTATTATTACTATCATTATCTATTATTTTATTGTAATCAATTGTAATATTTTAAGTACTTTGTATTATTCTTAGTTAAATAAGCCTTAATTAGTGTGAGTAAGTTTTGTATTAGGCATGTGAGGGGAGGCCTAATAAGGTTGTCATAAATAGCTGCTAAGGTCTCCTACTACTTGCTTAAGTAAGTTCATGAAAGTTCAGTTTCCTTGACCTATTAAGACGGCCATACATTCAGAAAGGTGCAGAAAATATTAACGACATAAGGATATACAACAAAAGGTTGATTGAAAGTTTTAGAAGCTTATTCAAACGTTATGGAGCTTGTTCAAGTAGTTCAACAATTGGTTCGTCACACAATGGATAGCAAAATAGGTGTTTTTTGGCATTTTCTCTATTAATATAATTTCACGGTTGATCTTGGATCTATAATTGAAGTTCGTGTTATAACAAACACATGGTATTAGAGGGGTTCTATGAATTTATGAATTTGAATAGAGATTTTCAAATTATTTCACAAGGAATCGGAGAAATTAATCTGTTTTTGCTTATATAAAATGCATATTTACTGTTTGAATTGATTTAAACAAGCATTGCGTGGAAAAATTTATTTTGAGAATTTATTACAAAGAAAATTTTAACCAAAGTGATAATCATACGATACCAAACAATAAATATACCATATGAGATACCAAAACCACATGTATCTTTATTATTTCAAGTCAAAATGTATGAAAATTTACTCAATGATGACTTTCCTTATTTTAATTTTCTAAAGTTAAAACTTAGTTATTACCAATGTAATAAATCTATAAAAATTAAAAACTCATTTTATAAATTTAAAGGATCCCAAAAACTAACCCAAAATAATTCGAGGGACTATTTCATGAATTTTGAAATTAGTTTTTATAAAATTAAGTTAAAAAAATAAATTTGATATGAATTAAAGATAATAACGAAACTCAATAAAAGATATGGTTAAATGAGTTAAAGTCCTGTGAGAAAATGAGCCCTAATCAATGTGGGCAGGTTATGTATTGATCTTATGATGAGAAGACTTAATAAGGGTATTATAAATAGTTTCTAAAGTCTTATCCTGTCTGTTTAAGTAAGTTTATGGACGTGCAGTTTTTTTAACTTGTTAAGAGGCCCATGTATTAAGAAAGACACAAAAACATGTTAACGACGTAAGGATGTACAACTTTCATAAAAGTTGATTGAAAGTTTGAGGAGTTTATTTAAACATTGAGGAACTTGTTCAAGCAATTCAACAGCTTATTCATCGTGCAAAGAATTACAAAACATATGAACATTTTCTTCGGTAATATAAGTTCAAGGTTGGTCCTGAGTTCATAATTAAAGTTCATATTATAATTAACACTTCAATATTTTAATTCTCTCTATTGTATCTTTGTGAAGAATCTAAACTAAAAAAATTTGGTTGATGCCTATTATAGGGTCGTATTTTTAGCATCATTCCTAGTTATCTACCACTTAGTTATAAAGCTAAAAAAGATATTACTATCCTTCTCATTTCTGGTTTCTAAGATATATTTCATTTTTAAAGTATTAATATTCTCTTCATGTTTAGGTGCTGAATTAGGAGAAAAAGGAACTGCCTTCCTTATGATAGTTCCAATGAGAGAAGCTTTTCGTTAATTATAAACTGCAGAAGCAGCAAGAGAAAAAAAATGAAAAAAGTAATTTTGGTGAATTATTGTATTCGTTGCCCAAAAGGTTACTGTTTTTGATATTTATATTCGCAAACGAGACAGAAAGTATATTATTATTTTTTGGTATGTACTACTTTCTTGAACTAAGCTCTAGTGAGCTAACTGGAGTAGGCCATTAAAACAGGAACAAAGTTGCATTTTCTGTGATATTATTCTCATTATTGTCACCATTACCTTTGTCCTTTGTGGCCATTATGCTTCTTGGAAGAATTCTTTTTGGTACAATTATATATATATAAATATATATATGCTTTGCCCAGCAATATAGTCTAAGCTGGAAAATGGTTTAGATGACAAACACATGCAAGTCTGGCAAGTTAGTGGGGTGCAGGTCTCTTTGTTTCTTGCAACATTTGTGTGGATGTCTTCTTATATCGGGTTTCAGTGGAATGGGAGTTGGTGAAAATGGACCGTCACTTCAAGCGGTGGTTTTGTCAGATTCACACAAAAGATAACATTACACCCAACCACAACACTCTTAAAACATTTTTTTACCATCCAGAGCTTTATGTATTTGTTCCTAAAATCCATTTCACTTGACATCTCTAATATTTTATATATATTACAATTGCAATTGCTTCTTTTTGTGAAAGGGAAATTTGGAGACATACACATGCTGTCTTTCCCCAAACTGACAAGATTAGTCATAAAACTTCCCTATCCATGATGTGCTTTTGGGAGATACCATGTGTATCTTATGTTCTTTTTTCATTTTTGGCATCGAATGTTTAGCATAACCTGATATGCTCTTAATGGATTCTTCACATAAGGGAAACTCAAGGTGAGAGCACCATTTTCTTTTTCAGGTCACGGATTTTCTTAAACTTACAGGAGGAGTTGGGAACTAGTGAGAAGAAGGTGTGGTAAACATGGCAATCTCTTATTGATTGAGTGGAGTACCAACTACCAAATCAGATTTGGTGAAATGGGCAGGGCAAGCGTCAAACCAAAGGTATAGAATAGAGAGGAAAAAATGGAATAGTACTACAGCTTTTGAGTTTGTGCAAGCGCCAACTAAGACTCCACAAGTAGAGATAAATGTAATATCTAGTTTTGGAAGTATCCCTAACCTCCTTGTCCTTTTGTTCTAATATGAGAAGGTAATACCAATTGTAATGTATTTGTATGGTCATGGAAACCGGACAAGAAAACAAACCCAATGTTTGGAACTTGCCCCACTATGAAACAAAACAGAGGGCATTGTTTGTCTTTGTTAGGGCATGTTTGGCCTCTTGCTAGCTTTGAGAATAATTTAAAGTCTTCCTTGGCCAGCCCTCATTCCCTATCCACCTAATGTGAAGACAAAAGTCATAAAAGTGAGGAAAGTAAAAAGACAGATGTTTTCTAGAGAGAGAGAGATTGGGGTGAGAGAGAGATTGGGGTGAGAGAGAGGAAGGAAATAAAAACTATAAACTGACTCGGGCTCACCTTCTCACGAATTCCATATTCCTCTCCACTCAGGGCAAGAGAGAGCAACAACAAATACAAGACGACAGCGATCAGCCCTCACGCATTGTCGCCAACGTAGCCATGAAGAAGTCTCTCAGAAACTGAAAGCTTTTAATTCAACCAAGTGAGCCTCTTCCTCTCTGTTACAAGACAGACAAAATCCCGAAAAACCCAGGCATCCTCCTATTTCTACATAGAGAGAGAGAGGGAGAGAGACAGAGAGAGAGAGGGAGAGAAGCAAGCTTTGAACTTTGCATGGGGTTTCTTGTGGGTTTTTAACCTATTCCAATACCCAGTAAGGACTTTCTTGTTATTGGTCTGTTTGGGCTACTATTCCTTGTTCTGTTTCTACTCTGTACTCTTTAGTGTTTTTGCTTCGTTCTTTATCTGAATCTTTCGTTTGACTAGGCATCTGTTCGAGCTTGTTGCTGCAGATTTAATCAGGTGCATTTGTTAGAACTTTAGATCCTTCTAGTGCAATTTGTCAAGTTAACTATTTCTTTGAATTTTTTGTTTGTGTTTTGGTGGACTAGTTTCTTAGATACCTTCTCAAGGAAAGACATCTTTGGTTCTCCTAGATTTGTCATCGTTCAATAATCCTTTCTTTAGTGATTTGGCCGATCCCATCTCTTTTTGGAAGTTACATGCCGTTTTTTGTCTTTGCTTTCCAGTAGACGTTGTGGTGTTGTTTGTTCACTGGCACCCATGTTTCAGGATGATGGTTCATCATCTATAACTTCATCACCTCTTCAGTTTTTCTCCATGATGTCTCTTTCACCTGGTGTTGGGTCACCTTATCCGTGGCTGAGAGAGCTAAAATCTGAGGAGAGGGGTTTGTATTTGATCCATCTTTTGCTCACTTGTGCAAATCACGTAGCTACTGGTAGCCTTGAAAATGCCGAGATTGCTCTTGGCCAAATCTCTCAATTGGCCTCCCCTGATGGTGATACTATGCAGCGGATTGCTGCATACTTTACAGAGGCACTTGCTCATAGGATCATCAAAGCCTGGCCTGGTCTACACAAGGCCCTTAATGCTACCAGAATAACTTTGGTTCCCGATGAAATTTTGGTCCGGAAACACTTCTTTGAGATGTTTCCTTTCTTGAAAGTTGCTTTCGTGCTTGCTAATCAGGCTATAATTGAAGCTATGGAAGGGGAGAAGATGATTCATATAATTGATCTTGATGCAGCTGAGCCTACTCAGTGGATTGCACTTCTTCAGGCTTTTAGTGCTCGGCCTGGGGGACCACCTCATCTGAGAATCACAGGGATTCATCAGCAGAAAGAGGTACTTGATCAAATGGCTCACAAGCTTACCGAAGAAGCTGAAAAGTTGGATATTCCTTTCCAATTCAATCCCATTGTTGGCAAATTAGAAAATCTTGATTTAGAAAAAGTGCGAGTTAAAACTGGGGAGGCTTTAGCAATTAGTTCGGTTCTCCAATTGCATTCTTTTTTGGCGTCAGATGATGAATTGAGGAAGAGATCTCCATTAATACTAAAAAATTCAAACGGAAGTCACATGCAAAGAGTCCTCCAAATGAATCAAAGCACGTTAGGAGAGTTGCTTGACAAAGATACGTTTAATGGATATAGTCCAAGTCCTGACTCAAGTTCAGCATCTCCACTATCTTCAACTGCTTCAGTGAAGATGGATTACTTTCTTAACACCTTATGGGGACTGTCACCGAAGTTGATGGTGGTCATGGAACAAGATTCGAATCATAATGGATCAACTCTCATGGAGAGGCTGTTGGAGGCTTTGTACTCCTATGCAGCACTGTTTGATTGTTTAGAATCTACTGTGTCAAGAACATCAATGGAGAGGTTGAAAGTAGAGAAGATGCTATTTGGTGAGGAAATAAAGAACATTATAGCATGTGAAGGGGCTGAAAGGAAGGAAAGACATGAAAAACTTGAGAAGTGGATGCAAAGGCTCGACTTTGCTGGATTTGGAAATGTGTCTTTGAGCTATTGTGGTATCTTGCAGGCCAGGAGGTTGTTGCAAGGTTATGGTTGTGACGCTTATAGGATTAAGGAAGAAAATGGGTGTGCAGTACTATGCTGGCAAGACCGTCCCCTTTTTTCTGTGTCTGCTTGGAGGTCTAGGAAGTAATAATTCAACATTCATATTGATTTCCTCTATGTATGAAAGAATTTTGTGTTTTCTGCAACTGTATACTGTTAGATTGGCTTGAAAGCCTCTTTTATGCTCATCTTTTATAGCTTTTACTAGGCAAAAGCTCATTCGTGTATAGCTAATAAGAACCCGTTCATCAAACTCTATTTCACAAAAATGGGATGCACCTGCACAATTATATTGGCATTAAAATGCCACATAATGCTTCTCGACATATGATACTTGCTTGGTCCTCAATTTTAAGACTGATGACAAATCTAGTATCACTGATTTAAAGGCCTCTTTTGTGTTCATCTATATAAGCCTTCTTTTTCTTCCCCTTCTTTCAATTGTGCTCGCCTGTAGGCACAAGCTCATTCATGTGTAACTAAGTAAAATCCTGCGTATTGGAGCCCTGTTTATCTAATTTTAAAGATCATACAGGATTGACCTACATAATTATACTGGCGTCAAATCAAACATGTGATATCATGATTCTCAACACATGATACTTATCCTAATCTTTCTTAGAACCACACAGGGACAGGGGTCACTCTCGTATACTCTCAATCTTCACTTGTTTATTTCAGAAAATGGACAAAACCAAAACATTACTTTCATACTGAGGCAGGTTTTTCAAGTGGGTAAATTTTCGTAATCGAAATGGGAATATCAGTGACAAAAATGTTGTTGTCAATGAAATTAGTTGTTTGATGCTCAGAACTCCCAGTTAGCTAGCTAGCTGTAACCTTGGAATCTAACAAGGGACGCTAAGCTAGAAATGGAAATCACAATGAAGCTCACCGCCTACCAAAAACATTAATATTTCAAGATCTGCCCAGCAAATTGTTGCATGTGTTCCTTTCCGATGTTTTTGACAATGTTAGGTAACAGGAGCATTTTATTATTAGATAAAGGTGCAAAGGCAAATACATAACGAAAACCTTCTTACTAATCCATAATTGATTGCTACCAAGCTTTTAGGTGAATGAACTCAAGCAATAGCTGGAGGAACCTTGTAACCTGAAAAGAGATGAACTAGTGTTAACATGAAAACAAAAGAGGAATTGGAGGAATAGTGCATACAGGCGATTTTTAAGGTACAGAACCCGAGGAAGATGTTACTTGACTTACTTCCACAGAGAGAACCAGGAGTAAGTGGGGTGCCACAGAACTTGGCAACATAGACGAACTTATCCAAGCTGATGATCTTCTCAATGTCCTTGGTGACTATCTTGCACGTACAAAGCAGGCCAATGTCTTTTATGGCCTTGCAACATGTGTGTGACGGATCAACTTGTGGTCCATCCTTGATCAGGGAATCCTGGCACCCAATTAGAACACCTACGCCTATCAAAGCTGGACAATCCTCTGCACTCACCTGCCTAGTGCTCCCCAATATCAACAACGTTGTTATTGTCAAGATTGTTTGAGAAAAGCAATGACTTTTGGGTTTACCATCTCTCAATCTTGGAGTGACGATAAACTCCAAAAGCAATTCATGTATGTAAATCATACAGAGGAGGAGAAATTTACCGATCATAGATCCAAAGTGAAAGAGAAAAGGATTATAAGTAATTAGTGAACAATATCCACTTCATCCTCAGGTTTAGATTTATGAGACATTATTAAGCATTAATTACCTTTTTTTTTTTTCTCAGATCAGTCTAATTAATATTATAATAATGACAATGGTGACGATGAGATGATGTGGTGGGTGGGGGCGTTTGCAATATCTTTAAACCCTTCAAAAAAGGAAACGGGGCGTCGTTTATGGTTCTGTTCTCTCTCTGTATCGGAAAATGAGCCGGAGAAGTCTTCTGCTCCGTGTCCGCGACAAGGGCACCGACTACGCCACCTCCGACTTCAATGACCACATTGTTTGCTCGTAACACTGCAAATCCCTTCGGTCTCTCTCTATAAATCCTAGGAATTACGAAGCAAGCTGTTTGTTTTATCAATTTCACCTTTTTTTTTCTACTCAGGAAACGTGCTTCGATGCTGTTCACCGAGAATTGGACCACTCTCAGGATGATGTTCTTTCGGTAACTCTCTATCTCTCTCTTTTAAGATATTTCGCTGATGTTAAAAAACGCCTGCTGGTTAGTGTTAACACTGTTTTGTATAATCTAATGATATGGTGGGCAGTTCCTTCTTCAATGCGTTCAACAACTGCCTCACAAGATTCCTTTTTACGCCACATTGGTTGGTACTCTGTTTCTTCATACATTGCTACTCTATATGCTTTATCTGAATTCTGAATCCGTCCAATTCTATCAGAGATAAAAAGAAAAATATTCGTACTGTTGCTGCATATTTGATATGTAATGTAACCTTAAATGAATTCCTCATCTTTTTTGTGCTTTGTCATTGTCCACTCACTGTCACTTGTACTGACTCTATTTGCCTTTATTTCTTGCTTTCTCAAAGATTGGATTGTTGAACTTGGAAAATGAGGAAGTTGTTAGGAAAATTTTGGGGAAGATTCAAGCTGACTTCCAGGTGGGCGGTCTTCCAAACTCGATTGGTTATGGTTCTTTCTTAATGCTGTTGTCTTCTGGGTTGCAATCGTAGATGCATATACTGTACCAAGGGGTGTAATATCGTTTTGGATTTTTTTTAATTTTTCAATTTTACACTTCCAACTTTTCCTAATTTATAATTTAGACCTGGTATTTTTCAGTATTTTGGCCTCCACCGGCCGGTACAAGTCAAAATTTTACCGTATATTCCAGTACAAATATCTGGTACAGTACACATTATTTCATTACCCTTTTTCACCTAGTACTGTATATATATGACACCGTTTGCAATACCTGTTTTGCATACATTATAATTTCCAACCCCTATTTCTAAATACTGCTACGCAATACAATGCCCGGATGATGAATCTTTGATTTTATGTGACACTTGATACAAAATAGGTTGGTTTAGTATATTTAGTTTAAGTAATTGTAGTTTTTGGCCTAATGAACACCCTAAGATACCAATATGTTGCAATGTGGACAATATTAAGGAATGTTTTTGAAGGATAATCATGACATATTTGGAAGATTGATCGGTTTTATCTATTTAAGTTTAGTGATAGTTAAACTGCTTGGGTTTCACCAATGTATTTGTACAACTATCAGTTATAAATTTACTGATTAGAATAGCTTCAATCACCTTATTCGTCTTGGAGATTGTACGATGTTGTTTCACTGTTTTTAGCACCAATTGTCTGTCATGCCTATTGGGTATTCATTTCAGCCATTATAAATGAGGAAATTTTAATACATGCCATGATCAAACTGTTGGCGATTGTTATTTAAGTGTAACTCTACTCTGAGTTCTTTTCCTAATTTATTGTGAACATTTCAGGATGCTTTAGATTCCGGAAGTTGTGACAGGATTTGTGTTCTGATGCGATTTTTGACTGCTATGGTATGTTGATCTTTTTCTATCTGGTCATTAGAAACAAATCTAGGAGGTTGGTAAAGCAATGGAGTCTAATGATGTTTCTTAGTTGATATTAAACTAAAATTTAATAGTTCAGCTTAAGAATACTGGTGGAAATATAGGTCGACCAGCACTTTTTACTCATTTTTTTTCTTTGATTGCTGGCTTTCATATTTTGAGGAATTGATTAATCACCAAGACATTTTCTTTCTTGTTAATCTTGTTGCACTTATTTATTTCTTGCAAAGAGAACTACTAGTATGACCCTTAGTTGAAATAAGTTATCTCCAGCAGCCTGCCCACAAAAAAAAAAATCTTTTGTTGAGTTCTGATGACAGGCATCACTTTTGTACTTTTTATGAAGGTGCTCTTTTGTGGTAAGTAGAACATTTGCTGATTTATTTGTTTGTAGATGTGCAGTAAAGTTCTCCAACCTACTTCTCTGGTGGTTGTTTTCGAGACATTATTGTCATCTGCTGCGACAACAGTAGATGAAGAGAAAGGAAATCCCTCTTGGCAAGCTCATGGTGACTTTTATGTAACCTGCATATTATCATGTCTTCCATGGTGTGGATCAGAGCTCACTGAGGTAATTATTTTTGCTTCTCCTTGGAGAATTTGCAACTCCACGATTGTTGTTTGACATTGATAGCATTTTTTAGCAGATATACATGCAAAACAAATATGCTAGCTAATAGCATCTATGTGCAGCAAGTCCCTGAAGAGATTGAGAGAGTGATGGTTGGTGTAGAAGGCTATATGAGCATCAGAAGGCATAATTCTGAGACTGGCTTGTCATCTTTTGAGGAGGATGAATCTAGGAAAGGTATTGTTGGAAAGGTATGATTTAAGTATGACATGTTAGAAGAGGCATGGAACTCACACAATTGGAAAGGGGGAAAGAATAGGACATCAAGTTAATTAGGTTTCTTACAAAGGATCCCACTTCTGGTGTGACTCTAACATGTAGTATTACTTTTAGGTTATCTTTTGTTCACTTAATATTTTCATTTACATTTATTCTATGTCCGTACTCTCTATGTCTCTCTATCAGGATTTCTTGGAAGATTTGTGGGAGAGGATACAAATTCTATCCAACAGTTGGGGGAAACTTGATAGTGGTAACTACTTTTGATATCTCTCTTTTTCTCAATAAATTCCATCTCACTCTTTCTATCTTTCCTTGGAAGTTATGCCTCTTTTCCTGATTGCAATTATTTGATATTATGATGGTCGATATGGAAAACTTTCAATTGATCTAGATTAGTTTTCATTCCAGGGTCAACTCTAAGCTAAAGCTAATGAAGGATTATAATATGTGAATGATGCAAGTGATAATTCATACGTGCCTTTAACAATTCTTCTGTCAAGTGAATTGGCTTAGTGTAGAATTCATTTAACTATGAACATATTGGTTTCATCTTCACTGATTTTTCAACTTTGGCTCATGTTTGGTTTCATCTTCACTGATTTTCAACTTCGGCTCACGGTTCTGTTCTCTTTTACTCTTAGATTTGTCATAGGGGTTGTCTTTTACTGCCACTAACAGACCTCTTGACCTCAACTCAGACAAGATAAAAGGATTGATAGCAGCTCAGTGTATGGGATTTTGGATGTATTAATCATCTGCCAAGTGTTTGTGGTACATTTGATTGCCAACAGAGATAGAAACAGATGTACCATCTTGATTGTGCAAGTTATATTCAGATCTTCAAATTCGAGACTCAATATTTGGATGCAGAAGTGTAGGAATGGATGATTACGTTGGGATTTCGGAGCAGGGGTTTTGGCATTTAGGTGGTTGTGTGGCAATACTCATGTTTGGTGCATTGAATGGCTGCATTAGAGTTGATAAAACTATGCTCGGGTACATGTGAGATAGACACATACACATATTATACATACATGTGTCAAAATTTATATTGATGTTATAAATTTCCTTCGTTATAATCCCACTATTTAATCTCTTTTTCATGTTTATCTTTCTAGTTCCAAGATCTCACCTGTCATTTGAAGCTCGGTTGCTGGAAAGTCTTATGAATTTGGACCTATCAATGCCCCAGAGTAACCAGAGCCACTTTCACAACTTTCAGGGGTAAACTATGGTAAACAGAAGCATAATGCAGAGTTGAAGTATCCACAAAGGATTCAGAGACTCAATATCTTTCCTGCAAATAAATCTGAGGTAATGTATGCTAATGCATGATTGATTTTAGTTGCAGCTTTTGTACAAGGGGATAATCACTTTATTTGTTAGGCATATATTTTTATTCTTTACCTATTTGCTTTCAGCCATGAATGTGCATTTACCTCTGAACTATGTCCAATGGCCATTGTTTAATTGGTCTCAATAAATCAAATGTATCTCAGAATTGTTGTAGATAGGGAACACCTTAACTTGAGCCCATAGGTATAGTGTGTAAATTAGCTAATTAGTTGCTGAGCAGTTAAAAAGATGATCCTGATCAGTGAGCTTTGTGGCTGAAAAGCCCTGGCCCTTTTCCTCTGACTTCTAGTACTAGGTTTCAGTCCCCTGAAAAGGGCAACTGTTTCTTCATCATTGAAATTTCGGTTGCAAAGCATTAAGCCTAGTAGTATGTTGTCTATGCTTCTCTGGATCCTGCTGCTTTGCATCTTCAGAGCATATCCCAAGAAAATTGATGAACTTTTACAGGTACTTGTATGCCATTTTCAGGTTAGATTTCTGTAGTAGCATAAGAAGTTGATAGACTGATGTAGTAACACAGAAACCTACATTTTACTGAATTGAAAGAGTAAAAAATCTTGAATGACGGTAACATGCCTTGATCAATTTGGGTCGAGAACATAATTCATGCTGCTATTGACTTAATATTTCATGCCACTAGCCCATAGGATTTTGGTGTGTTTTTTGTTCTTGGAACTGCCCTTTGACCTCATAATTTGATTTTGGCATCAAGTGGAGCTAAAATTGGTCGTTCATCATTCTAGGCCTTTCGTTTTTATTATTTTGAAGTTCTAGCTCTGCCCATTAATTCTAATTTTGTTTGGGCTACAGGATATGCAGCCTATTGATCGTTTTATGGTGGAAAAGTTTCTGTTGGACGTGCTTTTTTTCCTCAATGGCTGGTTTGTAATCTATGACTGGCCTACTTTTACTTCTTTATTGATCTTTTCTTTAATCAATTCCATTAGGTTGCTACTTTTTTACTTCAAATCAGTGAGAAACATTTGAGGATCGATTGTAGGAAGAAAAAGTTTACATTTTTATTAAACTAGAATGGATATTCAGCTTTGGGACAGCTGACATTAATATGACTTGAACAAGACGATTGGATAGATATCTTATTTGTGTACAACTTCTAGAGGAGCAATTTGTTCGTGCACACATTCTTAGCTTATAACTATACTGTAAGGTCGAAATTCACAGTATTCTTTTGTTTTTGAAATTTTCCTTTTTGTTATTTATATCTGTTCCTAATCATGCCTGCATTTTAAGTTATTTCTGGTTCTTGGTTCATGCAAAGCTAGTCAAAAGGAATGTGCATCATACAGGGCTGGTTTGAATGTGCCCTTCGGTTATGAGTGACTTATGGCCGAGACTATTTTTTCTCAGGTAAGATCTTATAGGCTTGATTCTGTTTACAAAGTTTGGAATCAATTTCTGCTGTGTCTTCGTTACCAAGACTATTAGGTGATTCAGACGAGATGGTAGTTGGCCAAATGTTGTGTTACCACTGAAGTGTTCTATGTTATGATTATTTGCTGTATTGAATCTTCATGCATCATTATTTGATGCAATTACCAAATTCTTCTTCACAATTTATGCTAGGATATTAATCTTCAAGATCTCATGCCTATTTCATAGTTTCTCAACTAAAATCTCCCTTAGATCGCTGTGTAAAGGAAATATGGAAATGGGAATGTTCTCTACTTTTACTTTCAAGTGTAATATTCACGCTTGATGATGTCAGCAGGTCCTTTTTCACTTTTGATCAACATACACCTTAATAAATTTTGTATAATGTTAACCGATCATATTGGTTTGACATGAGATCTCCATTACTCTTGCAGTTGCTTTTGCTACCAAAGCCACCCTTCAAGCCAATATATTATGCTTTTGTTATAATGGACTTGTGTAAGGTAACTAGGAGCTACTCTTATGCTCATTTGTTTTCTTTTGTTTTTGGAATATGTTATCTAGTCTTTACAATAGCTACACTGAGTACTGACATGTAGTGTAATGTTGATTCTTAGGCCCTTCCCAGGGCCTTTCCTGCAGTTGTAGCAGGTGCAGTCCGTGCACTTTTTGAGCAAATAGCTGAGTTGGATATGGAGTGTCGTATACTGTTAATCCTTTGGTTTTCTCATCATCTGTAAGTCTAAACTTTAGGAACCAATGCGTAGCATTCTAAAGTTTGATATGTTAACCATCTTTTCTAAGCTCTTCTGTTCCTTTCTCTGTGATGCACCATTTTGTAGGGTAATACTATGAAAGAATCAAATTTGCTTTTGAACCTAACTTCACCAGTGATAATAGTCCTTACTGTTAGTCAGTTGAGGAACTCCCCATTTTCCAGTGTTACAACATTAGTATTGCTTTTAAAATTTGAACAATATTAGAGACATTTAAAAACCTCACATCCTAATGAGCATGAGATGTTGGAATGCTTGTGTTATAAGGGTGAGATCATTGTGTTAGTTGGTTTGATGATGTTTGACAAGGCTTTCATACTTCACAGATCAAACTTTCAATTCATCTGGCCGTGGGAAGAGTGGGCTTATGTCTTAGACCTTCTTAAGTGGGCTCCACAATGTGTGTTTGTTCGGGAGGTTTTGGAGAGAGAAGTGTGTCTATCATACTGGGATAAAGTTAAGCAGGTATATACATTGGATTTCTGTGATCTTCATAGTTTGCCTTCTGGGTTTAAATTCAGTTATTTTCTATTTGTGGTCTAATAGGTGCCCATTTTTAAGCTTTCTACCAAATTTTGCTTCTACCCACCATTTGGTATACCCAGCATTCCAGTTCTTTTGCAGTGTCTCTAATTTACCACAAATTATTTTAAATTCTAGTTCTTTTGCAGTGCCTCTAATCTACCATTGGAATTTATAATAATTGAGTGCTATACACCTCAACTTTTTCTCCTCGGGGGCTTATCTAACTTGTTTTGATGAGTCTATTAGTTTTTTTGTCACATGGGGTTTACATGATGCTCTACTTCTTGTTGGCACCTTTTCTTGCCCTTTATCTTTCAATGTAGAGCATTGAGAATGTACCTGCTTTATAAGAACTGCTTCCATCGAAGGGTGCTCCTAACTTCAGATACCATGTTGTGGATGGTACAGAAAGGACAATAGAACATGAGCTTCCTATGGAGTTCAACAGTATGGTGAAGGGCCGCCAAAATGTGAAAGAAATGATTTCATGGTTAGAGGAAAGTCTGATTCCTATTCATGGCGGGGAAGTTGCCCTCAAAGTTGTTTCTCAAACTTTTATTGACACTGGTTCAAAAAGTTTCATTCATTTGATCACTGTTTTGGAGAGATATGGACAAGTCATTTCGCGAGTAGCCCTGATCATGATAAGCAGGTCTTGCTAATAGAAGAAGTAAATTCCTATTGGAAGAACACTGCACAAAGGACTGCTATAGCAATTGATAGAATGATGGGTTATTGGCTTCTGTCTAATTTGGCTATTTTAGAAGGGGTCTTTTCTCCAGAAAATGTTGAGCAGTTTCATACCTCTGATCAACCATGGGAGGTAC
This sequence comes from Erythroxylum suave, assembly GCA_027563595.1. Classification (NCBI taxonomy): domain Eukaryota; kingdom Viridiplantae; phylum Streptophyta; class Magnoliopsida; order Malpighiales; family Erythroxylaceae; genus Erythroxylum; species Erythroxylum suave. Next base: position 26,782,620 of record JAOSBN010000008.1, on the reverse strand, counting down.
ATCATGATAATTATGTCTTTGTATGCTTAAATTGTCTGTTCTGTTAGTAATTGTAATACTTCCATGTAGGTTGTTATCACTCTGTACATTGGACTAGTAGTCAAAGACAAATGTTATCAAATAAGTGCCATGGCATTCCTAAATAAGAATTGTTGTTCAAATTTTTAGGGAACATGATCTCCCTCTCAGTTTCAGCTCACCTAGGGAGTTCATTCCGCCAAGTAGATGGGTGTTAGATTAGCATCCCTGCGAAGATGGTTAATTTTAATTCCGTATAAGTTTGAACTCTCTCACATAACTCTCATGTTGCATAATGTCTAGCAAATCTAGCTCATAAGTTCATTAATAATCTGATGCTAACCATGTCTTGGGATATTACACAAATTCTTTGATTTGACTTCTAATGAATGCCTTTTTTGGATGTCTGTGATAAAGCCAGGAGGCTAAGTAATGGGTTCTGCAAAAGTCTGCGCAACCTATTCTTCAGCTATCATATATTCGTTGTCATGCTAATAATGCTAAAGAGTGTGTTTCTAGGATTTATGAACTAAACCCTGAGGTTTCTGTTTTCTTCTTTTCCTTGCTGCAGGTCCTTAGAAGTGCTTTGAGCAAGACTTACAACTGTATATGTGATCTACGGAAAGAGGTGTCATCTCTTGAGAAAATTTTTGCATCAGCTGAAAGAGCTTCAGCCAAGGCAAAAGCAGAGTTGGATGCTGCTGAGTCAAAACTCACTTTGGTGAATGGTGAGCCTGTTCTTGGTGATAATCCTGTCAGAATCAAGCTCTTGAAATCACATGCTGAAAAGACAAAAGAAGAGGAGGTACCAGTGCGTGAATCCCTGGAGGCCAAGGAGGCTCTTTTAGCCCAAGCACACAAGGAAAATGGGGTAATTGTGAAAGACAAGCTGTAGTATCCTTGTTGGAGACATCAATGATTTGTCATTTTATCATCCAAGATCAACTTGGCATTTTCCTAAGACGTTAAAAATAAGTACTGGCATTCTGCCCACAGTAGAAAGATACGGAGATAGAGGAAGATGTCACTCTCTTGGATCTCCCTTGAACTTCAGACTGTTGTATATTTCCTATCTAGCATCATTGTCATATAGTAAATTAGTTTGCTGATCTGATTTGTCACTGATTCCTTACCTTTGAGAATCTTTTTTTAAGGTCATACAACTTATCATCTCTGTAGATTATTTAAGATTTGATTCATGTGCAATATTTTTGGATGGATTATCCTTTAAACATCTCGTAATGCTCAAGCCTTCAGCAAGAGGTTATCTGCCTTTGTTCTCATATTTAGGCAAAAAGATTGTAGGGAATTTGGTTTTCTCCCACTGCCCTTCTTGTTGTGTTTTGCTTTGCACTTTTGTCTTCAATCATTTTTCTTGTAGCAACTGTAAAAGCTTAGGAATGAATATTAACAGCCAGATGGTAGTGAATAGCTAACATACATACACTCTGCAAGTGGCCTTCCTTCATTTTTCGCTCATGGTCTTTACAATCACATAGGAATTTTGCCAATTTTACAAACAGAATCCCAGGACTAGAAAATCTTTAAATTGATAGTTCCTTGCAGCGTTTAATGAAAGATTCTTGTTGTCCTTTTCTTGTCCTGACAAATATTGTGATGTCTAGGCGTTATTCTTCTCCTTGTACAAGAACTTCTCAAGAGTTTTGATTGAACGCCTGCCTGATGCATCAAAGGCTCAATAACTGAGTGGATTAAAGTCGACTCAAACAGATGAAATGGCAGTTGATCACGAAGAATCGTCAGCAATGGTGGTGGATAATGAGAATGAAAGAACCAAGAAAAGGTATTTCTTTTCACCTGTCCTGTCTCCATCTATTTCTTCTTTGCGTCATCAAGCTGCCCTTGCCCATTTCTTTATTGCTGTTAAAACATTTATCTTTTAAAGAAGACAATGTTTCTGTTAAAACTTTTCGTTCAATAACTATTGCAGTCAGCCAAACAGCAGGAAGGAAAGCAATGCTTACGATGTAGGTGAGAAGGAACAATGAGCCAAACAGCAGGAAGGAAAGCAATGCTTACGATTTAGGTGAGAAGGAACAATGGTGCCTACCTACCTTAGGCTATGTCAAAGTTTTTTCTAGGCAATATTCGTCAGAGGTGAATCCAGTTGCTGTACTCCCTGTTCCCTTTTGACTTCACTTAGTAGTTTCAGGTGCATAGCTTGCAGGAGAGCTTATAAAATTAGCTAGGTAGCATGGTGTACTTTAGTTATACATTTTTGTATTCTCATGTCCACGAAATTGGATCCTGAAGCTTTGTGTTGTTTATGTTCCTAATACTTTTGTGGCAGATATGGCCTTTCATTGAGAAGTTGGATGCAGAGGGGTTCACTAAAAATACTCATCCTCTTTCCTTGAAAGCAGTTTATTCCGGTTTACGCGGGCCTCCTAATGACGATTCATCTGGTTGAAGGTTTTTGGTTTAACTCCGCATCATCTGCCCTGGGTTTCTTTTCCTGCCCAAAACTTGTTGATGCCAGACAAATATTAGAGCAGGAAATTTGAACGTAGCTTCAGTGATTCAATCAGTTCCATCCAAAACTCTAATTTTTGTAGTTTACTGAAGAATTGAGTACATCAGTATTTAAGAAGATGAGGGGAAGCTTGTTTGGAGTTTTGATTGCTACAACAATGAAGGATGAAGTACACCAAAAGGTTGAGTCATGCATTGGCCTTTGTTTTCTCAATCATCCAAGAAAGCTCATGTTTTTTCTTTTATATTTTGAGTAGATGATAAGTGTCAATAGTCAAAGAAAGAAAAAGAGAAATGAACAGGTGTCTCCTCAGGCTTTTGTGTCAAAACAAGTAAAGGGAAAGGAGCTCACCTACATTTCATTTGTATGGCTTTCCTTTTTTTATTAACAAGATTAGCTTTTGTTAGCTCAAAACACATGCAAATACGATTTGGCTTGGATTGGATGGAACAAAGAAAGAAAACATGCCTCAGGATAATGTTTAGGTTATCTCAAATCAAAATTGGATGCTTCCTAATTTAAAGACACATGCCATGGGAACACAAGAAAGAATGCTTCATCTTAATGGATTGGATTGTTACTTTTCTTAAAGATCAAGTTGGGATGGGAATGAAACTGTATTTGGTAGAGGGTGAGTGAACTCAAAAGTGCTGTAATTATATTGCAAGATTTGAATCCATTGATTTAGAATGAATTACAATTCCATTTGAGGCCTAATCTTTCTTCTTTTCCTGGAAAAGGGCTTCCATTCTGCAGGAGAGCAAAAGAAAAGAAACTTCCATTCTAAGTCCAACTCAGCCACTTAACTTACCCCACTTCCTAACTTCACGTTTAGAAAAGTCAATTACACGCTCTCTCTCTCTAACTCTGCGTGTTCACGTTTAAATCACCTGCAGAGAGAGAAAGTTCATACCTTTTCTTCTCTCTCTGCCGAAAGACCCCCCAATTCTAGAGGGAGAAAGACAAAGAAAGGAACAAGCCCCACGAGTAGGGCGTTTCTTATCTTCTCTGATTCATTTGTTTGCTGATCAAAGAGAAGAAGAAGAAGGACACTTCCATTTTCAAAGAACAAAATGGAATTTGTGGGTAAATTTGTGAAGAAGAGTTTAAAGGGTAGTGGGGTTGTGCAATCCTACGACGCGTCGTCTGGATTCTTCATGATTGCGTACGAAGACGGAGATTCCGAGGAGCTTGGCGTCTCAGAGGTTGTTGAACTCGTGGTTGACGCTCCGATTGGCTACAAAACTCGGGTTGATCGCAGACCCAAGAAACGATGCCGTGTGGAGCCAAGGAATCGAGGGAATGAAGCGGGAGTTGCAGAGTCAGGTACCTCCAATTCAACTGGTGAAACCCTAGGGACACGATTAGATAACAATGGGGGTTTGGGTATTTTCAGAAATGTGGATTTGAATGATGGGTTGGTGGGAAATTTGAAAGAAATTGAGGCTGTTGAGAATAACATAGACGTAGATTTGAATAGGGTTGTAGAGAATGGGGATGTTGGTTCTAAAGGCGTCTTAGATTTGAATGCTGGGTTCAATTTAAATTTGAATGAAGGGTTTGATTTGAACGAGGAGGGGGGGTTAACTGACAGTGTGCGGGGAGAGTCAAAGAAGAGAGGGTGTATTGACTTGAATTTGAATGTGAATGGTGATGCAGAAGACAGTTTCGGGGAGGTCCAGTTGGTAGGAAAAATTGTGGAGGCCCAGAAGAGGGAACCCAGGTTTGATTTAAATTTGGTAATTGATGATGAAAGCAGAGATGATATTGGTTGTGATGACGAAGGGCAGGTGAAGCACAGTGCTTCATTTATGGTGGTCAAAGAAGACATGGAAAAGCTGGAGGAAGCTGGAAAGGTTGTGGCGGGGACTCAAGATGAAGGAACCAGCACTAGTGGGACACTGGAGGAAGTTCATGATGCCAAGGGCTCATGCATTGGGACACCTAAAGGAATTCAAAGGGACGAAACTGTTTCTGGTCAAGATGCAAGGGCTTGTGAGTCTCTTGAAATGCTAGATGCTAAAGCTGTTAAGCAGGATAGCGATTTAATTTCTGGGAAACAAGGTTATATTAAAAGTGGAATAAGTGGAGTTAGTGGTAGCCGCAGGGTGGGGAGGAGGAGCAGAAAGCCTGCAGATAATTTGAATTCTATGTCAGAAGCAATGATCTCTACAGGTGCCAACAGTGTTAAGGGGGATTGTGGTATGGTAACTGATAATATCCCAGATGACACAGGAGGTGCACAATCAGAAATGCATTCTAAGCATAGAAAGAGGAGAAAACTTTTGGATGATATAAGTTATACACCTGAGATGACAGTGTTGAGAAGGAGTGCTCGTCGAGGGTCAGCTAGAAGCAATGTTTTACCGTCAGCTCCATCTTTTGTGGCCAATGATTTATCAGTTTCTGCTTCATTTGGTGCAGTGAGTGAGGAAAACCCTGACACATTACAGCATGGGAGGTTTGATGAGCTGCTTGTTCTTCCTGTGAAGGTGCAACTACCACCATCATCACGGAATTTAGATTTGGATGGAACTCCTGTGCTTGACATTTTTGCAATTTATGCTTGTTTAAGATCATTTAGTACCTTATTGTTTTTAAGTCCCTTTGAGCTGGAAGATTTTGTGGCAGCATTGAAGTGCAATTCTCCCAGTTTATTATTTGATAGCATTCATGTTGCTATTTTGCAAACTCTAAGAAAGCATTTGGAACAGCTTTCACATGAAGGTTCAGAATCTGCTTCTGATTGCCTGAGGTACAGTTCTGTTTCTTCTCTGTTCTTTTAATGCTTAACTGTGATCTGTGTTTACTTACTTTTTGGAAAATTTACCGCCGATGTAGGAGTCTTAACTGGGGTTTGTTGGACTTGATCACATGGCCTGCGTTTATGGTTGAGTATCTCCTCATTCATGGTTCAGGATTGAAACCTGGATTTGATCTGAGTCGTATGGAACTCTTAAAAACTAACTATTATGAACAACCAGCATATGTGAAAGTTGAGATACTGCATTGTCTTTGTGACAATATGATTGAGGTGGAAACCATTAGGTCAGAGCTTAGCAGGAGATCTTCTGGCGCTGAATGCGAGTTAGACTTTGACCGATATGTGAAAAGGAGGGCTGGAATGGATTTGTCAGGTAGCTCTTGTTTGACTGAGGAGGGTGCTGATGATACAACAGACTGGAACAGTGATGAATGCTACCTTTGTAAGATGGATGGGAGCTTGATATGTTGTGATGGTTGTCCTGCTGCTTATCATTCAAAGTGTGTTGGTGTTGTCAGTGATTCTTTGCCAGAGGGTGACTGGTACTGCCCTGAATGTGCTGTAGACCGGCATCAACCTTGGATGACACCAAGAAAGTCACTTCGAGGAGCGGAGCTATTGGGTGTGGATCCTTTTGGCCGACTATTTTTTAGCAGCTGTGGTTATTTATTGGTGTAAGTTTGTGCTCGATCATCTTGCTTACATTCATCATTAACTTACCATTAAATGGGATTTTTTCCATAAAAAGAAAAATTGTCAATAACAATTAAATTACTTGTTATTTTGTGTGCTTATGAAGAAAGTACTTTTTTCGCACTTCCTCTTTTTGTTAGCTCCATGATGTTGATGATGTGTTTATGTATTTAATGTACACTTCTGCTCTGAGTTATTGTGATTTTTCTATATTTGTAACTTTTTCAAACTGTTTACATGCTTTTGCAGGTCTGATTCTTGTGAAGGGGAAGTTTCATTTAGTTTTTACAACAAAGAAGATCTCAGTGTGGTTGTTGAAGTGCTTAAGTCTTCAGAGGTGCATTATAGGGGCATCTTGGGAGCTATCCAAAAGCATTGGGGTATGGCTGTCAGCTTGTACGGAGCAACTAGAACTTTGGGTTCTGCAAACTTTACTCTGGGCCCAGACATGTGCATAGCAGCCCCAACTGCGGTATCAGCAGAAACACATATGGTCAATAATAGCACACTTAAAGATAGAAGGCTCCAGGAGGAATATGGTAGTGGATCTGCTAATCTTCATTGTGCTACGGAGCCTGCATGTTTAAGCCTTGATAGATTTGCTGAAACCACTCATATGTTGGCAAGGAATCAAAATTTCCAGAACGATAAGACTGACTTTTCTAACATTTCTGCTGACTTAAAGAAATGTGAAGTTCAAGGAAGGTTCATAGCATCTAGCAGCCTTGATAATAATAAAAGAGATAATTCAGAATCCGCAACTTCTGGTTGTACAGCATCTTCTATTAATTTAGCTAACGGGGAAGCTAAGCTAGTGCAGCCTGGAGCTCGTTACAAGAACTACTATAGTTTTGGTCACATGGCTTCTTTAGTTGTTGAAGAGTTGATGCGTAAATCATCAGATAGAAAGAGTGAAGATTCCATAAAGTCAGGAGAGGAAATAATCTCAGCTCAGATGAAGGTTATCTCAAAGAAAAATGCCAATTTCTACTGGCCAAATATTCTGGGAATGAATAGAAATTTTCAGACAGAAAAATGTGGATGGTGTTTCTCTTGCAGGTTTTCGGATGATGATTCAGATTGTTTGTTTAATATTAGTTATGGTCCGACCAAAGAAGCATCTCTATGCCAGGTGGGTGGCCTTCAATTAAAAAGAAGTATAGGTCATCTAAATGTGGTTACCCGTTATATTCTCTCCATGGAAGATAGGTTGCAAGGACTTCTATTAGGCCCATGGTTGAATCCACACTTTACCCAGGTTTGGCGCAAAACCGCTCTTAAGGAGTCTGATATTGAGTCTCTGAAACAATTGGTGTTGATGGTAAGGACTTTCTTTGATTAGATTGCTATTGTGGTTGGTTCAAACTTTTGATTATGTGAGGCATTTATTTCAAATGAAGCTGACTTTTTTGTGAAGCTTTTCACCCCTAATTTATATAACATTTTCAATATATTTGTTATGCATAATGAATCTGGTTGCTTTTGTTGCAAACAGTGGATTTTGATTATGTCTATCAGTTGCAGAGCATATTAATATCATAAGCTTCACTTGATTGTGTCACCAAGTCTGTGAATAAACCTGAAGAGATCTGATTTCAGCTTGTGTGTTGTCTCTCAAATTTGTAAAATGTCGTCAGAAAGGAATCTTTCACCTCACTAAATTATCTTTTCAATTTAGCATTACAGGTTGCAGTGCTGGTCCCTGGTTTAGAACAAACTAGATCCTCTTAAGCAGCTGTAATCCTTGAAGATTGTTTCAAGTTTAACTTCTTATTTAGGTTTTTTTTGTTGTTATTGGTGTTTTACAGCTGGAGTCAAATTTGCATCATCTTGCTTTTTCAGCAGAGTGGTCAAAGCATGTTGATTCTTCTGTTACATTGGGTTCAGCTTCTCATATTGTAACTGCCTCTTTATGTGCATCATCGAAGAGTGGGTTTGGCAGAAAAAGAGCTAGATATTCAGAACTTGAGGCTAACAATTCTTCCAGCTCCGAGGGTGGATTGACCATGTTTTGGTGGAGGGGTGGTAGGCTGTCTCGCCAACTATTCAATTGGAAGGCTTTACCTCGGTCCATCATGTCCAAAGCTGCTAGACAAGGTCCAATTTTTCTTCTCCCATATAGCTTGCAGGTGTTAGTATTAAACTTTAGTTAACTAAGTAAATTATTCTTAATATATTTGAAGTTTCAATTTGCAGCTGGGTGTACAAAGATTCCTGGCATATTGTATCCTGAGAATTCAGATTTTGCAAGGAGAACCAAGAATCTTACCTGGAGAGCTGCTGTTGAGTCATTAAAGAACGTGGAACAGCTTGCTTTGCAGGTATGGATTTGTCACCCAGCTCGCTATTTGTTACTTTCAGTTCATTCACTTGATTTCGTCCAAATTTTTGATCATTGCATGCTCCCTTTGTTGTTTCTACTGTTATCACTTTAAGTCATCAAAGGAGCAAGTGACAATACAGAGTTTCGTAGGTTATCAGAAAGAATCATAATGAAACGTCAAAATTATAGCCCTTTTCTTAAGGCTGAAACTCATGACCTTTTATTGATTATTAAATATAGTTTATTTTGGTAGATTGATGTGTTGACATGTGGGCTAATTGGTCATGTCCTGGATTTTACTTTATCATCTTCTCTTTTCTTCATTTAGTCTTGTATCCTAAGTTGTAGTATGGTTTTCCCAGGTTAGAGAGCTTGATTTGAACATTAAGTGGGATGAAATTGAGAACACACGTTTTCTGTCCATGTTGGATAAAGAATTTAGAAGGTCATTCAGGTTGTTCAAGAAGACAATTGTTCGCAGGAAGAGCCTAGAAGGTGAAGGTTCAAAGTACCTTCTTGATTTTGGAAAAAGGAAAACTATGCCTGAAGTTGTCTTGAAATATGGATCTTTGGTTGAAGAGTCTTCCAGTGACAGGAAGAAATATTGGCTTAGTGAATCTCATGTCCCATTGCATCTCTTGAAAAGTTTTGAAGAGAAAAGAATTGCTCGCAAGTCTGGTAAAGTGTTATCTGCAAAACCTAATGATGGTGGTTTAGTACTAAGAAAACCTTCAAAGAAGAGGGGGTTTGCTTATCTTTTTGGTAAAGCAGAAAGATCTGAGTACCATAAGTGTGGGCACTGTAACAAGGACGTTCCAATAAGGTATTTTGTGCTTATACTTTTCTTCTGAAATCTTATCGTATGATAAGTTGATACATCAATGCTACTATGCTCCTATTAAGAATGGTTGAGGGTGGATTGGCATTCCATGTCTGGTTACTTTATCAATAACAAACTTGTGATTTACAATTTTTTTTGATAATGTGATAATTAATGGATTTGATGTAAGGAGTCAGAGAATTTAATCAAGAGGTCAAATATCTTAACCTCAGTGCAATAACACCTTTTTTTTATATGTTTTTGTAAAAGTTATACCAGTTATATATTTGATGTTTTAAGATTGTAAGGTTTTTAACTATGTTTTGATTCTCAGTTATATACCAATGCGCATCATGCATACATCTTGTTTTAGTGTTGTGCACTTTTTTAGTTGCTGGAGCATTGATAGAAGTCTTCTGCAATCTATCTTTCCAAATAAAAGCCTGGCTTTGGTCTCACATTCTGAAATTATGTACTCTGTTTGTCACACAGAATTCTCTTATCCTATATTTTGTTTCTTGATTTTGGTCTCAAATGCGTGAATGTCTTATTTGTTTTGGGATACTGACTTCTGTTTATATCCATTAATAATTTGCAGGGAGGCTGTGTCATGTCAGTACTGCAAAGGTAATATTTTGATCCTTGGCTAAAAATTTAGTGTTCAGTCAGCAATATGTTCTTGATTTAACCTGTTTTGCAAATTTGACCAAAGGGTGAAAGATTATATATAAAGCTCAGTATCTCATGATAGTATGCAAATTTCAGGTTTTTTCCATAAAAGACATGTCAGAAAGTCTCCTGGCTCATTCACTGCTAATTGTATATACACATGTCACCGATGTCTGAATGGGAAATATGTGAAGATTGTCAAAAGAACAGGAAAGAGTGGCTTGAAAAGGGACAGAAATAACAAGAAAGTGAAAGTTCAACAACAAAAATCTACAAAGATTACCGTGAGCACCAAATCAAAGAGAGTGAAAAGCAAGCAGAAAGCATTAAAGGTTTCTCGACCTCTACGATCCCAAAACAATAAGAAGGCTGTTATTGTTGTACCTCTGCGTCGTTCAGCTAGACAAGCTAAATACAGGTCATTACAAAATAAAAAGCTCAGAGGACGAAAAAAGGGGAAACAAGTCAAATCTATAAAAGGCACACCTAGTAAACCAAAAAAAGTTGTCTCATGGCGAAAGAAGAGAACACATGCTTATCATAGTTACTGGCATAATGGTCTTCTCCTGTCTAGAAAGCCAGATGATGAAAGGATATTGCATTTTAGGAGGAAAAGGCTTCTTGCTCCTTTTGGTGATGCCATCCTTGATCAACCCCAGTGCCATCTTTGTTCTGAGATGGGCAACACGTGTACCTCTAGTTATATTTCTTGTGAGAACTGTGGAGGTACATTTTCCTGATTTGGTTTTCATTTCCAATATCGATTAATGGATCTGCCATAAACTAATTTACAGCACGATGTTTGTATTATGCACTGTTTTTCTTCTGCCTTCACCTTCTTTTTCTTTTGTTTCAGCTCTGTTATAAGCTAATCTAGAACTCTTTTTTAAAAATTTTTCTGCACTTTTCCCCTGCTTTCAACTTCTTTTCTTTTTCATTTTTTTCTTCATGCTCCTTTCTTTCTGCAGAATGGTATCATGGAGATGCTTTTGGGCTGAATGAGAAGAATATTAGTTGTATTATTGGGTTCAGGTGTCATGTCTGCCGTCAAAGCACCCCTCCAGTCTGCCTACATGCATCATCTAGAAGAAGCAATGGATGTCACTCATTGGAGAGCGAAAATGATGGGATCAAACTTTCTGAGGAAGCAACCTATGGTTTCCCTCTTCCAACTGAGGCAAATCAACTGAAAGGATCTTTTTCAAGTGAGGATCCTAAGATTTCAGCTTCTACTAATGGGTTCGTTGAAACTCGGGAGCATTTTCATAATGCACTTAATTCAGATGAGAGTTCTTTATCTGTATCTATGTTTGAAGCTGATAACGGGCACTTAATTTCCAACGTGAAGATGAATTCAGATGCAATTGACCGTTAAGGGTTTGAAGCAAGATTTATCAGCATCCTGAAAGTGTTGGGACACATGTTGTAACTTCAAATCTCGAGTCACACTAGGATGTTGTTACTTCACATTCAGAGTCAAAAACCCTTTCTTCATAATTACTGAATTGGCATATCATCAAGGCAATGAGGTCCTATGGATGACTTAACATCTAACCAGACGTCACCAAGTGATTGATGCCTTTGGGCTCCATAGAGTTGCATCCATAATCCTTTATGGCGTAAAATGGTTTAGAAGATGATGTAAGATTGGATCCATCATTTAGCTAGTGATACAGTGCACAATGGCTGGAACTATTTGTACATTCAGAGTTACCCATAGATTTATATTGGTGTTGAAGTTAACGGCAGTCAGAAGATACATGGGACGATTCATTTCAGAACGAGGAATAAACAGTGTTGCTTGGGCTGCTGCTTCATTAATGGCATTTTACTGTGGAAGGTTGCTCCATTTTATTGCTCTATCTCGAGGATCTAAATATGCTCATCGGTGGCTGATATTGTCTGCTTGAGCAGCAAATTCTGACGAAGCTTATAGGTTCACTGAACATTTTTTCATCTTCATGTCTCAGTAACTTGCTATGCGGGTTTCTTTATGTGATTGATTGTTAAAAGGGATACTAGTCTTGGTAAAGGCACCAAGGGGTGTTTCCAGGACTTGGTACGAGCACATTATTTTAAAGCCAATAGCTTGATGGTAGGGATAGATTTAGACACTAACATCAATTGTTTAAGATTCAATCTTCCTTGAACGTAGGTTGCCATTAACCTGATCCAACCCATATGTAGACATCGTGTGAATATAGTGAACGAAATTGCAGAATACGTTCTTTCTTAAGCCGCCATCTCTTGTATCATCAAATATAAAATGGTCTGACTTTCTTGTAAATTTAACTAAAGCAGTCTGCTACATATGAAGATGTCAATAGTCGTCGATTTCAAACGTACATATATATGCCGTGTAGATTTGGATTTGGTCTACTTTTTTTTTTGATACAAAGGGACAAAATAAACACATTAGCTCAGATCTCGGGGAGATGCTGTTCTCGCCTATCTTGCTGTAGGAATTGCTCAATGACAGAAGGGATCGCCTGGATTCAGTGTATGCCCGGACGGGTTTGAAATGCGAGGTAGGTTAGGCTATCGGCACTCTGATTGCCTTCTCTATGCACATGATGTAGCTGGACTTCTCACTGTTGTCGTAGGAGTGCCCTCGTTTCCTGCACCAAAAAAGAAAGAGAGTCTGTCAGGGGCAACTGGGAAGAAGAAAGGATATTGATGACTTCTAACGCGTCCACTTCTCGGACCACCCGGCGATGTCCGAGGGTCCAGGCTAGGGAGAGTCCCGCGTGTACTCCTCGTAATTTTGCAAACAACGGCGAACACCCAGTAAATTTCAATAGAAATCCCCCCGCCCAATGGCCTCTGTTGTCCCGGAACAGGCCTCCTGCAGTCGCAACGTTGTCCTCAGGGAGAACTGCCCCATCAGTGTTCAATTTGATCCAGCCTTCAGTGGGTGGGGTCCAGCGTATTGGGGTGTCAGTGGGCACTCGCCGCCCCCCGATGGCTCTATCAGTCGCTGCGCTGGCTATACCGATCCAAGAAACATAATCCATGACTAATCGGAGGCTTGCAGTTGGCCAAACGAAATCCGGTTCAAAAATACTCTTGTTTCGTCATTGCCAGAGATGCCAACAAGCTACCCCAAAAATTTGGGCCCAGATATTCCGATGCCCATTATCACCGTGAGATAAATTAGTCATTAACCACTCCTTCTCGTCCTGTAGGAAGAAGTTCTGATCCAAGAGTCCGTTGGGAAAGTTCTGCCAAAAATCTTGCACGCAGTGGCAATCGCGAATGGCATGCAAAGTAGTTTCGGCGAATCCGCAATGGAACCAGCCAGGTTGGGAAGATAAATGGCGAGAGACCCGCTGCTGGTTGGTTTGTAACTTCTTATTCGCTAGTAACCAGAGGAATGCCCGTATTCGTTGAGGTCCCGGCCACTTCCATATGAGCTTCCAGGAACTGGGGCTGGGATCCAGTACAGTCTCTTCAATGAGCTCATAGGCAGAAGCAACTGTGAAGCCTTCGCTTATCTTGGGCCCCCATCGAGGGAGGTCGGTCCCCAGATGGGGTCGGGGAGGAAGAATGGCCTCTAGGGCCATACAGACCGAGTGAGGGAGGTATTGCTGGATCATTCCCCATCGCCAATTACCATCCTCGCCCACAAACTCGTTCACTGTACGAATTAAATCCTGGTGAGGCGGTGCCTGGACCGCTTCCTTATAGAGTGGGCCCCAAATCCTTGTCCAGTCATCCAGCCAGAACAGTGCTCTACGTCCATTACCAAGCTTCCAGGTGAGCCCTTTGCAGATGTATTGCCATGTGGCCGATATTCCACACCAGGTCCCAGATGCCCGTTGTGTTTCTAATTGGTGAGGGGGCTTGATAGGGTCAAACCGGTACTTAGCCTTAAGAATTTTAACCCATAGGGCTGTCGAGTTAGTGAGCAACTCCCAGCCCAACCGAGTGAGGAGGGCATTGTTGGATGAGCGGATACATTTGATGTCGAGCCCGCCAGCGTGTTTGGGCCGGCAGACCGTCTCCCAATTGACCAAGTGCACTTTCCGAGCTCTGTTGTGAGCTCCCCATAGGAACTGACGCATCTGGCGTTCCAAGTCGTCGCACAATTTTCTAGGTAGTCTCACGGTCTACATCGTGTACATCGGCAGCGCCGCCAGCACGGATTGGATGAGAGTGACTCGACCAGCTAAGGACAACTCCCGGCCCCGCCACCTGGTGAGTTTCGTCTGAACCTTGTCCAGGATATACTGGTAGGTTCTCCAAGAGCTTCGTTCATGAAGGAGCGGGACCCCAAGGTACTTTCCTAGATTCTGAGTAGTAGGAATCTGAAGCGTCTGGTTGATCGTAGTCGCTGCAGCCCTAGAGACATTCTTCGAGAAACAGATGCGGGATTTGGCGGTACTAACCTTTTGTCCTGACGCCTGACAAAAGGTCTCTAGTACCCCCGACACCACCTGCGCTTGGGACTCCGTGGCTTCAGCAAAAAGAATAAGGTCATCGACGAAAAATAAATGGGAGAGGGGGCCCACGTGGGCTCAGTTTAATCGGGTTCCACTGTCTTTGCTCAATAGAATGGGTGATCAGGTGTCCCAGGCGTTCCATACACAGGACAAACAGATAGGGAGAGAGGGGGTCTCCCCGCCGAATGCCCCGCGAGGGCAAAAAAGCCTCGGTGATCCGCCCATTCCACATAACTTGCATGGAAACTGTCGTCACACACCTCATAATGACGCTGATGAATGAGGGTGGGAGCCCTGTCTCCTGAAGTGTGTCGTGAAGGAAGTCCCAATTCAGACGATCATAGGCTTTTTCCAGATCCACTTTAATAGCGAAATATCCGGTGCGACCTATCTTACGACGCATGGAGTGGATCATTTCTTGAGCAATGATGATATTTTCTGTGATTTGTCGACCCGGAACAAAACTACATTGGGTCGGAGCGATGAGTTGAGCAAGGTACGGTTTTAGACGGTTGACAAGGACCCTCTAAAGGGTCTTGTAGAGCATGGAGCACAGGTTGATAGGCCGAAATTGGGTAAGATTCTGTGGGGACGGGATTTTCGGTATTAACACAAAAAGGGTTTGGTTGAGTTCGGGCTCCCAGTAGTCACTATTGAATAACTGCTGGATGAGAGCGATCACAGCCGGCCCGACGATGTGCCACTGTTTTTGAAAAAACAGGGCTGTATAACCATTAATCCTTGGGGCTTTATTCGGGTTCACAGCGAAAATGACAGTTTGGATTTCAAATGCGCATACCGGTTTAGAGATGTCCTGGAGGCTGTCCGCTAAGAGACACGGGAATGCCCTAGTGTAGAGAAGCCACGGGCCACTTGAGGCCATCTCGTGGGAATATAATTGGGCAAAATAATCGCGGGCCATGTGGCCCAGACGATCCGAGTTCTTGTGCTCGACGCCCCACTCATCTACCAGTCGCTCGATTTGGATGTGGTGGCGTTTGGCCTTCGTGATCGTATGGTAGTATCTTGTATTACGATCACCGTGGGCCAACCAGTCACACCTGGCTTGCTAATACCAGTAAATTTCCTCCTCACAGAGTACTTGCTCTAATTCCTTGCTAAGGCGGGCTTCTAGGGACAATAAGGATTCTGCATTTGCAGAGCTTAGGTTCCGTTGGATCCCTATCAAGCGGGCGAGAAGTCTCCTTTTACAATGGAATATATTACCAAACTGGAGCGTATTCCATTGTGTTAGGCTGTGCGAGAACATAGCTAATGATGCACTGAAGGTCGGCGCCTCCGGGATCCAATTGGCTTCGACCACGGCTTGGAAATCGGAGTCCGCTAGCCATGCTGCTTGGAACCGAAACGGAGGGGAACCAAGATTCCTCCGGTCAGGCCGTGTGGTGGAGATCAAGATGGGTCGATGGTCTGACCTAAGAAAGGGCAGATGGTGGACCGCAGTGTGAGGGAAACTCCGGATCCAAGACGAATTGGCCAGGGCTCGATCAAGTCGAACCTGGACTGGGCCTCGGCGCCAAGTAAATCGCAACCCAACATATCCCAAGTCATGGAGCCCACTCTCATGAACCTAGGCTTTGAAGAGATGGTTGACCACAGACGTATTCTGAGATCCGCCACGTTTGTCCCCATATTCTAGTTTGGCATTGAAGTCGCCTCCCACTAGCCACAGATGGGACAAACCTAGGCCGATCTTGTGAAGAAAGGGCCAGAGCAATTTTTGGGTATGCTCTTGTGGGCTAATATAAACTGCAGTAAATTCAAAAGTGTTTGGGCCGGCTTGGATGGACGTGTGAATAAATTGGCGAAGGGCGATAAGGATGGACACATGTAAAGCTGACGTCCATAATAGCCATATGCCACCCTTAAATCCCTCGGCTTCTACTCGGAACGAAAAATCAAAGCCAAACAACCGGATAATCCGGTCCGCTTGAGGGCCACTAATGCGGGGTTCCATAATTACCAACAATCCTAGCTTGCACGTTCTGACGTATGTTTGTAACACTGACTGGAGCTGACGACCTCCGGCTCCTTGACAATTCCACATAAGAATGGACATAATTCCAGATAGGAAAACTAAATCTAATCCTGTCGGGCTTCTGCCTCAACTTCCAGACTTCGACTGGCCGCTGGGTCAGTAGGCGTCAGCATGTCAACATCAACCGAGTCATTGGTAGTACCAACAGTGCCCAACTGATCAACATCCACATATTCAGGCAGGCCCTTAGGCTCTGCATTTTCTGCTTGATCCGAGGGTTTGGGAGGGAAACTAGGAGGTGAATGAATCGGTGGGGGACAAGTGTCGCCCAGCATCTCCTCATCTTCCTGGGTTGCTAAGTCCACCCGCTGCACTACCTTTTGGACGTGACTAGTCCGCATTTCCTGACTTATAGGCCTCCTCACGTCAGCTTCAATATCACAGACCATATTATCAGAAGCAGTAAATACTACGGCCACGTGCTGATGAGTGGCAGTGGGCTGGAGGGTAGAGCCCTTGGTAGGTCTCAAGGTGGTCACTTCGCATAGGCTAGTGGGGACTCTAGGGGCTGGAGCCGATTTCGGGTGAGCTGAGGATTTCCCTTTGCTGTTCTTTGGGTGTAGGCTTGTGGAGCTTGGCGCCAGTCCAAAGTCGGACTTGGAGGCTTCCTTGGCAAGCTGCTCCAATATCTGTTGCCTCTCTCCCTCATGTTGGCTTGCGTTAGGACGCTGTTCTTGGCTAGCCTCACAACGGTCTTCTTCTGACAACAGTGCAAATCGTGAGCCCCCTGTTAGAGGTCCAGATCTTGCAGTGCGTACTATCAATGTGGATGGGAGCTGTCCAGCCGTGCGGTGCTGTGGACGGTGGACCTGGGTCCATGTGCCGTGCGTCTCCAAACAGGCATGTGCACGTCGAGGGGTCGGGGCTCTCCTGGTGCAGCGGCTTTGCTCATGCCAGTCATCTCCCTTTGTCGCAGCGATATCGTGGTCTCTGCCAGTTCAGGTGGGCGATGTGGGCAGATCCCATGTGCGTGTCCCACGCGGTCCCAGCATTCGCAGATCGGGGGGAGGCCTTCGTAAGCTACGGCAAGGACGTCCACGTCCAGAGCTACCTGCGACACTAAGGGCCGGCTAAGGTCGACGTCGACAGCGACTCTCGCGTATTTGTCGCATTGCGTCCCATGCATGGCCACGTCTATCTTGATGGTATGGCCGACAAGGTTGCCAAGGGCTTGAAGCACGTTGGGGTGGTACCGGGCGATAGAGAGTCCAGGGAAATGGAGCCACACGACTGCATGATCCACTGTGCCAGTCGACGGTCGGAAGGAGGGCACCCAACGTTGCACGGTGAGGGCAAAGCCAAAGATAGTCCACGGGCCACCTGTTAACGCATTCATGTAATCCTCGTCACGTATGAAGTTTACGAGATAGAACTCACAGTCCAAGTCGATGATCTTCATCGGACCAGTCGGATGCCACATGGTTTGCAGGCGAGTACACAACAGGCGATATCCAATCCGACGGCCGAGGAGCTTCACGATTACCGCTTTCTGCCATTGTTGATCGAGCTTCGCCCGGAAGGACGTTGAGAGTTCGATATCTTTACCAAGCTCGTCCGTCCGTACACGGATGTCGCCTTTTTCAACTGGAATGGGCTCCTCGTCTGGCCAAGTAGTGGGGATGACCGTTGGAACCCGAGAGTTGGCACCTATTATTGCTGCGTTCTATGACATCGTGACAGGAGGCGGAGGTTCTTCCTCCCTCCGACGGATTCTGACCTTCTTCGCATGCGGGCCGTCGCGTTCGATCACGTCCCTACGAACGTCAGCATGTGTTGAGCTATGCGGGTCTGCCATGCACGTCGCAGTAGACAACTAATGAAGAAGAAAGCACTGTAGCACACTGTATTACACTGTAGCTCTCCTCTTTATCGTGACTTCTAGCTCTCCTCTGTACGGGCATTTTTTTTTAATAGAAAAACAATGGTTACTTGTTTAAACACAATCATTAAGTATACTTACTAAGGATGAACGGAATGACGACCACGAAATTCATCCCAAAATGACGACCACGAAATTCATCCCGATTGTCCCTTTAATCCGACGGTTAAAATTCTGGCGACCTCAGATATATATCAATGTTTACGGTGTCATATCTCACATCTTTTGCTCTGCCTTCTCTCTAAAATCAGTTTCTCTCTCTCTAGCACACCGTCTCTTTCCCTGTTGCTTTCTTCTTCTTCGTCTAAGGTTTTCTGCTATGGAGATACTGAGTTCTGTATACCTGTCGCTTTCTTCTTCTTCCTCTAAGGTTTTTTGCTGTGGAGAGATTGAGGTGGCCAGTGGATATGTCGTCTTCGCTCGGATACGTGGGTTGGTAGGAGGCTAACTCTGACAAGATTTGATGGTGTATGGGATCTGACTGTGATTGGAAGAGAAAAGAGCTTCAGAGATGGGAGAACTCGGAAATCACAGAAAAGTACTGTGCAAATGTTCAAAGAGAGTCCCATTGGAAGCATATGCAAAAACCATCATTCTCGTTTATGTACCGTTATTTGCATAATCGAGCTACTGCTGGTTTAACTAACTCTTACAACCCACAGAGAATGGGAAATCACTTCAAATTCTCCACTATGAAATTGGACAAAAGTACGAACCTCACTATGATTTTTTTCTCAAGGACTTCAATAGCAGACAGGGGGGTCAACGGACAGCAACTGTTCTCATGTATCTGCAAGAGTATTCCTTTACAATTAGAATTATTAAAAAAAAATTAATATATTTTCAGGAGACATTGAACTACTTTTATTCTCTATTATCTCCACTTCTGACGGTGCAGATCTGACGTTGAAGAGGGCGGTGAGACAGTATTTCCCAGTGCGAAGGCAAATTTCAGCTCTGTACCGTGGTGGAATGATTTGTCCAATTGTGGAAAGCAAGGTCTTTCTCTGAAACCCAAAATGGGCGATGCATTGCTGTTTTGGAGTACAAGACCTGATGCCTCGTTAGATCCTTCAAGTTTGCATGGTCAGTTGAACTTCACTTTGATATTTGATTGATGATTATGATTGATCTCTGTCCACTGAGGAGGAACAATAATATGCAGTTTCCTTTATTGTCTTGATTCTTTAATTGTACACATCAAGACACTATTAACCAGCATAGAAGTCAACTTTCATACTACTTTTAAGCAAGATAAGGTCTAATTCATCTTTCTGGCTTGTTCTAGGTAGCTGCCCTGTGATTAAAGGGAACAAATGGTCAGCTACAAAATGGATGCATCTTTTAGAGTACAAGTTGTAGTTAAAGTTTAAAACTTTTGCATGAAGTCTTGAGCATTTCATGTGTCTGTTGTTGCTTTCAACTTTTCTGGCTTTTGTTTGTCAAAACTGTTATTTCGTCCAAGAAATGCTGGACTTCCAGTAACTGTTGCTAATGATCTTAACTTGGTTTCCGTAGAACTTGATGCTGCTTTAGGCTTGCAATGGAAATTGAAGTCTCTTTAGTTTGGTAGGGTCGAGAGATGTCAATTTTACCCACATTCTGAAGCTGCCAAGTGATAGTTCAGAAGTTGAAGCTTCATAAATTTTCACCTGGGAGTTCTTTGTTATTTACAGGTTCGTTGTCTTCTTGTATAAAAATTGATCTTATTTTTGGTTTTTATCGTAAAAACCTCTTGTAGATCTAAGAAGATTTTTAAACGAGGAGGGCAAAAAGGACGACAGACAAAGGATTTTGCAAAAGCTACTGGTTCTCAACGCAAAATTAGATCGTGTCCTCATATATAGGTGCGTTGTTTTCTTGTATAAAAATTGTTCTTATTTTTGTTGTTAAGATTGTTAAACGAGGAGGGCAAAAAGGACGACAGACAAAGGATTTTGCAAAAGCTACTGGTTCGCAACGCAAAATTGTGAGGTTATCAGACCCCAAGAGGATTATTGGTCTGAGAAACACTCTTGTTTTCTGTAGAGGAAGAGCTCCAACAGGCAGCAGGACCCATTGGGTCATTAACGAAAATCTCTTGCCAGATTCATGTCCGAATATCGCCTGCCAGATTCATGCCCTTTACCTAAGGTACCAGTTCCATATGTTAAGAAATACGATTATAATCTATCTTTAAATACCACATACTGCCTCCTGGACGAAAACGTTTCCTACGTGTCGTTGAAGTTTTTAAAACAATTCGTGTAAATTATTTTCATAAACCAAGAGTTACCATTTCATATTAATGAGTTCTAAAGAACTGTTCTTAAGTTTTTGGAAAGTTTATGCATTTTGTTAGTCACGTCGGTGGTTAACTGTTATCTGACCTATTAACCTTTTTTATTTTTATTCATTGTCAAGTATTGTTCATGCCGAAAAACATCACTGGCCTCTGCCCCCTCATAAAACGAAAAATATGGAAATGGATTAGGAAGAAAGGGAACGGCAAAGTCAGTAAGAAAAGGAGTAATGAAGACCTTGGTGCGTGTGTTACATTCTGTTTTCAGAATCATTTAATTTCTCTTAACTAGTGGCTTTAGAAATGCAGAGATTGCCTTAATATTACTTGCTACAAAATGGTAGTCTAACTAGTCTTGCTCCATCATTAACTATATTGTTATGAACGTTGACAATGTTGACGAAGGAGAGTGAATGACTGTATGATATCAGAGATGGGATTTTTTACTCAAAAGCTCCGTCTTCTCAAGCCTTTTCATTTAAATTAGTTATTTTTCCACCATCAACCCTCACCATTTCATAGTCATGTTGTCTAATGTTGATTTTGTTTTGTGCCTTGCAGGCTTCTCAAAGGAGAAATAAAAGTTAAGAAGATGACAAGAACATAAAAGATGACCGATATTATGAAACTTTTCATACGTTTACAAATAAAAAAAAACAAATAGCTTTGACTATGAGTCTTCAGCATAAGTAAAAATGTAAATGTAAAATTAATTTATCTCAATATTAGCTTAAGAATTATATTTCTCACAAACTTTTATTGTTAAGAAAAAAATAAGAAACCAGTATATCAAAGTGTTAAAGAAATTTAACGTTATGTAGAAAAAGACAATTTTACTCGTCATGCTTCGACCAAATGTAATTATTTATCAGAAGTTTTATAAAGATTTTAGCCCTATTCTAAGAAGTTTTAACGCCAATTGAAGTTTCAACAAATTAAAGATTTCATCAAGGTTTTTGTTTTTTACAACCATATGACTCTTTGATGTTTTTTATTGAACTTTTATAGTCAAATTATTGATTGCCTCCTCTCCTTATAACTTTTTCATGAATATCCAATTATTTATACACGAATAAATGAAAAAACTATGAATAACTTTTACTATAGTGTAAACCATGAATTTCATCCCGTTCGTACATTTATTTCGACGGTTAGAATTCTTATGCTCTTAGATATATCTTTGCTGAAAGTGTTATTTCGCAAACGAATCGCTCTCCCCTCTCTCTCCAATAAGTTTCTTTCTCTTTATCACACCATCTTTCTCCCTCTTCTATCAAGCGATTTGCTTCCTCAACCGTGTCAAACCAATCTTGCATTGAGGCGTCATAGAGGTTTGTTCATATCTCATCTTCATAGATCTTGTCCTAATCTATAGGTTAATTGTTTTTTTTTTCCAGCAAAAAGTTTTTTTGAGATCTAAGAAGTTTTTGTGCGATGTTTCATGTTCTTTGCCAATAGACCTTGAATCTTGTGTTGGGGCTGAGTTCAACAGTTTGGAAGGAGTCTACATTTCTGGTAGCAATCTTACTTCTCTTGAGGTACCCGTGAAGCTCGTTTTAAGGGTGAGTTCTAGAACGACAAAAAATGAAATTGATAACTGGGTTTTAATACGTTGTCATCAGGGTCTTCAGTGAGTATTTGTATGAGTTAGTTTTTAAACTTTTGATTTGAAATTATTGATGAAAACTTGATACGTATAAATATACATATTGATCGACTATTTGAAACAATTATACTACAAGCCATATAACGACTCTATAATTAACATATTTATATAAAGTTTCTCTTCGTTTACTGACAAATTTCCTATTGTAAACATGTCTTAGCTTCGATATGTTTTCTTTGTGTTATTAATTACCTTGCTAATCATAGGGATATTTAATATAAAAGGGAAACGTGAGTTTGAGATTGATGTAACAATTCTTGTAGTTGTTGGTTATCATTATCTGGCAAATGTTGTTTTCTTAGGCAACTAAAATTGAACTGGATGGTTCCATTTGTAAATTATTTAAAATCCACTATTATGTTTTCACGAGACAAATAAATATTTCCTCATAAAAGCAATCCTCCCCCAACTCTTATTCCAAAAAAAGCTTATTTTCAATGTACTGATTGTTAATGTATTGTCACTTTTACCTTTTGTCATTTAATGCAAATTATATATGTCTAATTTTTATATATGTATATATGAAAACGTTTATACATTATATAGATAACATTTTTTTTCTTCATGATGTGATGTTATTAAGCTATATCTTGTTAAGATGATCTCTATCTTATTAGTGTTCACCGTGGGGATGGCATCCTCACTATTCTTGTCCACCTCGAGCACGAATTTCAGTTGTTGTTAACAAAAGACACTGCCACTTGCAAACTCCCTGGTTTAATTTACTTGTTTAAGCTCACTTTTCCCTACAAAAAATTAACATTACCTTATGTCAAGTCAGGAAGACGACAATAAAATGATATGAAAACACAATTTGGATTCTGACAATCATAATGTATGAGTGTACTTTTTGACAATTGAGAAAAAAACAAAACCATTGAATCAACGAAAGGAATTTGATGGGATCTTTGGGACCTACATCTATTGTTTTTACATATTAAACTCATAGTTGCTGTTAACGAAAGACACTAGCACTTGCAAACTTGCTGGTTTAATTTACTTGTTTAAGTTTGCTTTTCCCTACACAAACTAAAGATGAACCTATGTCAAGTGAGGAAGACGACAATGAAATGATATGAAAACACAATTTGGATTATGACTTTTATAATGTATGAGAGGATACGTTAATGTACTTGTTGACAATTGAGAAAAAAACATTTGCAAAGGATCAACGAAAGGAATTTAATGGGATCTCTGGGACCTACAACTATTGTTTTAACATATGAAACTCATACACGGAGAAAAGCCAAACGATTAATAGTTATATAATACTTCCTACTGGATGGAACTTGCAATATGGACTGATAAGCATTTTTAGTATTGAGACTGAATTGGTTTGTTGAATTATTTTCGACTTATGAAAATTCATAAAGGTTTTTACATGAATGCTTCATCAAACTGGTCTCATTTAATATCAAAACATAGCTTTTCATTTTCCATTATACTTAATGATGATTTCTTTCTCATAGTTATTTAAGAAAAAAGCCAGAATTTTCTTATTCAAGTTCGATTTCCCTTCAAAAAATTAAGATGACACTTTGTCAAGTGAAGAAGACGACAATAAAGATTATGTTGTCAACAAAAGTTTGAATTCTGATACTGATAATCTATAGGAGGATATGCTGATCTACTCTTTGACAATTGAAATCAAAAATCCAAAGGATCAACTAAAGGAATTTGATGGGATCTTGCAGGCCTACAGCTACGTTTTTGACATATGAAACTCATATGAAGACAAAACAAACAAAGAGAAATAGTTCTCTAACACTACCTATGTGACCCTTCGACAGTGCCGGCAGTACTACAAAGAATTTCATTTAACATCTTTTCGATACAGACAAAAAAACAAAAGATAAATAGTTTCATAAAGAAAAAAACATTTGTAAAGGATCAATGAAAGGAATTTAATGGGATCTCGGGGACCTACAACTATTATTTTAACGTATGAAACTCATACATTGAGAAAAGCCAAACGATTAATAGTTATAAAACTTCCTAGTGGATGGAACTTGCAATATGGACTGATAAGTGCATTTTTAGTATTGAGACTGAATTGGTTTGTTGAATTATTTTCGACTTCTGAAAATTCATAAAGATTTTTACATGAATGCTTCATCAAACTGGTCTCATTTAATATCAAAACATAGCTTTTCATTTTCCATTATACTTAATGATGATTTCTTTCTCATAGTTATTTAAGAAAAAAGCCAGAATTTTCTTATTCAAGTTCGATTTCCCTTCAAAAAATTAAGATGACACTTTGTCAAGTGAAGAAGACGACAATAAAGATTATGTTGTCAACAAAAGTTTGAATTCTGATACTGATAATCTATAGGAGGATATGCTAATCTACTCTTTGACAATTGAAATCAAAAATCCAGAGGATCAACTAAAGGAATTTGATGGGATCTTACAGGCCTACAGCTACGTTTTTGACATATGAAACTCATATGAAGACAAAACAACAAAGAGAAATAGTTCTCTAACATTACCTATGTGACCCTTCGACAGTGCCGACAGTACTACAAAGAATTTCATTTAACGTCTTTTCGACACGGACAAAAAAACAAAAGATAAATAGTGTCATAAAGCTACCCATATGACCCTACGATTGTGTCGGCAGTAATACAAAGAAATTAATTTAACATCTTTTCAAACTGTAGCTTAACTTTGATGTATGCTTAAGATTATAGGGAAAGGACAAATCATCTTCTCCTAATTAATACATTAACTTTTGCTTCCACCACCCCCATAATTTGCGCAGAAAATATCGGATTTACAAAGCTCCCAAACTTTCAACTATGACGCTATTTCTGACAATTGCCTCATTTGTTAAAAAAAACAATACTAATTGTTACGCATTAATTAAAAGTGTCAATGAAGATCTATATAGCACAAACCGTGTGATAGTGATGGACTAAACTATTTATCAAAGAACCATTGCCGAAACCTATTAAAACAACATCTCAAAACCTTTGCAGTCATACAAAGAAATTAGTTTAACATCTTTTCAAACTGTAGCTTAACTTTTATGTATGCTTCAGATTATAGGAAAAAGGACAAATCATCTTCTCCTAATTAATACATTAACTTTTGCTTCCACCACCCCCATAAATTGCGCAGAAAATATCGGTTTTACAAAGCTCTCAGACTTTCAACTATGACGCTATTTCTGACAATTGCCTCATTTGTTAAAAAAAACAATACTAATTGTTACGCATTAATTAAAAGTGTCAATGAAGATCTATATAGCACAAACCGAGTGATAGTTATGGACTAAACTATTTATTAAAGAACCATTGCTGAAACCTGTGAAAACAACATCTTAAAACCTTTCCTATTGTGAGAGGAGATAGCTATCTTCTACATACATTAAAACTAGCAACCAGAGTTGTGATATGGAGGTTCAACGATATAATTCAATGACTTCTCATGCTGTTAAAGGTAAACTTTGTCAATGATTTGTTAATGTTCTCGAATGAATTAGAGATGAATTTTTTTTCCAATTTGATGTTATGTGGTGATTATACTATGGTCTTATGATGGCATGTATAATGCAGACGTTGAAACTCATCTTTATCAAGAACTATGGCATGCTTGTGCCGGTCCTTTGTTTACAATTCCTCATCAAAATAAACACGTCCTCTACTTCCCTCAAGGACATATTGAACAAGTCCGTGTTATATAATTTGTTTACTTTTCTTTTGTTTAGTGTTAACCTTTTTATAAGCTATTTTTACAAATATAATTTGTGTTCATATCGTTGATTTTATTTTTACTAATGAAATTAAATCGCTTTTTATTAATGTCTGCATCAGATGGAGGCATCAACGAATCAACCAGCTGACACGAAAATGGAAGCTTATAAACAACCATCAAAGATTCTTTGTCGTGTCATTAAAGTTATATTGAAAGTCCGTTATTACTAGCTTTTATGTTTAAATCTTGGCCCTCTATGTAAGGTTTATTTATTTCCAAATTTTTTTTAGGTTTAGTAATCTAACGTTTTTTTCTTATTGTGTCATAATAAAATGTAGGCTGACCCAGATACAGATGAGGTCTTTGCTGAAGTTACGTTACTTCCTGAGGCCAACGTAAGTACTCGTTTCATTATGTTTAATGTTATATGATGGACGATATAGCATTTGAATCAAAATCATTCTTATTACATAGTTATCTTATAATATCAGCAAGATGAGAATGTAGTTAAAAAGAAAGCTCCCACACTTTCTCAATCGAAGTTCAGTGTACGTTCATTTTGCAAGACTCTAAGGCCGTCAGATCTCAGTATTGACGGTGGACTTGTGATTCGCAAACAATGTGCTGACGAGTGTTTTCCCCCATTGTTTAGTCAAATGCACCTTCTGATAATCAGTATTTATTTATGTTGTTTTTTTAAATTAACAACTATTTCTAAAGCAAAATTAAATATGTAATGCGTCGCAAGATATGTCTACACAACCTCCGACATAAGAATTAGTTACCAAGGATTTACATGGAAATGAATGGAGATTTTGTCATACATTTCGAGGTTATGAACTTTTGGTTTTTTCGTTTTTGCTTACCTTTACATTGTTTATTCAATCGTTACTAGAGAAGATTTTTCGTTCATATACAGTATTAAGTGCTTAATTCATATTTCAATGTGAATCATAGGTCATTATAAAAGGCACTTGCTTCAAGATGGATGGAGTGTATTTGTAACTTGCAAATGACTTATTGCTGGTGATACCTTTATATTTTTAAGGTTAGTAGTTCTTACATTACTATTTCGTGTCATTGGCTATTTAAATTATCACCTACATATCGCTGATATTTTAATTTGCAATTAACTTTT
>JAOSBN010000008.1:26732970-26749107 GCA_027563595.1 Erythroxylum suave | reverse complement strand
CTTAATTAATGTTAATCTAATTTACTCAATTTAAGCTAATGCTGCTTAATTAAAAAGAAAAGTTTTGGGGCTAACACCTTTAGCATGCCAAGCAGTTGTAACAAGACAACTTGCTAGAGAATGCTTTAGAAAATTTTTTGGTAATTTTTAAATTCATTTAATTATATGGAATTTTTTACTTGCATAAAATTAATTTAAATTTTGCTTATTGTCACAAATAAAGCTCAATATCATTGATATTAAGAACCTTGAACTTTCAAGTTATGTGACTTTACTGTTGAAACAAAAGGCCAATGATCATCATTATCGACTACAAAAATATCGCAAATCTTTTCCTTTCGATAAGAAGGCAAGAAGACATGTTCCTGAATAGATGTATAATGAAAATTGGAAATAAATGTGTGATTATTGGGCATCTGCCAGCATTAAGGTTTGTCTTCTTTCTTTCAACATTTGCTTCCATTAATCTTATTACATAATTTAATGACTATTTTTTAGGAAATGCGTGGAAAATCAAGGTTAATAGACCAAAATTGAAAACTCTCCATAATATTGGCATCAAGTCATTTATTTTTTGTACGAAATGAATTTGTAAGTTCTTTTTTTAGAAGTCATAATTATATCAGCAAATACAATATTATTTATTTTTGTTTTTAATTATTTTTTTTCCATAAAATAAACTGAGAAGGAGCTACATGGGCAAGAATATGAAAGGATCACACTCTACAAACTCACTCACTATAAGGATGGTCAAAGGTGGACTTTAAAAGAAGCATAAAATAACTATGGGTATTTAAAAATTATTTTAAAATTTAAGTTTATTTATTTATGTAGTACTAACTAATAATAGTTGAATTAAATATTGATTATTCAAAATTTTAGAATATGATGCAAGAGTTGTTTCAAAGATTAGTATTTGATGGAAATGAGCAAAATGTAGATGACATTTGCAATAACATGCTTGGTACAACATCCAGCTACATCAATGTTCTGGGATTTGACCCTAAGCCAACTGCTTCATGCTCATCTTCAAAAGGAGAATCAGTTATTTAAGACTAAATTACAATGTAATGGCGAGAAGTCATAAAGTAATGAGGAAAAGTTAAACCGTACTAACAGAAAGTTGGCCAAGCTTGAAAAGATGGATGTACAAATATTTCACCTAAATTATGTAAGTAGTAGTGATGATGAAAATGATTATTAGTTTGTACATAAGTTTTCTTGCTAACGTTTGTAATCAACATTGAATGATATTTCTTTGTTTATATAAAATATTTCTAATTTCTAATTATATTTCCTCCAAAACCTAAAATCTAAATATTACAAACAATAATATGGATTAAAAATGCCATTCAAAATCATAAATTATCATAATGAAGTATATTAATACGACCGCGGGGAGCAGCTTTTGCTAAAACGCAAGCAGTTCCTTGAAAACTCACCTTGGATATGAAACTTTGAGTATTCAGAGATGCTCTCGTTTGAAAAAAAAGACGAAGTACCCTGAAAAACTAATTGCTCCGATGGAACCTTCTCTTTTCCCGAAGATTGAATTTTCCCAAAGATTGTATGTTGATTTAATAGGATTTGAATAAGGAAGCTATTCGATCAGAAGATGCAGATATATTATCATTCCATAGGAGACATGTTAACCCCAATATAGTACAATTGGATGAAGTATAAGCCAATCTTATTCGTAGAAAAAATGAAGACTATATTGAGAATAAATTATATAATACTAATGATACTTTGGATGAATATTTTAGTAATGAAGAGTCCTATCATAATGTAATTAATGATGAATATCTTCAAAATTTTGAACACGATGATTGAACGTAAATAAATTGTTCATATTCTTTGAAATGGATTTTTGATGTCAAAGTTATATTAATGTGTACTATTGATATATTAATGCATATTGTTGGTTTTTGACTTATGTTTATGTGGAATGTTGGTGCTTGACTTATTTTAACGCGAAAGTTATTGTTTAAGTTATGATTGCTCGAAATTTTCATGTTTGAGTTATACTATTGCAGAATGTTAATATTTGATTAATGTTAATGCACAATGTTGATGTTTGAGTTATAGTTATGTGGATTGTTCTTGTTTGAAATATGTTCTTGGAGAATCTTGATATTTGGGTTATGTTATGTGGAATGTTCATGTTTGACTTATGTTAATGCACAATGTTATTGTTTGAGTTACGCTTATGCGGAATGTTTATGTATGATTTATCTTTTCGTGGAATGTTGATACTTGAGTTCTGTTATGCGAAATGTTCATGTTTGACTTATCCTTTAGGTAATATTGATATTTGAGTTATGTTATGCAGAAAGTTAATGTTTTACTTATGTTAATGAACAATGTTGATGTTTGATTCATGATAATGCGTAATGTTGTAGTTTGACTTATATTTATGTGAAATGTTCATGTTTCAGATATGTTTTTGCACAATGTTGATATTTAAGTTATGTTAATATGGAATGATGATATTTGAGTATAGATATTCAATATAATGGCACTTGGTCGAAATGAGGTAAAGAGGTGACAACGATTGAAATTGTTCCTCCTTTATAAGAACCAGATTAATCTAACCATATCCAATAACAACAACAAATGACTTCAGCCACCAATGAAGCCAATCAGCAACAACCTTTGCCTACTTCAATTAGCACTAAGGGATCTTCAGGTTTGTATTCTTTGCCACCTATAACTAGACTTTTGCTCAAATATATATTTACATGTTTAATGTGTTTTATCTTGTCATTATCCTCTTTTTATCAGGTTCTAAAACCAATATTAGAAAAAGGGGTAGAGGTATCACTAAAGGTTTTGAGTTGCAACACATGATTGTTATAATGAATAACAAGTTCACTGTTTGTACTGATACCTCACAAGGTCGTCCTGTTGACAAGATTCAATTGGGAAATTGTTTAGTGACTTAGAGGCCATTGTCAAAATCGAATTGCCTTACCTTTAGAATGCCAAGCAGTTGTACCAAGACAACTTGCTAGAGAATGTTTTGGAAAAAGTTTCGGTAATTTTTCAATTCATTTAATTATATGGAATTTTGTTTTACTTATTTAAAATTAATTTAAATTTTACTTGTTGTCACAAATGAAGCTCAATATTATAGATATCGAGAACCCTGAAGTTTCAAGTTATATGACTTTACTGTTGAAACAAAGGGCCAAGGATCATCGTTACCAACTACAAAAATAGTACAAATCTTTTCCTTTCAATAAGGGGTCAAGAAGACATGTTCTAGAATAGATGTCTAAAGAAAATTAGAGCTAAAGGTGCAATTATTGGACATCTGGCAACCTTAAGGTTTGCCTTCTTTCTGTTAACATTTGCTTCCATTAGTTTTCTTACACAATTTAATGATTTTTTTTAAAGGAAAAGTGTGGAAGGCTAAGGTTAATAGAGAAAAAATGAAAACTCCCCAAAACATTTGCACCAAATCATTTATTTTTGTATGAAATGAATTTGAAGTACTTTGTTTAGTAGTCATAATTATACCAATAAATACAATATTATTTATTGTGTTTCTAATTCTTTTTTCATAAAATAGTGTGAGAAGGAACTGCACGAAAAAGAATGTGATAGGATCACACTCTACAGACTCACTCACTATATGGAGGGTCGAAGGTGGATGTTAGAAGAAGCATAAAATAACTTCGTAAGTTTAAAAATTAGTTTAAAATTTAAGTTTAGTTATTTATGTAGTACTAACTAATAATATTTGAATTAAATATTGATTATTTTAAAATTTAAGAATATGATGCAGGAGTTATTACAAAGATCGTTGTTTAATGGAAATGAGCAAAATGTAGATGACATTTGCAACAGCGTGCTTGGTACAAGATCCAGCTATATCAATGTTTTTAGGTTTGGCCCTGGGCCACTGCTTCATCCTCATTAAGACCAACAAATATTTCCTATCTTAAAGAGGAGAATCATTCATTTAAGACTAAATTACATTGTATTAAAGAAAGGTTAAAACGAAATGAAGAAAAGTTAAACCGTACTAACAGAAAGTTGGCAAAGCTTGAAGAGATGGTCATACAAATACTTGAAGCAAATTGTGTAAGTAGTAGTGATGATGAAAACAGTTATTAGTTTGCACATAGGTTTGTTTGGTAAAGCTTATAATTAACATTGAATGATATTTGTTTGTTTATATGAAATACTTTTAATTTCTAATTATATTTTCTAATAAAACAAAAATCTAAATATTACAAACAATAATATGGCTTTAAAATGTCACTAATAATTATAAATTAGCATGATAAAATTTCTAGTATTAATGCTTATTAAGAAATAAAAAACATAGCTAAGAAG
Organism: Erythroxylum suave; assembly: GCA_027563595.1. NCBI lineage: Eukaryota > Viridiplantae > Streptophyta > Magnoliopsida > Malpighiales > Erythroxylaceae > Erythroxylum > Erythroxylum suave. The sequence continues at coordinate 26,744,763 of JAOSBN010000008.1, read as the reverse complement.
ATTTAGCCATGTTTCTAAAACATGGCTAAAATTTTTTAGTTACGTTTAGAAAACTTAACTAATATCTTTTGGCTACATTTTTTATAACATTTCCTTACTAATTCCAAGTCATCACTATTAATTTTCATTGACAAAGCTGTATTTGTCATTAATAACATTTAGTGATGAAAGAACAGAGATCATAAAAATAGTTTGTGATGAATTGGTGTATCGTCGCATTTCCATTTTGGCTATGTATTTTACTCGTAGCAACATATGGTTTGTGACAATTTTATAAAACGTCTCTTATAGTATTTACCTACCAAGATTTTGCAATGGTTTTGGCCATAATTTCTAATCATCACAAAATACATGTAGCGACATTTTTATGACTTTTAGTATCGAAAATTTTCATCACTAAAGGTTAGTTCTATAATAACCCATTTTCCATACTAAGGGTTAGGACCTTATACTATTGTACAAAAGAAATAGCATTGAAAATTTAAGAAATGCATTTCATTGACATGCATATTATTCGTATACACATAAGAATTACGAAATTGTTCACATTGAAAAAATAGTATATGCATTCAATTGACATGTTTCGGGTATGAAAGATTTAAAATGATCACGATGTGAATTGTGAATTATTATGTCTTGAAGTTTTGTATGATGATTTACAATAATTAATTTGGAATCTATTGTTGCAATTGGGAGATTTATGAATTAATATGTACACTTGGACTAGGAAAAATGCCAAGTGGCAAGACAAGTTGACAAATGGCAATAGAAACTAGTGACATGTAGCATTAAATAATTGGGTGAAAAATGTCATAGGGATTGGGTAGAAAATGGCATAGAGATTAGGAGATAAATGGACTAGTTATTAAAAGACAACTGGAACCATGAATATAAGACATATGGCAAGTGACAAGTGTCACAACACTTGCCACACACCTATACACACGATACATACACATTAAAGAACATCTTTGTCTTTCGTTTTTTCTACACGCTCTTTAGTTTTTCTTTCTTCTCTCAATCTACGACACTCACTCCCCATACTCAAAACATTGAGTTTTGTTAAACTCCTACACTTTTCCATTTCAATCTTTTGTTGTCTCCTTCTTGTTGGTGAAACACATTTCTATTCCATCTTGTTCTTAAATATGGTAACGATCTTGTAAGCTTGGAGGACCTAGGTTACTTGAGGATTTTAGGAGTTTGTGAGCTAAGCAAGTAAGTATGATGTTAATCTTCATGGCTTGTTTTAATAAAAGCATCTATGATGATAGTTTAGGGATAGGTTGAAAGAGAAAATGATGTTGATGAAGAGTATTGGACATTGACAAAGAAATGGATAAATTGATGTTTTGTTTTTGTATATATGATAAATAACAGTTTATGTATTATAGAATAGATGATTTTGAACTGAAATTGAGGTGCAAATGATGAGGAATTTAGGTGTAAATTATGAACTATTCAGTAGATGTCCTGAATTTAGTATAAAGGGGATAAAATCTCAAAAAAGTTTGAATGAAAATGGAGAGAAATTTTTGGATAACATAACCTACGATCGTAGGAATGCTCTATGATCATAGGAAAGGCATTGGACATGAACTCTTCTCTTTTGTGTGATCTTTGAATCAACTAATATTAAGTTGCTTTACTTTGGTGCATTTAGACTTGATTGAGGCTTGAACTGAACCTAGTTTGATGTTGGATAAGTTGGTTAAAGTGTTTGATAAGTTTAAGTTATTAATTAAGGTTATAACAAAGGAATGGGTTGTTAGATATCATATAACTAAATCTAGAAACTTAGAGATGTTATAGGAATGAAGGTGTTCTTAGGAATGTAATTGTGATCCAAAGAATGAGTAAGGTGAATTAGGTATGAATGAATGAGAATTTGGATATTATATGATTATATAATGCTAGAAAAGGCTTAGTGAATGTATGATTGATGAACTTAAAGAAATCAAGTTTACATGAGGTATAAACCTAAGTACAATCTAGACATATACAAGTTATAAGGTTTTAATGATCATGACTTGTATTTAAGGATACATACTGGAAAGAGTCAAATCGAGCATGTATTGCACATAACATATACACGCACGCACGCACGCACATGTGTGTGTGTGCGTGCGTGCATGGTGGGATATTTATATGATTTAATACTTATACAAATGTTCAACTTAATAATATGTAAAATATGTGTGTGAGTATGAATTGTACATAACACACACACACACACATATGTATATGTGTGTTGTTGCATGATTTTAAATGCACAACTCAAATGCCCGCATCCAAACATTGCCAGTTCGTCAAGGCAATAGCTAATTTGGAGCTTATTGCAAGTTAACCTAAATGTTTTCTCAGTAAGATTGGTTTGTTTCTATTTAAATTTTGGTATTGAACTGTTATTGATGTGATTGAGATCATTCTGGACATTTATGGTCTGAGAAGTTTGATAATTGAGATTGTATTAGGAGTGTTTCCTAATTGAATGTGAATCGGGAAAAATATGTGTACTCAACAAAATATTGAATGTCAAACTTAGATCTGATGAATATGTGAAAATAACTATGTGTAATGAATGAAAGTGATCGATTGCATATAATGAGAAATGATGCATTTCATCATATTAATATGCATGATCAGATAAAGGAGATGTGACTACAGTGACCAGTGAAAAAGAGCTTAAAGCTAAAAAATGTGCATAAAGAGCCATAGACTCAGTATTTAATTTTCCTGGTATCCACAAGGGTATGGGACAGTTATGAATGAGCCTGTTATCTGCAAAGAATACGGGATAGTAAAAAGGCACTCGGTCAAAACAAAGTAACAATGAAAATGGAGTCACATGTGCGTTTGCATATATAATTTGATATGTATTAAATGAATGATTGAAATGAATCATTTGGACTGTTTTGAAATAGAAATGTGAAATAGTGTACACAAATTGTATTTATTGAAACATGATGAAATGTGAAGTGATAATTCAATATTTGATTATATGATTTGTCTGTGAATTAAATTATAAATTATCTTTGTGTTTTTATATGAGTGAGAAAATCGAGGATGGTTCATTCACTGAGTTGGCAAAACTCATCAAAATTGTATATGTTGATTTTTAGGTATGAGGGAGACTTAGCTTCTGAGACAAACTAGTAGAAGTATAGTACTTGCAATTTTTGAAATCAAGAATAGGTCAAAGGTCTGGTAAGCTGACACTGAGGAGTTTAGATAGAATACGTTTGTTTAATTTTTCATGTCATCAAGAATATCTTGTAAAAGAGTACCAAACTCTCTGATTTTTTTATTATGTAAATATAAGTAGTAGCTAGTGTGATGATACAGTGTAAATTATGTTTGTGAATGAAAGGGGAAATTTTGATCCTTGACTATTTTGTTTTATATGATTCCATAATAAGTGAATGTAATTGTTCTAAAATGCCACTTTCATAGGGTATGTTCTTCAATGTCCTTTGGATATTTAGGCAGGTGCAATATGGAGGTGGGGTGTTACATCTTTTGTTGTAGTGCTAGGTGCCAAAGAAGAGAAAGAAGGCCAAAGCAAGAAAGAGGTCAAAATTTCAAGGAAGAGAGCCTTTGCATGGCGCTAACAATAGTTAATATGAAGAGGTGACAAGCACATTGCCCTTCCTTATAATTGAGTCTAGGATAAAATTCTAGCTAAAGGACTTATAAGGAAGCTCTTATTAAAAGGAAGCATAACCAAAGTTTTAAGAACTTTTAATTATTCAATTTATCATTTTTAATTAAAGAAAATTATTTGATAAATAATTTTCATAGTCTTAGCTAAAGGATTAGGAGAGCATATATTTTATTCGAGCCAGAGGGAGCTAAGCTGATGATCTTATGGAGGATGCCAAAGAGGCATACGAGAAAGAAGATAAGTTATCAATTACCAAGCCACGGGAGGTTGGGGTGTTAGAGCATACAATGTTAAACCAACATCCTATTAACTTCTATTGGAGAGGATTAACAAGAAGCTGTATAGGATGAAGAAATAGTAGCTTAAAGAAAGTCATACACTATGAAGACTTCAAAAGAGTTTTAAGGTGTATGAACAACATTTGGTTTGAATGGAGAAGCGTTTGTCAACTTATTTCCATTATATAGGATTCTAAGATCTATAATTTCTTCTCTGCCATCTAAACTATCTATAATCTCTATTGAAGATAATGATGATGGTGGAATGACTGAAAATTGGTTCTTCATTCTATTTTTTTATTTGAATTTTATTTTTATTTATTTCCTTTGTATTTAGTAACTCACCTAATTTGTAGTTTTCATATTTCCTTTTTGATTTAGTATGCTAACATTTTATAGTTTTTTATTAGTTCTTTGTCTATGGTACTAAGTGTTTTTAGATTTATCTCGCATATAAAAAGGAAAATAGCATCAACATTAAGGCTTAGAGAAAATTCTTTTGTTCTTAATTTTCTTGCGTAACTTCTTATCATTTTATTTTATTTTACTTTTCCTACTTATTGTTTTTCCATTAAGGATAATGCATAACTTAAGTGTGAGAGAGGAATCATCTAAAGCCCTAATATTTTATAAGCATTCAATCCATTTACATTTATTTTAAGGATTTATGCATCTAAACAATTAAATAAAGATATTGATGTAAAATAAGTTGATTTACTAAACATAAAATTACTTTTTAATTTGATTGCATTAGATTAACAGACATTATTAGTAATAAGTAATTTATTAGATACTTGACTAAATAATATCGAGAATAATGCATAGAGTGAATGATTATACAGGTATATGATTTAACATATTATAAGTTTAGAGCTTAGCTTTATGAGTAGTTAATTAGCCTAGAATGATATCGAATTGAAGAAAAAAGTGATAATAAGTTAAGAAACATGGGCATAAAATAAATCATACTCTATTAATTTTGATTAATATAGTCAAAGTTATAAGTACTGCTAGTAGCCAATTAAAACTATGATTTGATTGAGTAATTAAAGATATTCATGAAAAGGTTTTACCTTTGTATGGAAATTTTTGGATGAAATTTAAACTATATTCATCATGCTCCCTTAGTACAATTACGATTTGTTTCTCATACAGTTTGTTAAATACTTATTAACTTTTATTTTCTACTTTCATATATTACTTTATGCATGAGGTAAATTTATTTGGTTAAGTTGAACTAAAAAATTTTCTAAGTGAGGATGACATCGAATTACCATTTGGTATAATTGTATAAAGATTTAGGTAGTTTATGAATAAGGTAATTGACAAATAAAGATAATCTTTGGATAATTATGACTAAATTGCTTGAGAATATGAAAACGTTAAGTGTGGAGTAATTTAATGTGCATAAAATGTAATTATATTTTACTATTGTTTTACAATGTGTTAATATCTAGATTGCCTTGTTTTAATTGTTTTATGAAACATTTTTAAGTAACTAAGAATAAGTTGATTTAGTATTAGTTTGGCCAAGAACCAAAGAGTTATAAATAAAATTAGGGAGAAATCCCAATCTTGGCTAAACTTTAACTGGCACACGGTCATGTGCCCAATCTTGGCTAAACTTTAACTGGCACACGGTCATGTGCTATGTGTACAATAAGAACATGGACGAGAACATAATTATGTATACATAGACCTTATGTAAGATTTGAATACATTTTTAGGGAGTGCTTAGTATAATATTTCTACTTCAAAAAAAAGTTTTAAGATACATTTCATATTTAAAGAAAAGTATTATATGACCATTAGGAATTATAAGTTAAAACTTTAGTATTTATCCATATTAGATTTTATATGAGGTGTTAATAAAAAATTATCTATTTTAATATTATATTTTGTGTAAATTGATCAACAACCTCAATTTGGGGTACTTTAAAAAAAGTTATGATTTCGTTAGAATGTCAATTATGAGGGTTAGGTATATATTAATTGTATTTGTTTTACATTATTTATTGATATATTAATATTAATAAGCATATGGCTTGTAATTTAAGGTGTTATTAAACAACTATTGTTATCTACAACTACAATTATGAAGATGACTATGTAATTAGGTGCCTCGTATGTATGTTAGGCATGCTAAATGATTGAGTTTTATTAATTATATAATTTAAGTCCTAAAAATATTATTTTTTATAGATGTTATTAGTTTAATGACGAGTACCATTAAATAAAGCTGATTAACTAGAGGAAAAAATAAAGCCAGTATCATTTTATTACATGATGCAAATTAATTAGGATAAAATCTAGGTAAGTACAACTTTGGTAACCAAAGTGAATCATTTATATGACTACTCTAAAATTGTGCATCAAATAATTCTTTCATTAACAACTATTTGAAATATACTACCCTTCAATGTTTATTTTTAGGCGGGGAATCAATAAAGAATGAGTTTGACACAAAAAGGGGGCTGAGTTTCAAATTTTATTAGATATATCACATTAATATATAGATAAATAATTTCTTTAAATGTAGTAGACTTTATAGAATAATTTGTTGCTTATTGCGATAGAATTTGCATAATTGATATATCATGATTACAATACAGATTATGCAGAAATTTATTCATTTAATTTTATTATTTTTTAAAGTTCTATTAATAGGTGGCTAGTCTTGGCTTGATATTAGTCTTGTGAAACTATATTTTGTTATCGACGGACAATTGTCATGAACTTGGTCGGCAGGCTTATGGTCGGGGCATGATAAAACTAAAATATGATCCAAAAAATTTTTAATGAACGTACTTCCAAAGCAAATATATCTAATTGATGATGGCTTTACCAAAACTGGGATCAGTCTTATAGATAGGAATGAAAATAAAGTGATAAACCTATAAACATAAAATATCTAAACTTAAAACTCCCATAAAGTACATGTAAATCATATGTGAAACTCATAAGTCAAATTGCCAAATGATTGCCAAGTCTTCATATCTACTTTTGATTAAGTCCTTATAAGCTTAGAATCCTCTAATCAATGACTAGATAGCATAGTCATAGCTCCAATTCTCAAAGGTTTTACTTTTTAGAAATGTAAGATAGACTATTGATTGAAATATTCTCATATTTAATACCTTTATATTAGCACAAAGACCTCTCTAAACAATAAATTTTTTACTCTAGACTTTAATTGGACATTTAGGTAGTTGATATATTATTGCAGGATTATGATCCTGCTAAACTACTATTTACACCTATCCTTGTACTCAAGAAGTTAATTATTCATTTTATCATTTTCCCTCTTTAATAGACTAATGGACTAATTTAGCTTTTCGAACTCTATGGATGTCTTCTTTTTTCATAAAATAAAGCACTCCAAGCCTATTACTAGTACAAATTTTACATATGTATACTTATAATCACTATAAATGCACAATGTGCTATCATGCCTAAATTAGATGATGCTTTGAATTCCTTTGAGTAATGTCCCCTTCCATGTTGTTAAAATATTTTTCATATTTAAGAAAAAGATGATGTTATTACAAATCTAGAACCTCGCATTGTTGGCATTAAATAAAAAATCCCCAACTTTTACAGAATAACAAGTATAAAACATATTATCTTTAAGGCACAAAGATTTACCTTTTCATGGAAATGAGTGGAATTAGCAAATTAGAGAGGTTAGAATGTTAAGATTCTAGATAAATTATGTTTTTCTCTTAAGAAAACCTACACCTTCATCCTTTTAGACCATGTTTGGTTTGGTGGTTATTAATGTAACGAAATGGAATGTAATATTATTCCATCACTTGGGAGGAGGTTTTATAATGGAATGGAATGGAATAGGATGGAAGGGGAGAGTTTCACATTACATCCCATTCTATCGTAAACAGTAAAAATAAATAACTCATGATTTGGGAGGTCTAGGATGGAATGTAAAATGATAAAAAAAAACATTTTATGATATTACATCTTAAAGCTTTTTCTAAACAACATTTCACTATATTAAATTATGATCCTTCTTAACAGTACGTGCCGAGTGCACGGCTAATTTACTTTACTCTACACACTAAAATTTGTAGTTATGGTGTGTCGGGATCAAATCCACAAGGAATATTCGATTAATTTTTTAATGAAATTAATTGATGCAAAAAAAATATAAGGGGAGTTTTTTCATTTTAAGCAATTTAGAAATTAAAATAAAAGTAAACTATTGAAAAAAATTAAAACAAGCAATCGAAAATGAGAAAAGTGTCAAATATAAGTAAGGTCCGATTTTAGGGTCAATCTCGGCCTAAACATGATCAAGCATATTCAATCATCCTAACGTCTTTACAACTCTCTTAAGACTATTGATCTGAGACTAATAATCTCAGTTTTCCCTTAGGTTGTGTTTAATCAAGATATAATTGTTAATTAAACCTAACTACCGAATAACCTAGGATATGATCTGTAGCATCCCGTCTCTCAAATTGTTGAGAAATTTAAAGAGTTAGACTAATGAGTCATATGAGTGTCAGTATGTAGAATGAAATTGGTACATTTATGACATGATTATTATAATTGTATTTAATGGCATAATATGAGCATACGCATATGAATTGTGAATTAGAAAAAATTGCACTCAATGGAGATATTCTAGGCTATGAAATTTAATGTGATATGAGATGTGAAGGTGCTTTCCAATGTCTTGTACTTTGTTTTATCAAAGACAAGAATTGTTGGATTATAATTAGCAAATTGGAATTAATTGTCATAATTGGGAGATTGATAAATTAATATGTACATTTAGTATTGGAAAGTGACAAGACTAATTGAGACATGGAAAATTAGGATGACTAAGCCTAAAATTGTGTGACTTTTGGCATAGTTAAATGAGTGATAATTGGACTAGTAATTAATTGACAAATGGGCTCATTATGGAGTGACAAGTGGTCCAATTAATGTGTGACATGTGGACTAATAGCTAAGAGACAAATGGTAGCATATCTAGTGAACAAATGCAAGGCATGATAAATGACATGTGTCTATGAAGGAGGAAGACATCTTGCATTGCTTGAAGTTAAGGTGGCAAAGTTTTTGTTGGAACTTCACCTTCTTCCTTACTCTCCACTGAAAGTTACTCCTAGCTTCCTTCTCTACATTTTGGTCTAATCCTTGTTTAATTATTACATCAAAGCTAGACATCCATCCTTGTCAAAAAACCAACTCAATTATACCATGAATTTGTGATGCTGCAAGCATGTAGGGCTTAATTATCTTGATGTTTTGAGGTCGAATGAGAGCTTAAAAAGTAAGTAGACGTCTTATCTTTATTACATGGTTTAATATTATGATGATCATGAATGAATTGACATGAAATATATATGATTTTGATAATGAAATGAGTTCTAGAAAATGATGTTCAATAATAGTTTGTAGTGTAGTTTTGATTTATGAAAGACAACGAATTGTGAGCTATCAATTGAATAAGTTTGAGTTAGAATTGAAGATGATTTTGATGAAGAAATGAAGTATAATTAGTGTATAATTGAGGTATAACATATGGACTATTATAAAGGTGTGAAAGTAAGGGAAAATTTAGGAAAAAGGTAGGCTACGATCGTGGATAGATGCAGTAGTTTCTGTCATGATTATAGGGAGGTACCCTATGATCGTGGGTATCGTTTTTAACATGATAAATTCTGATTTGCGCAATCATTGAACCTTATGAGGATAAGTCACTCTAATATGTTGTATTTGGACTTGACTAACACTTGAAATAAACCTAGATTGATGCTTGATGAGTTGATTAAAGTATTTTATAAGTTGAAGATGTTAATTGAGCTATACCTTAAGGAAAATATTGCTTGATATTAATGTATCTAAGTTTGGACTTAAGGATTGTTAAAGGAATCAAGATTTTCATATGAATACAAATATCAATGAATGAATGAGAATTAGGAATTATGTGAATACTTGTAATGCTAGAAAAGAGTTAGTTAAAGTGTCGTTAATGAATTGAGCCTAATTAAGTGTACTTAAGGTATTAAACTAATTATAACTAGCTGTGTACAAGCTATGGTTTTTAAATGATCAAGAATTATAAATAAGGATACATACCAAGAAATAGAAAATTTGAGCATGCATTGTAACATGATATATATAGGTGTGAATGATTGAACAAGCATATGATTGACAAAATAATGATATGTGAAATATGTGTGTATTGCATAAAGATTGACACAAGCATCTAGACGCTTCCGGATCGTAAAGGCAAAAATGCTAATCTCCAGAGCATACTATGAGTCAACCTAGATGGTCTCAATAGGATTGATTTATATCTGTTTAACTTCCAATTATAGAACTGTTAATTATTTGCATGTGAATTTTGGATATTAATAAAGAGATTAATATTTGGAATGTATTGGATCTAAATTCTGAATAATATCTATATACTCAATGAAAGTTGAATGCTAGAATGAGGTCTAATTAATATGAGATTATGTCTATGCATCATAAGCAAATGTTATTGATGGCATATTCTACGCATTACATTAAATGCATGATTAATGACCAGTCTGAAAGAGCTTTAAGCTCAGAATTCTGCACATAGGGCCTGGGTCTATGATTTCTATTCTGAATGAGACCGATACCCATAATTGGTATGGGATAGTATCTATATCTATATCTGAAGGCACTTGATAACAATAAAAAATAATGAAAGTGGAGTCTCATATGCATCTGCATTTGTAGATATATAATTGTGAATCCATTTCTGAAATTCTGATGATTAAGTGATATGCCATAATTGTGTATTTGTTGATAATATGATTGAATGAAATATGCACGATCAAGTTCTTCCTGAAAGATTCACTACAAGAAAATCACTGAATAGCGACGAAATATTTTCGACGAAAACAATTCTGATGCTATTTACTGACGGAATTGTTTCTTCCATCGGTAAATATGGTGAAGTTACCGATAGATTGATGTTTCCGTCGGTAATACTGGAGGGAAGGAATTCGCAAAAAATCTTCGACGATATATAGTGACGACAAAACCTTGAACGTAGGAAAAAAATGTAGGAACAATTTCCGCATTTTAATTGCTTTGGACATATACCAATGGAAACGTAGCCGCTAGTATATATACCAATGAAATAGTAATCTTCTGATGGTAATAAATACAGGAAATGCTCCCGTGATTCATTAGCTTCGCCCATTTACCGACCGTACAGAGTTCGTCGGTAAAAGTGTCAGAGAACTCTATTTACCGACAGAAATTGTATTCCGTCACAAATTGTTAACCAGACGTCGTCCTTGAGACAACCCTAGATTGCCGACGGAATTAGTTTTCTATCAGTAACATGTGGTAGGAGCTTTGTTGGCAAGACGAGATAACTATTGATTACGGACGGAATTAGTGTTCCGTCGGTAACTGATGGTAGGCAGCTAAAGAGATAACCTTAGTTTACTGACGGAATGAGCATTCCGTCGGCATGTTCGTTGTCAAAACGACGACGGAACCCTAAATGACTGATGGAATGAGCATTCCGTCGGTAATCGAGTGCCTTTAAATCGCGATCGGCCGCCCCCCCTCCGTGCACATTTCTCTTCTCTCCTCCTGGCAATCGCCTTGTGTTTTTCGACCCTGCTCCTGCATTTTCGGCCTTTTAGGACTATTGTCTTGCTTATCGTGCATTGTTTGAGGTAAAACTCTCTAATAAGTGTGTTATTTCCACAAAAAAAAATGTTTATTGTTGATATTTGCTTGATTATTGTTGATGTTCGCGATTTTTCGTGTAATTATTGGTTTATTTGTTGTTTATATGTGTTATTGTTGGTAAATAATAGAAAAATGTAATTG
>JAOSBN010000008.1:26709099-26732870 GCA_027563595.1 Erythroxylum suave | reverse complement strand
AGTTGACCACAGATCGTCTGTGTTTATCGTCTGTGGTTGACTATTTTATCGTCTTAAGTTGACCACAGATCGTCTGTATTTATCGTCTGTGGTTGACTATTTTATCGTCTGAGTTGACTTCACTTCGTCTGGTGTGCACTTCGTCTGGTGTCACTTTGTCTGGTGTGTACTTCGTCTGGTGTGCACTTCGTCTGGTGTACGTCTGGTGTGCACTTCATCTGGTGTGCACTTCGTCTGGTGTACACTTCGTCTGGTGTACACTTTGTCTGGTGTGCACTTCGTCTGGTGTACACTTCGTCTGATGTACACTTCGTCTTGTGCACTTCGTCTAGTGTACACTTCGTCTGGTGTACACTTCGTCTCATGCAATTCGTCAGCACTTCGTCTAGTGTACACTTTGTCTGGTGTACACTTCGTCTGGTGCACTTCGTCTGCACTCCGTCTTGTGCACTTCGTCTCGTGCACTTCGTCTGCATTCCGTCTAGTGCACTTCGTCTGCACTTCGTCTTGTGCACTTCGTCTGCACTCCATCTAGTGCACTTCGTCTAGTGTACACTTCGTCTCGTGCACTTCATCTGCACTTCGTCTCGTGCACTTTGTCTCGTGCACTTCGTCTGCACTTCGTCTAGTGTCACTTCGTCTGGTGTACACTTCGTCTCGTGCACTTCGTTTGCACTCCGTCTTGTGCACTTCGTCTGTACTTCTTCTAGTGTACACTTCGTCTGGTGTACACTTCGTCTCGTGCACTTCGTCTGCACTCCGTCTTGTGCACTTCGTCTGCACTTCGTCTCGTGCACTTCGTCTAGTGCAGCTTGTCTGATTCTTTTGGCCCTAACTTCTTTGTCCGACCCCCAAATGAAATGATTTTTGAAGCATAGGATTCCTAAGACACTCCCCTGTCTCTCCATGAATTTTATAGACCTTCTTTTCTGAACTCGAAATAGGGGATTTAATCGATGTGAATGGATCGATTAAGAGAGTATGAGTTGGGTACTTTCTGAACCCGCTTCAGTGTTTTGAGGATATCGGGTATAGTGTTCAGTCTCGGGTTTATAAGAGATGGTAGGGTTTTAGCTATAACTTCTTTATTTCTGAACCAAGTTGAGTATTTTGACGTCCTTTGAAACTTCTGTTGTTGAGGGGACGAATTGTGAAGGATTTGGAAGTTTCCCAAATCTGTTCCAGAAGTTAGGAGCGATGGGTCCTCCAGGCTGTTTCGACTTTCAAATGTTGGGTTTCGGAAACGGGGCCCAACACATATCCTTAGTAAGCCGTGTATAGATCATAGAAACTTCCTTAACTTCTAAAAACCTCCTCATAATTTTCCTGGGTACCCTGTTATACGCCTTCTTTAAGTCAATAAAAATTATTTGTAGGTTACAGTGTCTTTTCCTATAATATTTCATTAATCTTCTAGAAGATGTAAAATTTTGGTCGTGGGCCTTCTTGGCATGAAGCCAAACTAGTTCTATAAGATTGGTGCTATCTTTCTCACTCTCTTCTCAACACCTTCTCTTATAACTTCATGCAGTGACTAAATAGTTAGATGTCCCCTTTGTTCTTGTATAAAGGAATTAACATGCTAAATCTCCACCGATCCAATATTTTAGGACTGAAGGATCACATTGAAAAGCTTGTCTTGTTAAGTAAGACCCTCTTCGCCTAGGATCTTCCACACCTCTATTGGTATCTCATCATGCCCTACTGCCCTCCTAGTCTTCATCTCCCTCAAAGCTCTTATAATTTCTTCCCTTATAATTTTTAGACGATAAGTTACAATATCATTCAAAAGTGCTAAGATCACCTAAAGAGACGTTATTCCCTTCACTTTCATTAAAAAGGCTATAAAAGTTTCTCTACCATCTTCTCTTAATGTCATTTTCAGCCACAAGCACCAGCCCGACTTTATCTTTTATACAATAAACTTAATCTAATTCTCTTGCTTTATGTTCCCTAGCCCTCGCAAACTTTTTAGGATAACCATTCTAAAATGCCCAATTTTTTAGGATTTTTGAAATCTATTTTCCAAGCTTTAAACATTTTTAATTGAGTGACCATCCTTCTAAAACATTAACAATTAAGTTGAAAACATTAGTTCTGTTACTAATACATTGATGTCGCTATATGAAGCCTAGTTGTTTATGACTTGTGACTTTCAACATGGAAAACATGTTGCTAACTAAACAAAATACTTGACTACCTAAACCCGTTATCAATCACCCATAATGAAATTAACTTTACCCAAATTGACTTTACCAAACAAGAAAATCACTACATATATCATCTATTTGTCCTTGTTTATCTTCATTCGTCATATATTTGGAAAGCACAATCTTTAGTTTGTCTTCATTCATCTTTGACAGGCAAGTACATCCTGTACTCTTATCTTTATTGTTTCATAAGGTAGGTGTGCCAAAATCTTGTTCCATTTATTGTAGAGCACATCCAAGTTTATGAAAGTTAAATTAAAGTGTATTCCTTATAGTGATTATGTACCTAGCTAGCTAGTTAGATATCTATAAGTTTATCTTTAGGTGAGTAGATCGATGAAAGTAACATCGAAGATGGAGTCAAAGGTTCTTATAAATGATTTATTACTTACATTATTGTACAATGCAACATCTTTAATGACAAACTTTTATGATCTTGTGAAATAATTTCGAGACTACTAATATGTTAATTTAATAGTCTTGAAATCATGAATTAATTGGTTGTAAAATCTTGATTTTATATTATAGATGTTTGTTCCTTGGATGAAAATTGTATGATATTTTGAATCAAACTTCAGAGATGTTGAAGTCTGTAAGTTAAACATATTGCATTATGAAAAGCTTCTAAAAGACTGTAAGTTGTTAAATATGTTTGTCCTTTCCATTTGATTTTTTACAGTAGGTTAAGATTGAGCATTATGAGTCAAAGAACATAAGCAAATTCAATGTCTATAATGGATGAAGAATTTTTTTGTTTTTGTGGGTTAGTGGATGTGAGGTAAGTTATTTCTTTATTTTATAATTTTCTTAGTTATTTGACCTTTTAATCTCAAAATTATTTTTAGCTTTTTATTACTCAATTAATTTCAGTGAATTTTTAATCTCGACATTATTCTTACTTTGTATTATTCAATTAATTTCAACATCAAAGTTGTCAGTTATTTATGTAGGTTGATCCTCCTACGTGTGAAAGAGCCTTGAGTATTATACATGGACTATTAAAGAAGATAAACAAGTTAAAAGAAGAAGAAAAAATGCTAAAAATGAAAATTTTAAGTAATATACTATTAATGGTTACAATTAAAAATTGCTATAAGTGGATGTAAAAAATTGAGTATCATATTATTATTGTTTTATAAACCAAACAAAGGATTATAGCTAATATTATTCAATGTATCTTAGTGATTTGAATATTCTGAGGAACATGATGTTCAATAGTCCTCTATTATTCTATATTCAATGATTGATTGGGTGTAGAATTATAACTCCTTTGCTTTTAAACCATTTTGTATATAATTAAAAGGGACTCTAATACATATGTCTTAAAATGACCACTTCAATATGTATAGATGATCTTAATCATCAAATTCTTGCATCAATCTCATTATCACTGATTATATTTCCTTCAGTAGTTTATGAAGACTTTCTCGTGATCCCAATCATCAAGTTCCTAAATCAATCTTATTAAAACTTAAGTGGCCTAGTAAAAGGAAATGAAATATAGACTAAAACACTTGGCAAATAACAAATTAAACACCCATTTGCATTCATATAAGCATTTTGATTTACAAAAGTATTTATTTATTCTCATCTTGTATTTCCAAACACCTATGTACATTCATATAAGCATTTCATTTTTCCCATTACTTGGGTTGTCGAAACCTCAAAATTAATTATGATTCTTTAAACTCTTATATTATCCATAAAACTAGGTTGAATCCCAAAACAATTTAAAAAAAGTTCTTAATTACGATTAACAAAACAAATTTGGGGGAGGGGGGTGAATGATTAATTAACTAATTAAATAAAATAACAAATAATCAAATTAAAATAAGTATAAAGTGAGAAATTCAAAAGTACTTAACTCCAATTCAAGGGAAAGATCTTATCTAATTGTAACATTGATCATTAGTCTAAAAATAACACCTTTCATAATTCAAACATCTAGTTCAAAACATATTAGAATAGTAATAAGTCTCAAAATTTTCTAAGTTAATTGGTTCAAACTTAGCATTCAAACCAAAACTTATCATAAATTGATTGGGGGTAGTGTTCGATATCAATTAAATGATATCAATAAGCTTAGTGAAAAAGACTAAATCCTAAGTGAAATAATTGAGATAGCTACAACTATTCAACTTACTTTTCTTGTTTCATATTAGTTAAATATGAAAATTCATAAATAACATATTTGCTACTTATACTAATCTTTCATGATAATCATAGATATAGATAGTCATATAATAATCAACATCAAAATAATTTGTCATATCAGTCAATATTAATTATTAATGAAATATAAGAGAATAAAACAATAAATTCTTGAATTAAAACATGAGTATAAGTTTCGAACAAAACCTTACAAAGTTACAACTAGGGTTTTGAATCTCCTTAAATCAGATTATTTGAATTTAGCAACACATGGCTTTAGTTCCAACGCCAAAAATAGAAGAAAAGATGAAAGATTCAACTGGAAATACCAAACTATTAACTTAGACTAAATCATCATTTATAACACTAATAGGCTGCACATAAGAACGATCAACCAACTGAACAATCACATTATTTTCTTGCAAAGAATTCAAATTTAAACCTTGGCAAAGAGTATAGCATGACATTAATAGATGCTACTAAGTCTAGCATGGCACACTCAATTTTCTTATTATCAATGACATGTGAAAGTGTAAACATGCATGGCTCTTTTCTTTTCTTTTTTTGGTAGTTTCCTGTCTACACAGTTGATACATTTTTTTACCCAAAGTTATTCTCTCCTTATCCTTCAACTTCCTTTTATTTGTGCATAGTTCTTTCAAGAACTTTGAATATTTCAAAATTTGCTCAATGGCTTTTAAAAGTGGTATACTAATTTCCATTTTTCTGAAGGTCTCTAAGATATGTCTTTTATATACCTCTTCTTTTGATTTAGCCAACCTGTAAGGGAAAGGAGGTACACGTGCATAAGTTGGTATCAGTTAAGATAAATCATCTTTTAACTTTATTGATTCTTGAGTTGGAGGTTCATCTTTCTTTTTTCCTTCATCAGGGTTGTCTACCTCCATTGGTAAGGAAGATCCAAATTGAATTTCCTTAACTCTTCTTAATGTCATTGCACTCATATTCTCCTTAAGATTCACCACCATTTAGGAAGGTAATCTTTATGATGCTTAGGCTTACAATTTACTAACAGAGGTGGCTAATTGAGTGACATGATTTCCTAAGTTTTGAAAGCTTACTCTTGTTTCATGTTAAAATTGTCAAGTTTAAGTAGAAAATGTCTTAACAATTTCATCCAAAGACATAGCTATATTTGAAGATTGAGATTGAGTATATGTAGAGACCTGAGGTTGTTTACTAAAATTACGAGGTTAACATCTTGATTGCCATCCTTGAATTCCATAGATAAAGTTTGAATTATCCATTTATCCTAGATTATAATGATCAAAATAAGGGTCATTTTCATTAAGGTTGACCAAGAAATCTACCTATTGAGTTAGTTTCTTAAAGGGAGCCTTGTTGCAATGTAAGGTATATATCCATAATATGCCCAAAGAATGAGCATATTTTGCACACTAATGTTGATTGCAATTGAACTATAGTCATTTGACAAACTAGAGCAGTTAAATTAAAAATTAAGGTTCATATTACTTACCTCATTCATGAACTTAATAGCTCCATCCATGCTTAACCAAGCTATTAAGAATTTTTGGCCATATTTCACATTAATTGTCTAGCTACTTCAAGTGTTTTATTTACCATAGCTCCTATAGCTGCATCTACCATACTCCTATCCATTGGTAAGAACACTTTATAAAAATACTAAATCAAAATTTGGTTAGGAATCTGATGGTGTGAGTAGCTAGCATATAACTCCTTAAGCCTCTCTCAATATTCATATAATGTTTCTCCGGTGAATTCTCTTATCCCACATATCTCCTTTCTAATGTTAGCCTAAGACGAAAAGGTTATTCCTAGAAACATTCTTATTTGCATTACGAGTAACCAATATCTCATTCCATATTGTTACTGAGCCAAAGGGAAGATAATATAGCCAATTATTTGCTTTATCTTTCAATGAGAATGGAAAGTGTAACATCTCGTTACCCATGTTAAGGCTAGAATAGTAAATATGAGAGATTACTGAGAGATTAGAAATTGCATTTCATGTTCATGCATAATATGACATATGCATACACGTGAATATAGGTATTTTTGCACATGAAAATGATTTACATGCATTCATCAACAGTCTGGGTATAATTTATTCATCTATATGTGGAATGTGATTTTATTGAGAACTATGGTTTATTTGTATTGAAGGTTTATTTAGAGAATGTATTTAGTAATTTACAATTTTTGAAGAATTTTAGGAAAAATTTCGAAAATATTGGATATTATTGAATTAGGAAAACAAATGCCAATTGGCAAGTAAAATTGATAAATGGAAATAGAAATAAGAATCAATGATATTGAAGAATTTTATAGATGACTTTAGAATTTGTAAGAAGTTGTTATTGAAAATTTTAGAGATAATTGGAGTAAAAAGATCGAAGTTATGGGACTAGTTCAATAAGAACTTAGTTAAAGCCTTAGAAGTTAGATAAGTGACAAGTGTCACTTGTCTAGTTCAAGTTTCACTAGACAATTACATTTTCCATGACCAAGTCACGTTTCTTCTATCTTTGAAACACCAAGTCATTCTTTTGTCCTGTCTTGTTTCCTTCTTCATGGCTTTCTTCTCTAAGCTTCATCTTCTTCATGATTTTTTGACCAAAGTTACCCCTTGCTTTCATCTACCTTTTGTTACTTCTACATTGTTACCTATTTCTTTTGCCTTAAGAAAAACCTGACCTAAATCTCCTTTAAGATGATGTACGCGGTTGTATGAGGAATTAGGGCTTTTTGGAGTTTTAGAAGCTTTTGGAGTTTTATCAAGTAAGTATCTTATTAAACCTTTAGAGTTGTTGGATTATGAAACAAAAATGGTGATTTATTGACATTTCATAATCATAAGAAAAATAAACATTTTTCATGTTCACTGTGAATATAGTATGAAGATGTATATTTGTTGAATTTTCAGTTTTAATGATCAATACGTGATAAGGTAGTGTTGAAATGATTTTTGGAGTTGAAAGATCAATAAAAAGGTGTCTGAGATGATTGCAGAAATTCATTTAAGTTGATATATATATATATATATATATATATCAACTTAAATATATGTATGTATGCAATGTTTTTACTGTTGATGTACGTAAATTACTTAGGTTATATATATATATATATATCAACTTATATATATATCAACTTAAATGTATGTATGTATGCAATGTTTTTACTGTTGATGTACGTAAATTACTTAGGTGTTTTGCGATGACTTGAAATGAGTATTTATGAATGAATTTAGAGTTTAGAAATAAGTGTATGTTGATGTATGGAAATGAGAAAGATTGATTAAAAATGAAAATTTGAGGAAGAAATGAAGAGAAACACAAAAGATAAAAATGTAGAAAAATGAAAGAAGAGATGCAGAAAAATGTAAATGAGATGTGTGAATGATTTTTCTGCTTTGATGTTGTATTTTAATCTTGGGATTTGATTTGTATGATTATGTTGAGTTAATGGAGGTTAAAATAATGCAGTTGATATGAGTTAGAGATGTTGGTTTAAGAAAGAAAAGAAGAAGAAGAAAAAGAAAGAAGAAAAAGAAAGGAAGAGCTGCAGTTCAGAAGAAAATATACAGGTGCATGATTGTGACTCTGTTGAAGTAAGAGGGAAGTCGTGATCGTGCTAAGGAAAAATTGATGAGGAGTTCTAGAACAATCTGAAATTATTTGGGAGAGATTAAGTGATAAATTTGGGACGAAATTGATGAGGAGTTCTGGAATTTCATAACTGGGGTATTTTCACTAAACAAGCTTCGATATTTTGACAATATCTTGATCTGTAAGTATCTAAATGGAATGATTCTTGATTTGGAGTAAACTAGAGACATAGGTCTAAAAATTTTCTTAAGAATAGAATTTTAATTATATCTAAGAATTTAAAATTTTGGGTGGAAGTTGAGTACAGGGTATTGTTTCAGTATAAAAATAGTCCGAAAATGTAAAGAGTATAACTTTCAGAATACTCAACCAAATTGAATGATCTTGGTGTAATTAGAAATTCAAGAGATAGGAGAACAATTTTATAGAAGAAAGTATTGTCAAATTATTTCATTTTTGTGGTTAGATTGATCATGAACAGTAGACCCGAAGGTATGTTTTAGGAAAAATATGAATTGATGGAGTAAGTTATGGATTTCGATTATAAAGGTTTTATTGATGTATAAACCATAAGTACAAATGTTACTTATGTGAGTTTGAAAATATGAATGTTTACATGACAAGAATAATAGAGCGATACTTGGGATTGTCATGAACATACATTGTGTATATTTCGTATACATACATGATACTTGGGATTGTCATGAACATACATTGTGCATATTTCGTATACATACATGTGCATTAATAAACACTTATAATTGTGCAATAGTGTAATATGTGTATATTGCTTGATATAGAGGAGCAATTGGAACGTCAACATCCAGACATTGCCGAAACTTCGAGGTAATAGCTTCAGGAGCAACCTGTGAGTAACCTAGGCAGTCTCAATCAATTAATTGTTTGTTTAGATTACGCTTTGAATTATCTTATGAATGTGTGATTGATTGTTAGGTTCCGGACATGAAGGTCTGAAGATTCTTATCTGATGAATGTGAAATTGAAGTGCTACTTGTATGTGAACATAAAGAAATAAGTGCTTTTAAATGTGATCTTTGAATGTCGGACCAAGGTCTAAAGATTAATGTGAATATGATTGATTAAAAATATGAGAAAGTGAAGCATTCCAATATATGAATGCATGAAAGATAACGGCAGTTGTGACTGGAGTCGCCAATATAAAGAGCTTAAAACTCAAACTATGATAAGAGCCTCAGGCTCGATTGTGAATGTACCCGGTATCCACTAAGAGATATGGAACATCATCTGATGCAGCCCGATGTGAATGTTTTATTTACTCCCAAGTGCACGAATCGGATACTAGTATAATTTAGGCAAGAGCGAGGTCGAACCCTAGGGACTTGACGGATGGAACGTATGCTTTCACACTCACTATCTTAAATTAATTCCTAATCTAGTTTATAAAATTGAGAGGGATGGTTTATCAACTATAAACAAAAATAAAATAATCAATTAATAAAATACTAGGCTGGTGGAATCATATAATTGATATCATATTCCTAATATTCATGCCGGACAAACTATACTCTTTATCTTGCACTAATTTGGTCTCTCAACTCTATTAGATGCGGAAAATCAAATCAATTAAGTTCAATTAATTTATAAAAATCAATGGTTAATTCCTCCACAGCCAAACAAATGTATAAATTCAAAACACTCACTATACCCGTCAAAACACAGTTTATATCTGCTTTTAACAAATCATAAACTGAATCCAACAAATTATAATGAGAATCCAACTTTGTTTTTATAAATTAAATGAGGCATTCAATAGAAAGAATTATTCTAACATGAAAGCATTAAATTGGTAAAGTCAATTGGCATGAATATATGTGCAAGAGAATCGATCAATTATACTCATCCTAAACCCTAGAAAATAACCTAGCCTAACATGTTTGTAAAATGACAAAAAAATATAATTAAGCACTGCATAATTAAATAAATAAATAAGAACTTACTTGAATGTGCATACAAACAAATAATAATGACTTAATTGCATCGACCGAATCTGCTCCAAAATAATAAAAGTATTCTTCCTTTGTTGCTAAATAAAATTCTGCTGCTCTCGGTAAAGAAAGAAGAAAAAAATAAACTAAAAACTTCTTTAAACCAGCTGTGCACGCCAATCAAGAAAGAACCAAGAGAATTTCAGGTTGCTTGGTTTGCCAGAAAAGAAGAAAAGAAGATTTGCGGCGGTTGTGTGTTGATTGTCTCCTCCCCTCTCTACGGCTGCTACTCTTTCTTTTTATATTTGCCAAGGGCTTCTCTCGGTCTTCTCATGAGCTGCTTGCATTAATTAAATGGAATAACTTGGGCCTGCTGCATGCTAAATGATAAATATATGGCTGGCCCACAAAGCATTAACATTAAAATTGGACCACCAATTATTTGAATTTTTGAGCATCGATTCCTATGTCAGATTCAACGTTGTTTTCAGCCATGAAAACTTCAGAATTTGAGAAAACTTAGAACACGAAAGTTGTAGGTATTTGAATCTTCTTTCCAACCATATAAAGAACACCAAAATCCGAGTTCTGAACCAAAAGTTATATCTGAATTACCGAACTGCTGCTCCAATTTTCCATCTTTCTCTTTTCAAATCTTCTTTTCTTTAATTCTTCTCAACTTTAACTCCAAATTGACTCATTCAAATGCTCATATTCTCCTATTAATTCTAGCACCTGAAAAGCACTAAGAACACAGAAAATGTAGTAGTGTATGCTCTCCAAAATATAAATTAATAGTCTCTAATATACCAATTTCTTGCTACATCAAATAACAAATGGAAGAAAATAAGAAAAATACACAAATAATGAGGAAAAGAAGGAGAAAACCAAATTTAAGCATCCTTCAATCTTGTTGTGACTCCAGTATGTTTGTTGAGGAAGGGTCCTTGGGTCGTATAGGCTCAAAATGGGGAGGAGCATGATATAGCCACTCTAGATGGTGGATGTTGAAAAGTCATTCCATTATGGCTCACCATCTACATCAGTAGATCCCCCATCCATTTATTATAGACTTTGAGCTGCCTTACTCTCTCTACGATCTCTACCTTTTATACTCAGATAGTATGTTGAGTAGCCATGATATTCCCTATATGTTTCTCTAGTTGAGCTACCTTTAGGTAGTTCGAGTACGGTATCCATACCTTGGGTACTTCTACATTAGGCTCCTTTGTGTGACCCCTCCTGTTTAGGATGGTAGTGAGTGTGATTACTTTGGTTGCACAGCTATATATGGCTCCTTGTCTCCTCCCAATGTTGTCGACCCTTCAGGAACCATAATGAGGTAGTATATGTAACTTGTAGGTCCCTGTCATCTACGTATTATATGTATGTGATTGATCATATTTAGATTCACTGCTACCATATTACCCACCAATCACATTATTAGTAGTCTATTAAAGACCCCCATCCTCCATGCAAGCCTTGTCAAGTATGGTCCAACACATATCATCTTGAATTTCTTCTACTCTCTCTGATGCCAGATGAATTTGGCTAATGCATGCCTCAAATGTATTAGCATTTACTTAGTCATGCTCCATAAGTAGAACACATCCAAATTCCTGATGACTCTACAATTGTCACTCGCCCACTTAGTGACCCCTAAACATTGCAAAATACTTAATTATTCATGTATAAACAAGCAAAATCGATGATAACACATACTTAGGTGTCTCATATTGGTAAGAAAATGTTAAAATTTGGGTTGGAGAGGGAAATGGGTGACACTGAGAGAATAACGAGAGAGAAGAAAATAAGGTAGGGCAATTTAAAGGTTGTCACCATGTAATTGACTATGTAATATATGAAAGCCTTTAAATTGACCTACCTCCTTCATTTATTTCATTTTTCTAGTGTAGCTGACCATGTAATTTGTAGACTCTCTAAAATTTAAGAGTCATTGGGGACTTACACTGTCTGTTACATAGGCATGTATCTGACCATGTAAGTCTATATGAGTGTGTCTAGTAAGCATGTAGCTTTCTATAAACATGTGTGATATTTTTTCAAAGGATTCAAAGTGTACATGGCTATGTTTAGATATCGTGTAAGTCTTTATGAATGTGTACAATATGAAAAAATAGCTGAAAAAACTTAAAAATTTTACGCTTAATGTGACAAAACTTTAATGTGTATACTCTAACATGATAAATATGCACAATCTCTTTAGGATTCTTAATTTCCTAACGTAAAACACATAAAACTCAATAAAATCTTATGCTAACATTAACATGGAATCAAAATGACATAGAATTGAAATTAAAACCTAATTATTGGGTTGCTTTTCATGTAGCGTTTGTTTAACATCATTAAATGATGTACCTTTCATGCTCAAGGTGGCTTAAAAAAATTAGGTTTTGGTTATCTTACCATTGGTTCCATAACTTTTAAGTAAGTTAACTATTGTTGCCTATTGCCACGTTTTTCCTTTCATTTATTGCCTTGAGCTTGTAAAAGTTTTGCCGGACCTTTAAGATAGAGTCCTACATAATATCCGAAAATGGGTTATTAAATGGCTCACTATATTCATTATCATCGATAAGCTTAAGGTTGGGATTCATGACATTAGATAGTTTAAATTCAACCTTTTCATCCCCCACCTTTAATATTAACTTCCCTTTTCCAACATCGATAATTGATTTACCAGTCACTAAAAATGGTTGACTAAGGATTAGAGTTACCTTTACATCTTCCTCTATGTCAAGGATCACAAAATCCATTGGGAAGATAAACTTTTCAACCCTAATAAGAGTATCTTCTATAATGCCTTTAGGATATTTTATCAATCTATCTACTAACTCCTCACTTATCCTAGTAGGTTTTGGTGCATTTTATTCAAGTTTCTCAAACAATGAATAAGGCATCATGTTAATTCTGGCCCTAGATTGGTTAAAACCTTATCTATTTTTTAACTACCTATTTTATAAGGGATAGTAAAACTCATAGGATTATAAGCTTCTCTAGTAACTTGCTTTTTAGAATATCTAATCTCCTTCCACTCAATATAACGATTACCGACTACTCCAACTTTCCTTTGTTTGATAGTAGCTCCTTCATAATCTTTAAGTATTGTGGCATCTACACAAAAACTTCAACCAGGGGTAAATTAATCGAGATTTGCATAAACAACTTAAGGAATTTCTCAAACCATGCATCCATAAGATCTTTCTTCACTTTTGCAGGATAAGGGATAGTCGGTTCAAATTCCTTGATTTTTATAAGGCAGTATTCACCTTTAGCTTTTAATTGACTTTTATTGTTTTTGTTTTTCTTTTGAGGCTTTATTTCTTCTTGAAGCTCTTTTCCATTCCTAAGGGTGATTGCCATTATATGTTCTTTATAATTTTTTTCTGTAGTACTCGGCAAACTCTTTTATGGTCTTTCAGATACTAATTTGGTGATTTGACTGATCTAAACCTTGAATTTATGAATGAAATCCTCTATTTGTTAATGTCTTACATCAAATTCTTAAGTAATGTTTATCATCATTTCTTCTAGAGCAAGCTTCTTAGCTTGAGGAAATCTCAGTGCAAGAATATTCTTTTCTTACCTTTTTTTTTTCTAAGAAAAGTTTGGGTGTTTCCTTCTATCCTGGATTATATGTATTGCTATCTGGATTGTTTTGGGGACTAGGAGGATTACCCATATAATCCACATGCTCGGGTTGTAATGCTTGACAATTTTGACCTAAATGTTCTAGCCTGCACACCTTACACTACTTAACTTAGCGCGGTGGATTCATAATCAGTCTATCAATTTTTCTATTAAGAGCTTCCACCTAGTTCTCTAACTAAGTCGTAACATCCATTTCTTATACTCCTGTTTGCTTATTAAGTCTTGCTTGAGAAGAGCACCACTGATAATTATTCTTGCCATGTCTTCAATAAGGTCGTGGGCTACTTTTGCTAGCTTATTATCTAAAGTGCCCCCAGTTGTTGCATCTATTGACAATCTTATATCTTGATTTAGCCTATTATATGAGGTCTATACATCCAAAGCGGTAGACAATGATGTGGGAAGTTTCTCAACATCTCCTTAATTCACTCCTTTGTATCATAGAATGTTTCTTAATCAGCTCGAGAGTAGGAGGAACTATCATTCTTCAATTTTCCAGTCTTTTCTGGTAGGAAGTACTTCAATAAAAATTTCTCTGCTACTCGATCCCATATAGTGGATGATGATCTTGGTAGAGAGTTTAACCATTGCTTTGTCTTTCCCTTTAACGAAAATGGGAATAATCCTAGTCTAATCACATCATCATTAGCTTTATTGATCTTGAAGGTATCACAAATCTCTATAAAATTTAAGAAGTGTGTGTTTAGATCTTCATCTTGTAATCTATCAAATTGAACAAGCTACTATACCATTTGAATAATACTCGAATTGATTTCAAAGTTGGTGTTCATAGTCAGCCTGAAAATGCTGGACTCTGCTTCTGTCCAGTCTAGTCTAGCATAATAAAAAATAGTGCTTGGTTAGTCTGCCATGGTTACTGATTCTTCTTTATCAATACAACCTCCCAAGTCCTCTATTTGTTGATGTAACTTGAACCCTCATAGTTGTGTGCTGTGGAGATTTGTAAGAGTTGTTTTCTTAATTTTTGGATCTTCGTTCACTAAGCTGGTTGGATTACTTCAGTTCATAATTTGACCAAAGAGTCAATAACTGTGAAAAAAATAAAAACAAAGAGTCAATAAAATAAAATAAATTGGAAACAAAAACAAAAATAAAAACAAAACAAGATAAAGTAAAAATGGATAGATTAATAAAAGCTAGGCCTTCCGAATATTACTATCCCTGATAATGGTGCTAAAAACTTGATTGGTAATATTTCTATACTTATAATGATTTATTAGTTTTAACTGCAAGTGCACCGTGTAGCTGTAACTAACACTAGCAAGTACAGGTCAATCCTATAAGCATTGGAAGTACTAGTTTTCACCCTTTTCCTATAACCTTGAATCAGATTATGAATCTATTTAAAAAAGAAAATGAAAAAATTAAACTAAGATTGAAATAATATTGAACCTAGATAATGGAAATTATTGTGAAAAGTCAATATTAAATCAATAGTACCTAAGTGATGAATCCACCTAAGAATTCTCAAAATCTAACCGCTTATCATGCAATTAAATTATTGATTATTGGACTATAAAAATTCCAATGTTTTCAAAACCAGACTAGACTAGCTAATTCAATCGACAATAATATAAACAGGCTATTATTCAATTAGATTTTATTTAATAACCTTTATGTATAAAAAGCAATCAAGTTATCAAAGAACCGACAAGTTTATCAATGAACTGATCCCAATCAATTAGTAGTATTTGATTGAGACACGAAGATTGCTGTTGAACCACTCGAAAAGAGATCCATCCAAAATGCTTAGTACAGAATCATCATCGTCAACCATCCTTTTGAGCTTTTCATGTCTTTACTTTAACTTCAGGTTTTGGCAAGCCATACTAAGATTTACATAATCCTGGAATTCGTTACTAGTGGCGAATATTTGATAAAATTATGAGTAGTCAATTTTTTGATTCCTATGCTTAAAGGGTGGTGGATGTGCTATTCTAAAATTATTTTCTCTGACCAATGTTGGTGGGGTTGCCTTACTGACCTTGATTTTTTAGGTGCATTATGGACAACTTAGTGAGGCTGAAGCTAGGATATATTTTTAATGACTTATTGATGGAGTGGATTACTATAAGTGAATTGTTAAGAACCATTCTTATTTTGTTTCGTATGAAAACGACTATGAAATATGGAAGTCCAACGAACCAATCTTGGATTTAGTTGACGAGAATGAACAAATGAGATGAGAGATTGTTTGTTCTAAGTTTTGAATTTGGTGAGGATAAACTCAGGAAAACTAAGCATTTTTTTATACATAAAAAGAGAGATAGGGATAAAGATAGGGAGGTTAGGGTTGGGGTTCACAAGTTGAAACAACTATATATTTCATTTTAATATTATTAAAAAGTATAATATTAAAGTATTAATCCTTTCTATTAACAAGTTAAATTTTATGAACTTTAATTTTTTTATTCAACTTAATTTTAAATTTTATTATATAAGCTTTTGCCAACTTAGAACCATATTTGATTTATAAGATATTACTTTTAAGATGAACCATCTTATTCCAATCTAATTTTAATAATATAAGAAATTCATAAGTTTTCTGTTTTTTATCTTTGAATTTATGCAAAATATAGCATTTGTATATATTTCATTTTGGTTTTTAAAAATAATAAAACATGGTTAATTCAAATAACGATAAAATAAATAAATAAACAATTATAGAATTAAACTAAAATATATACTTTTAAAAAAACTTAATTGACCAAATCGATAATATTCCTCTTAATTATTTAGCCTAAATAGTTTCTTACAACAATAACAGCGAGGATTATTGGTTCATTATATAATAATAGACATTGATGTTTTTTATTTTAACAAAATATTTTATTTTTACTTAGTCTTATAATTTTTACTTTTTATTTATTATATACTAGTTTTATAGTGGTCTAATACTGGTTGAACCTTTAAACCTCAAACCTTTCTTTTGACTGGTTCGATATTTGGTTCGATATTTAAAACATTGGGAAATTCGCATCTTATGTTAATATGTTTCTTAAGACTATTAACAACTAATTCTTGATTGATTAACTGAAATATCTTTCTAGTTAAAACCTGTAAGATCACATTATTGATTTGTTATGTAACACCTACATATCCCCTAGAAGGATAGGCAAATTCCATATAAAACAGAATTAAAACATGTCAAACAACCCAAATACTTCCATAAACTCAAGCAAACATATATTACATATCATTAGATGTTGTTGTAAACAAAACATATCAAATATATTGTACTATTCTAAATACATGCCATAAGTTCCAATTCCATCCTGTATTAAGGTTATTACAAAGCATTAAACAAAACACGAAATACAACATGATTTATTACGTTGAAATACATCTTAAACTTAAACATATATATATATATATATCTTCCAAAGTAAAACACATCTTTCTTTGGCCACTGTGGCTATCCTAGCCTAAGATCTTCTTATTAGAACCTACATGGAGGTAAAATCGCCATGCTAAGCATACAACTTAGCAGGGAAAAAGTAAACAAGATATAATCTAATCACTGTTTCTAATAATCATCTAGCATACATATACACTAAATCATGTCAAATCACATACAATCTTTAACTGTTCAAAATAAAGAATAATCCAATATTATTTACATCAGAACATAATATGACATATCAGAACGGGATATACTTGCCTCAGAACAAAACTTACAAGTATTCAAACAGAAGTGGGAAATGGGACTAGAACAAATGATACCTATGATTGCTATCACAGAACAGAAGAGACTTATGTCTCAGTAACAGAAGACACAGAAGTGTCAATATCAGGAGACATCGAAGTGTCAATATCAGGAGACATCAAAGTGTCAATATTAGGAGACACCGAAGTTTCATAGGAGATGTTGTAGTCCCTTCTAGGCATGCCTACTTACCCATGACTAGGACTTGGTAGTTTTAAAACAAACCATTTCAGGTTTCAGAATCACATGCAAAAGATGTAGTGCATAACATATGTCTTTATTCTATTTTC
The DNA here is from genome assembly GCA_027563595.1 of Erythroxylum suave. Lineage (NCBI taxonomy): Eukaryota > Viridiplantae > Streptophyta > Magnoliopsida > Malpighiales > Erythroxylaceae > Erythroxylum > Erythroxylum suave. Next base: position 26,715,242 of record JAOSBN010000008.1, on the reverse strand, counting down.
CTCAAATTGAATAATACATGCACATCCAATCAAACTTAACATACCTTATAAGCATAAACATTTTCAATAATGTACCATTAAATGCATTATATATTTACATATTACATATAATTACACAAATTTCCACTTAATAAACAATCATATTCAATTCACATCACATAAACCCTTTGAAACACATTTGTATTTATAAGGACACATTCATCCTTGAACACACAATACATTTCAAAATTAGACACATTATTCACTAACCTCACATTGTTTAAGTAATTACCTCAATTAAGAATCCATAACTAAATTAACTTTTACTCAATTAATCTAACAACATCTAGGTTCATTGTCAACCCCAATTATGTTCAATTTTAAACCATTATTAAATACTTTAACCTTATATAGTCTGAAAATTGTCTAAAACCAACATTTTCTCATTCCTAAGCACTTCCCATTTCTGTGGGAATGAGCCATATAAATCCCATGATCGTGGTATAAGTGAACCAAATGTTCACTCACCCATGACCTTTATTGTGCTTCCAAAGTTTACTCCTTCATATTCCATCCAATACACCTTCTCCAAAGACAACCAATTTCAATTCAATTCTACCTTAGTCATACTTCAATCCCTTATCAAATTCATGTCCAAACCCAATTCAAAAATCATTCATTAGATAACTTACAACTCATTATCTTACATACATTAAAGTCAAAACTGAATTTGCCAAACAAGAATTATTTTTCCAGCACTCAATTATCAACATCATAACTCATATCATGTTTCAAGCCAATTCAATTATCATAAACATTGTATTAATACATGTCATCAAGTTTAGAATTACCTTACCTATTTAACTTTAAATTTTAACTTTAAACAAAACCCGTTAATCTGTCCCTTCCAAGCAACCAACACACATCTGAAATCAAGGTGCAAATCTTAGCACCAAGAAAATAGCATAGAAGATAACGTAATCTACTTCCTTGATGTAGTATCTATCAAGGATTTTAAATGTTGATAATCCAAATTGAAGCAAAAATCCAGAAGTAATAAGTGTAAGAGAGAGTTTTGGTGGAGAGGAGAAAAATGAAGAGAGAAGACCGAAACATCACCACTTACCTAACTCTTTGGATGTTAGGTGTTCTTAATTTAGTCAAGCCACATGTCACACATGAAGGTAAGCTACTTGTCCTTCAATGAATCCATCTACATGTCTTCATGTGTGGTTGCAAAATGTCGTAATTCAATTAGGCAACTTGTCACTCAACCAACGTTGCCAAACATCATTAAAAGTATAGGCTTATTAATACTAATTTTCATGTACCAACTTATCTTACCACTAGACATTTTCCTAGTCCAAATGTCCATTTTAATACCTCAATTCTCTAATGGTATCAATTAATTCCAACTCACTAAGTATGATCCATTAACCAAAATTCAAGATCAGGGCAAAATTCAAAACATATACAATTAACAATCATATCTCAGTAGCTAATACATACACTTTCACAAATATGTAACATTTCAATTAGGGTATAATTTGAGGCCTTACATTTTAATTTCACTATTAGGTTTGACCTTAATCTATTTGATTTGTGTCAACCTGTCTCTAGGTTTGCATGTAACTCTTTCCAATTATGGTAGATCTATTCACTTAAAAGGATTTTTCAATCTCAATTATATGAAATCAAATCATGCACTAATCTTTTGGATATATTAGTTCAATAATATAACGTATAATTGAATCAAAATACATCAATTAATAAACTAACATTGAATAAAATATTAAATCATATTTTCATCAAATATTAGGCATCACACTTAGGCATTAAACATTTTAATTCATAGCCATAGATAATAATGCTAATAAAAAATATTTAAAGGAATGAATAAAAAAGAAAACATATTCTAAATCTCCCTTTATTCTCTAATGAATATTCTTACAGTTTGGATTGAATGATCTTCTCTATCATATAGTGTAACGTATTCTTTATGTTTTCCTCATCCTATGTTTAAAACTACCTCTTCTCTATGTTTCTTACAATTCAAAAACTCACCTTTTTTCTATTTACCTATGATCATGTCCTTTTATAGTAAAAACTAAGGTTTTAAGAATATACACAATCATTTACACGAGCATGTAGGTTACTGTATATCTTTCAAAAATACCTAAATTTGTGATTTTACACAAGCATAGAGACTTATTCGAGTAATATACATGGCTGTGTATATCCACATATATGGATGTCTAACTTCATATAAACATAAACAATATTCTTCAAATCTCCATACATTTACAAAGACTTATACAGTTACTGTACATGGTCATGTATCTCCAAGTTGCTTCAAATCTTCATTTTATGGCACAATTTTATCCTAATTATTATCCTTTTAGTTCATAAAGGTCATGATCACCTACAATTATATGTAAAGTGACTTAAGTACCAAAAATACTATAAAACTATTAAATAACAAGCATAACACATTAAATATGGGTAAATATAAATATAATCAAATAATCATTTATCATCTATCACTTAGGTCCTTTCAGTATTGTCCTTGCACTTTTCATGATGGCACATCTTGTTCAAGTTTGTAAATAATAACTAGATCTATGGTAGTAATATCAAGATTTTAAATTAAAAAATATATTATTACAATATTATATCACTTTACTAGTAACTTGTTATTTATTGAAATCCAAATAATTGTATTTGTAGTCCTTGTACTTATGGAATTCCCATTATCAACTAATATAATATCAAGTTCAAATACTTAGAATGTGATTTGTTACTGTGGCTAAATACCTCATGAAGAAATTCATGGAGTGATAATAATCTAGGGAAGATAATCCAGTGAGTAATTTATTTATTATTTGCTACAGAATATTATATCTTATGTAAAAATTAAGAATTAATTTATTTAAAGGTTAAGAGATATGATTTTGAAGTGATATAATTATAAGTTTGCCAAGAGATCAATTGAAGTAATTGATAAATTAAGGAAAGAAATAACTATATTAAAGAGAGTGGTGAAACAAGCACAACCAAATAGATTGAGGGACAAATAGATCCTATGAAGGAAGACATTAGCTTGATGCCAAAATAGAAAAAGAGTTAAAATTTATGTTAATAAATATTATATATGTTTGCTATGATTGTCATTTTTATTTGTTTTAAGGGGAAATGTCATTAAATTACAATATTAGTTTGTTAAAATTCATGTCAAAGTTATATAATTAGTACTTATTATTATTGCATGTCATGCAAGTGGTGTAATAAAATTCATTTATGTAGCCTTTAAAAAAATATTTGGCACATAAGGTTTATAAGTTATCAAAAGAAAATGATAGATCTAAGTAATTTTATTTAGATTGGGACACCTAATATATAATATATAAATACAAGTTGAGTTGCATAATTTCATTTTGGAATATAACACATTTAATATATGAAAGGAAAATGATAGAGTTAGGTAATTTCATTTTCCATATTATCATATAAATACATCTTTTAGAGCAAATCGTATATGATTTATAATTCAAATAAAAAATTTAGTTTAAATATGATATAATGTCAAAAGTTATGACTAAAGTCAATCGATAAGTGTTCATGCAATCATATTTTTTATGAGTGATTATGTGCCACATTTCAACCTTTATATGTGTTGGACTAAAAACTTGTTCCTATGATGACTGTGTGCTTTTTGCCAATAATGCTCTCATATTATTTGCTTTATCTTGTAATTGTTGAGAACTGATACTTGATTTCCTTTGAACTATATCCCTTTTGGTTCAAAGGACAGCTTAAATGTATGAGGATCAACATTTTTAAACTTCCTTTATTGGCATAGTAAAGCAATTAATCTAGGAAAAAACGTTTAATTAGTTAATTATATACACTTATTAACAATATCATGAATAAATGTCATAGATGAAACTTATATTATTATTTTGTTAACTAGGAATAGTAATATCTTATATATTTTTTAGACTAGTGACCTATAATAATAACTAAAAGAAATAGCACTCAAAATTTAGTCAATCAAGCATATAAAGAATTTGACTAATTGAGCAAAAATATGAAATTTATATACATGTGAATATGCCTTAGTTATAAATTGTGTACTTGCAGAATTATATATATTATTAACCAAATATGACAATATTCATAACCATTAAAAAAACAATGTCAAGATTTATTTACTGTTATTATAAAGAATTGATAATAATAATGGGAATACAAATAATAAAACGTTAATTATGAAAAATGAAATAAAATAGTCCATGATGTAAATGGGAGGAAATATAAGGAAGAAAAAGCAAAGTGACTTACAAAATTAATGGGTGTTTTAGAATGTAATCTTTGACCTTCTTGTTGCATTTTCTTAAGTTATGGACAAAATTGTCAGTTTCTACATTTTTGTAGTTTTCCCTTTTAAGACAACTTATTTAATTGTTCACTTTTTTGGCATAATATTCCTTTTTTTTTTGAGTCTTTGACATAACTCTTTTAGCTAGTGGGTTATTAGTTTCACGTCACTTGTTGACTAGAAAATTACAAATAGTCTATGACATATGGTCATACATACTAAGGAACCAAGTCTTCTTATAAAAATTATCAAGAAATGCCTCCATAATTTGTTTAGAATGATAGATAGCACTTAAGACATGTTTACAAAGGTACCTATATGGATCCTATGCTCGATAACTACATTTTTGTTATCTATTAACTCTTACAATACATTTGTCATCAAAATTTGAAACTTCATATGCCCTATTTTCATTATAAGATATTCTCCATTACATTACATCTTTATGTTCTTTTCTAACTTCTTCATAATTATTGGTGCAATTTCTATTTTCTATATATGAATAAACTCACTTATCCATATATCTCTTCATCATCATGATTCGCATTATTTTAAGAATGCTTATTACTAATATGTCTCTAGCAAGTAAGATCTACCTATTGAATGTTTTACTTATGTTGTTTTTAATTGCCAATATTTAAATTCAAATGGGTAATAACATAGTGCCCATCTCTTCTCAAGATTTTGAAATAAAGCTGCATATCTCTAAGCTTAGTTTTGTTAAAGCTATTTAATGGATCATTGATTTTTTCCATATAACTTGACTATGTGCAGTATAAAATTGCATTTTAATGTGCTTTTTACTTAAGCTCTGATAAGTTGCATTTCATGCATGGTTTCTAGGATAGTCTGCATTCATTTTGCATGTGCTTGTTTATTTTTTGTGTGCTTTTGTGTTTGTTATGTGTGTAGGAAACCAAAGTGGGGATTGGAGTCGTAATGCAGGAGATTTGGGCTATTTTGGAGAAGCTACGTGCTGGAAATAGATACGACATGACCATGTCATATTGGACAGTTGATGTGTGGCACAGAACATGTTGAAGGCACATATGACATGACCATGTCATATCGGGCAAGAATTAGGCAAAATTTATGGACAAGTTTTAAAGCTCAATTGTCATCTATTTTGGGTTGGATCTTTGTTGGAGACGCGGAATACAATCCAGGAAGCTAGAATGAAGAGTCCTACTTGAGGATTAATTAGAAAATCTCTCCTAGTTTTGGCTAGGTTACGAATTGGAAAGGATATAAATACCTTTTGCCAGAAGAAAATAGGGGTCCTCTCTCTTCCTTCTCTTATTTTCAATATTCAGCCACTAGCCACCATTGTTATGACAGTATTTATTTTATTTTGTTGTGAAGACAAGACGAACTCCGTAGTATCTTGTGTTCTCATGTTAGCTATGAACAACTAAACCTTTTTCTAGTCAGGGTGCTTGGATATTCAGCCATGTATAATTTGTGAGACTATATTTTTATTTGTTTATGCAATTCAGATATTTATTTAATTTTTATGCTTGAGCCATATTTATGATTGCTTAGTTTACTGTGCAATGTCACGAGTTGTGTGATTGATTAAGTGATAAATTGTTGAATATGATAGTATTGTCATGGATATTATTCTATCAAAGTAGCGAATTGGTTTTATCTTACGAACGATGTATGTTGGTGGTCAAATTGATGGAATTAAATAATATGAATTAATAGATTACATCGTTTCCGAATTTATTGGTTAGGACAAGGGTCTTTTTCATTCTTAATGCAACTAGAGATTGATCTTGTCAAG
>JAOSBN010000008.1:26696475-26708999 GCA_027563595.1 Erythroxylum suave | reverse complement strand
TGACAAGTGGGAGGCATGCATTAGTGACATGTGTCAAGCTAGAAATTTGACACCTAAGCTATACTGTGGTAAGGACATTTTGGCTGAGTGAATTTCATTTGGTTTTCTTCTTCTTCATCACCGAAATCATCTAATTCCTTATTCTTCAATCACCGAATCCTGTGTTCATAAGTCTTTGGAGTTGTTTTATACACCTTGCAAAGACAATACTTAAGTCCACTTTTCTCCATTCACCGAAACTAGAAACTCATTTGTCAACGGTAGGCGATAGGCAAGACAAATGAAAGGGGACACAAACCATGGGCCAACCATAGATGATTTCAAGGAGTTAAACTAGTATGATTAAACAGTTTCTTAGTTGGAAGTAAATCACAGAATTTACAAATTAATGGGATTCAACAAGGAGTGATTATCCAGGATCAAGAAACGGTTAAGGATTTAGGCTATAAGTACACGTTAAGGGGTAAAATGTTCGAAGAGGTCAAGATGAAGTTTCAAGTATGAGGATTGTCTTGGTGAGGACACTCTACCTTTGTGGGATGTGTGTCCAGATGTCACTTAGGATGTCAGACACGTGTCGCACAAGGGCAAGGTCCACACACTTGTGGTATTAGAGCACCTAGGTTGAGATCCAGGTGCAGGATCAAGTTTAGGAGTATCCGAAGCATGAATTAGGAAGGTTGAGACATAAAGTGTGCATGCATTGTTTTGAATGAACAATTTGAATTGTATTTCATGATCTGAAATTGTGTTATACAATTTGAACTATTTTGCACAATTTGAATTGTTGTGCATGAACTAAAAATTTTTACTGGTTTATATTGATGGAGTGAGTATGTTGCCTCGAAGAAGAACTCGAGGAGCTCTGACTCGATCCAGCTCTCACCAAGGGAGCAAGGATGAGTCCTATGTCCCACAAGATCTGGGCACACATGTTGCCTTTGATCCTGAGGCACCTAGTGTGCAGCATGAGGTGCCTCCACTGGCTCCTCCTATGCTAGCCATGGATCCGCGGTTCTTTCAGGCCTTTGCTCAGGCTTTCACATATGCCATAGGCCAAGGGTGTCAAGTATCTAAGCAAGCTCCAATGGAAAAGACTGGACAATATGATAAGCTCCGCAAGTATGGAGCTGTAGACTTCAATGGGATTACAAATCCCGAAGAGGATGAGGCATGGTTGAAGAGGACCGAGAGGGTCATAATTCAGATGAAGTGCCGAGATGAAGAGAAACTGGATTATGCAGTCAGTTTGTTGCAGGAGGATGCACTCCACTGGTGGGAATCAATTCCCCACAGTCAGATTATGCCTCCAGTATTGACATGGAGAGATCTTATGGAGGTATTTAGGAAGAAGTACCTCTTAAGGGTGTACATACAAGAGAAAGCCAGGGAGTTTCTGAACCTCACACAGAGGGACATGAGTGTAAGCCAATATGAACTAAAGTTCTCCTAGCTTTCCCGATATGCAGCAAACATTGTGGCTAATGAAGAAGACAAGTGCCGCAAGTTTGAGGGAGGTCTTCATTTGGGAATCAAAGAGAAAGTCTTGATCAACAATTTCTGTGACTATCAGCAGTTGGTAGATGCTGCACTCCAGGCTAAGAAACTGGAGAATATAAAGAATGAGGTAAACAGGAAGAGGAAGAACAGGGAGCAGTTTTCCAAGAAGGGGACAAGTGCTCCAATGCCTAAGAGGAGTGTGAAAAGCTTCCATACATAGAGTAAGGTGGGGAGTGGTGCTTCTGGTAAGGACAAGCAAATAAGAACAGTATCAGTGCAAGCCTCAACAATAGGAGACAATAGTAGGATGGGGAGGAGTAGATTCACAAATCCCCAATGTGAGTATTGTGGGAAACTACACAAGGGAGAGTGTATCAAGTTACTTGGAGCATGTTTTTGATGTGGAGAGAGGGGACACTTAATCAGAGATTGTCCCCAAGTACCAAGGTAAGAGGGGTCACAGTTTCAAGCCCCAAGGAGAGCAAAAACAGTGGGACCCAGGCCAATCACAGAGATGGGCAGTACTGGAGCTGTAAAGAAGACTATTCCTCCAAGCAAGCCAAGGGGTCAAGCTCAAACTCAGGCAAGAGTGTTTGCTATGACTAGAGAGGAAGCTACAGCCGCACCTGAAGTTGTCACGGGCATGGCTCGATTACTCAATTCTGAAGTATATGTTTTGATTGATTCTGGTTCCACACATTCTTTTGTTTCTGCAAGCATGACATTACATAATGTTGATTCAATGTCTTTGGATGACCCCTTGATTGTTAGTACTCCTTTAGGGAGGCATGTGATAATAAGCCAAGTATATAGAGGTTGTGAACTCTTCATTGATGGTGCTAGATTGGTAGTGGATTTACTACCTCTAGACCTAAAAGGCTTGGATGTTATACTGGGAATGGATGTCATGGAGAAGTATCAAGCGAAGTTAGATTGTGGCCTTAAGGAAGTGGAGTTTGATCTGGGTAATGGAGAGAAGGTGATTTTCAGAGGAGACAGAAAAACACAAGTACCAAGAATTATTTCGGCTTTGATAGCTGAAAAAATGATGAAAAAAGCATGTGAAGCCTTATTTGAACATGTTGTGGATGCTGATGTGAATGAAAGGAGGATAGAGGATTTCTTGATTGTGAGTTCCTGATGTATTTCTAGAAGACTTACCAGGTTTGCCACTGGTGAGAGAAATCGAGTTTGTCATTAACTTGATTCCCGAAATCGCACACATTTCAATACCACCATATAGGATGGCTCCAACTTAACTGAAAGAGCTTAAGGAATAGTTAGAGGAACTGTTGGAGAAGGGTTACATTATACCGAGTTCGTCACCTTGGGGAGCCCCGAGTTCTGTTTGTTAAGAAGAAGGATGGAACATGGAGGATGTGTATTGAATATTGGAGACTCAACAAGGTGACCACTAAGAATAAGTATCCTCTGCCTCGGATTGATGATCTGTTTGACCAGTTGCTAGGAGCAAAGGTCTTTTTCAAGATTGATCTCAGGTCAGGTTATCATCAGCTCAGAATCAAGGAGTCTGATGTAAGCAAGACAGCCTTTAGGACCTGTTATGGGCATTACGAGTTCCTAGTCATGTCATTTGGTTTGACCAATGCTCCAGCTGCATTCATGGATCTTATAAATAGGGTCTTCAAGGAGTATTTAGATCAGTTTGTCATAGTGTTTATCGATGACATTTTGGTTTATTCTAAGAGTGAAGGGGAACATGAGGAGCATCTCAGGATAGTGTTGCAGACATTGAAGGAGAAGGAGCTTTATGCTAAGTTCAGTAAGTGTGAGTTTTGGCTTCATAAAGTGATATTCCTTGGATATGTAATTTCGAAAGATGGGGTACATGTGGATCCAAGGAAGATTGAAGCAGTGGTGAATTGGCATGTACCGACGACAGTGGCAGAAATAAATTTTTTTTTGGGTTTGGCAGGTTATTATAGGAGATTCGTTGAAGGATTTTCTATGATAACCGCTCCGATGACTAAGTTATTGAGGAAGAATCAGAAATTTGTTTGGAGTGACGAATGTCAGAAAAGCTTTGAGGAGCTCAAGAAAAGATTAACAAGTGCTCCATTGTTGATGTTGCCTACTGGCGAGGAGGGCTATACAGTGTATAGTGATGCTTCAAGAAAGGGTTTAGGTTGTTTATTGATGCAGGGAGACAGGGTGATAGCTTATGCTTCAAGGCAACTAAAGCCTTATGAATTGAATTATCCGACACTTGATTTGGAATTGGCAGCAATGATTTTTGCCTTGAAAATTTGTAGACATTATTTGTATGGGGTTCAGACAAGGATTTTTACAGATCATAAAAGTCTCAAGTATCCGTTGAATCAGAAGGAACTAAATTTGAGATAGAGAAAGTGGATTGAGTTGCTTAAGGATTATGATTTGTTGATTGAGTATCATCCAGGAAAGGCAAATGTAGTGGCGGATGCTTTGAGTAGAAAATCCTCAATAGCACATGTTTAGACAGTTTACCTACCTTTATTGGAAGAGATGGTTAAGCTTAAGATAAGCTTGAAATAGGAGAAACCAAATTGTATTGTAGCTAATTTCAGAGTAAGGCTGATACTCGGGGAAAAAGTAAAAGAGTTACAGGCACAGGAGGCAGAATTAAGCAAGCTCTGAGAAGAAATACAAAATTGTAAGAAATCTGAAGTGGTAGTGAGGGACGATGGACTCATGGTTATAGGAAACTGACTTTGTATTCCAAATGTCAAGGAAGTGAAGGATGAAATATTGGATGAGGCATACAATGCGCCTTATGCCATGCACCCAAGTAGCACTAGGATTTACAGGGATTTGAAAGAGAATTTCTGATGGAAAGCCATGAAGAAGGATATAGCAGAGTATGTAAGTAAATGTCTAGTGTGTCAGCAAGTCAAGGCTGAACACCAGGCACCTTCAAGAAAGTTAAGGCCATTGTCCATTCCGGAGTGGGAGTGGCAAAGGGTGACTATGGACTTTTTGATGTGTTTGCCTAAGATAAGTAGGAAGCATGATGCCATATGGGTTATTGTTGATCAGTTAACGAAGTCAGCCCATTTTCTGGTAATTAAATAGACTGATTCTCTGCATGTGCTAGCAAAGAAGTACATTGTTGAGATAGTGAGATTACATGAAATTCCTGACTCTATGGTTTCTGATAGGGATTCTCGATTTACTTCGAGATTCTAGGGAAGTTTACAAGAGGCCTAAGGGACCAAGTTGAATTTCAGTACTGCTTTCCACCCTCAGACTGATGGGCAATCTGAGAGGACCATTCGGACACTTAAGGAAATGCTTAGGGCATGTGTGATGGACTTCAAAGGAGCTTGGGATGAGCATTTTCCATTGGTCGAATTTGCTTACAACAATTCGTACCATTTGAGCATTCAGATGGCTCCTTATGAAGCACTATATGGAAGGAGATGTAGAACTCCGATATGCTGGGATGAAGAAGGAGAAAGGAAGCCAATGGGATCGGAATTGGTTCAGATGACTGTTGATAAGGTCGAGTTAATTAAGCAAAGGCTTAAGGCAGCTCAAGATAGAATGAAGAGTCATACAGATACACACCGAAAGGAGATGGAGTATGAAGTCGGTGAGAAGGTCTTCCTTAAGACATCTCCTTGGAAGGGAGTCATGAGATTTGGCAAGAAGGATAAGTTAAGTCCAAGATATGTGGGTCCTTATGAAATTCTAGAGATGATTGGGCCATTAGCTTATAGGTTGGCGTTGCCACCAAAATTATCTCAGATTCATGATGTCTTCCATGTTTCCATGTTGAGGAGGTATGGGTCGGATCTCTCCCACATCATTCAGGCCAATGAGGTTTAGTTAAAAGATGATCTGAGTTATGAGGAGATTCCAGTGGAGATTTTGGACACCAAGGAGAAGGTCCTCAGGAACAAGACAGTGCAACTAGTAAAAGTCCTGTGGAGAAACCATTCTGTAGAAGAGGTCACGTGGGAGCCATTGGAAGCCATGAAGGAGAAGCATTCACATTTTTTCAATGACTCAAGTAATAATTTCGAGGACGAAATTCTTTTAAGAAGGGGAGAAATGTTGGACCCTAGATATTTTTCATTATGTTGGTAAGCACGATTTGAATAAATTTTGTGGAATTGCTAGATAAATCATTTTTTATTAGAGTTTTATTATTATGTCAAGTTTAGGAGGATTTATTTTATGGATTGATGGAGATTTGAAGTATAAAACGCAAGAATTAAGGATAAGTTAAAGCATAGTATGGTGTAAGTTAAATTAAAGAATTAAGAATGCATAAGGGTATTTTAGGTGGATTACTTGAGGTTAGAAACACTAAGGTATTAAATTAAGAATGCATAAGAGTATTTTAGGTGGATTACTTAAGGTTAGAAACACTAAGGTATTAAACATTGTCTTTCCTCACCCATTAAGGGTAGAATGGGAAGAGGAAAACATTGTCTTGAAAATAAGAAGACAAAAATGTCAAGAAGGGAGAGAAAATCAAAAAGTAAAAGAGAGAGAGAGAAGAGAGGTTTGGGTGGAGTTAAAAAGTATAGAGCTTTGAACTAGGTCACGATTCTTCCTAGTCTTAAAGAGAAAGTTGGAGGTTACTCAAAAAGGGAAAAAGAAAGAAGAAAGGAAGAGCTTTCTTTAAATCTAAGAATCTCATTATTTGGTGAAAATTCAAGGTAAGATTGATTTTAACCTTTTGGAGTTTTGAAGGGGTGTTTTTTTTGTTTTTGTTCAAAGAGCTTAAGAAATGTATAGGTTTGAGATCCTAGGATCCATATTAGTGCATGTGCTTTATGGGTTCTCAAATCTGAATTCCTATTGAATGGGGATTGTTTTCATTGTTAAAGGAAATCAAGAGAGGCAAGAGGAGCAAGAGGAAAGACATCTTTAAATCCAATACCTAAACAAGCAAGGATTTCAAGGTGGGTACGGTTTTATAATAGAGTAAATGAGCCACTCATTGTTTTTCTTTAAAATCAAGAAAGCTGAATGGTTTTAATTGCATTATGAATGTTGCATTTGTTTGCTTTTGGTTGGCTGTGAAATTGTTGCATTTATTTGCTACATGAATTGTGTTCATGATTTATGAAAATGAGTTCCTCATGAAAAGATGCAAGATTATGAAATTAGGTTTTTAAGAACGTTTCTTTGAAATACCTCATATGCATGAAAAACAAGTTTCCAACAAGATGCCATTAAAAGCAAACTATTTTAAATTCATGAATGACATGGTATGTAGGTTTGGGGTAGTCCCTTAAGAAACATCACGTGCACGTTGACCCAAGAATAGGCTTCTCTCGCCTGCCTGCAAGTGGCACGGAGCTCCTCTAAGGTCTCCCTTAATTTTACGACTACACAGGATCATTACATGGAAATGTGTAGTTCGTCATGAATCGGACTTACCCGAACCATTTTTGATATGTTTATAAGTTTAGGATTGTAACAAGTTTGAAGCATCCAGATTTATAAGTGCTCATGAACTGATTGATTAAGTGTTTGTGTGTTCTATGAGAAAGCATTACGGTTTTCAAGTGAAAAATGATAAAGAATTTTTGAAAATGGTTTCGCTTATTTCTCCTTTATAAAATTTGTCACCCACGAGCCTTAAGCTCACACCCTCCCAAACTTTGTCCCATTCAGGTGAAGAGCAAGAAAGTGAGTAAGTCAAGAGTCAAGCCAAATCACTGTAGTCTGTGTATTTTGTTGGTTTCGATGTGGGTTTATGTAAAACAATGCTTTAGATGAATTTAAGCAATTATGGTCCTTGGAAACTTTGTAATTCGATTTATGATATAAGGGGGCTTGAAATGCCCACTAAAGCACTATAAAACTATTATTTATCTTAAAGATGAATGAGATATATGTATGTTCTACTCATGATTGTGACCACTGTTAAGTTTTCACGTTGCATGTGTTGATTAAATGAGTATGATGCATTGGGAGGTAGTTGATGTTTATTGTTTCTAGTGTATTGTGTTTTTGGAATTGAATAAATGGTGGTTGAAAGGTTTTAAGTCTACATTAAGTAAGGTAGATTGCAAGACGGAAACATAGACGAAGTTTATCGTCTGTGATGACGTCACACACAAACACAAGGAATGCATAGGAGTGTAAAGACTTAAGGAAAACACAGACGAAGCGTATCGTCTGTGATGACATAATACACAGATGCAAATGAAACATAGACGCAAGGAATGCGTAGGAGTGTAAAGACTTAAGGAAAACATAGATGAAACATATCGCCTGTGATGACGTCAGAACACAGACGATAGGAAGTCAAACATAGACGATAAGAAAGTCAAAGACAGACGATAGAACCCAGACGATAGGAAGTCAAAGACAGACAATAAGAAAGTCAAAGATAGACGATAGAACCCAGACGATAGGAGGTCAAACACAGATGATAAGAAAGTCAAAGGAAGATGATAGGCAAGACAAACAAAAGGGGACACAGACCATGGGCCAACCATAGACGATTTCAAGAAGGAGTTAAACTAGTATGATTGAACAGTTACTTAGTTGGAAGTAAGTCACAGAATTTACAAATTAATGGGATTCAACAAGGAGTGATTATCCAGGATCAAGAAACAGTTAAGGATTTAGGCTCTAAGTACAAGTTAAGGGACAAAATGTTCGAAGAGGTCAAGATGAAGTTTCAAGTATGAGGATTGTCTTGGTGAGGGCACTCCACCTTTGTGGGATGTGTGTCCAAATGTCACTTTGGACATCAGACACGTGTCGCGCAAGGGCAGGGTCCTAATAGTTATAGAAAGGCTTTATGATTAATTTGTTCTTCTATCGCTCCTTGTTATTCATTCCAAAGTAAACAACATGAAATTATTTCAAGTATTTATGTGGATCTTAACTGCAAGACCACAAAAAATTGGAAGTGAATCAAAGCAATTTTCAATTCAAAATCTACTTGAACATCTAGAAATTGTATTCATAATGGTTATTGATTCGAATTTGGTGACGCTAACTCCCTCAATGTTCTAGTGCTAGGATTTGCCATCTTTTCTTCAACTTTTTAGAAATTAGAATCTTCACTGATTGTTAGATTTATCTTAGCTTTCACTTTTAGAGGTAAATCATTGCTTCCTTACTTAATCTCGTCCCTTAAATGACATGTTGTCTTCTTAATTTTTGGGTTATATTGCCATTCTCCTGTTTGAGAAGAAAGAATCATACAAGACAAGAGATTACTAGTAAATGTAAAATAACACAAAGAAACTAAGAAACTAAAATACACGAAAATTTTGATCAAGTTATCGAAGCCCTCAAAATTAATTTTAATTCTGTAAACTCTTGTAATAGTCATAGAACTAGGTCAAATCCCAAGAGAAATAAAAGGTAGTTTCTTAATTTCAATTAAAAAAACAAAGTGGGAGTTTATAATTAATTAACTAATTAACAAAAATGTCACAAAATCAAACTAAATTAACCAAGTATAAAAGTGAGAAAATTAAGAGTAATTAACTTCGATTCAAAGGAAAGTTCTCATCAAATTGTAACTGTAAAGGAGCCATGGATTCATGCATCATATGAACAACAAGGCAGCGGAAGTGTTAGAATCTAAATTCTGACCCCACAACATCCCCAAAATTCTAGAATCTTAGATGCATGCATACACAGATTATAAGAACATGAAATTTCAGCACATATACCTTTACTGATGCTCCTCCTTTTTTTAATCTTCTTCCTGTTTGGGTTGTAGCAAACACCAAACACCTCCCTTGATCACTCAAGAACACGCAAAAATGAAGAAAAAGTAGTGTGTATGTGGCACACTACCGCCACTGAGCACGTATCCATACATCCCGAGGATATTCAGACATGCACCCCATGAGAGCGGCTCACTATAACAGTCAAATAGGAAATACATAAGTTACAATAATTACAGAAGACTCAATTTGATACAAAACATTGAAATACAAATGCAAACGCGAACTGATCCCGACCTCTATCTCTTACATGAATGCAGTGTTTGTACTCCTGTTAGCCTAATGGGGTAACTCTTCTAAGCATGAAAAATATTGCAAATTTTGGGTGAGTTTTGCAAACTCAGTGAGTGACCATCCTTGATCGCTCACTCAATCACATAACACATACAGTTCACATAGTCACATAATTTTACATTCACTTTAGACATATCTCACATTCAGAAATTATTCAAACCATTATAATCATTCATATCAAGCATATGCAATGCACATGAGACTCACTTTTATTTATTATTTTCGTTGTGACCGAGTGCTTTTTTATCTAGCTCGTATCCCTTAGTGGATACCAGGATGTATCAGATGATGTCCTATATTCCTTAATGGATACGGGGTACATTCACAACCGAGCCTGAGGCTCTTATCACAATTTAAGTTTTAAGCTCTTTTTCGGTGGTTACTCCAGTCACAACTAGCTTTATGTTACATGCATTCATGTAATACAATGCATCAGTCACATATGATCAATCAGTCACTTTATTTCATTTTATGCATTCACTTTCACATGTCATCAGACCTTGATCCGGCATTCAACATTTAAGTTGAGAATACACTTATTTCTTCTCATTCACATACAAGTAGCATTTCAATATCACATTTATGCATCAAGTCTCAGACGCAAATCACATTTATAACAATTGTATTCACTTTGCATAATAATCATAGCCATAGTCATTCAAAGCAAAAATTGAAATCAAAACAAATAATGAAATGAAACCATCTAGGTCGACTCACAGTATGCTCCAGATTAGCAATTACTTCCAAGATCTAGAAACGTCTGAATGTGGACATTTATCCTGCACATCAATATTATGCAATACACATATTGCACACATATTAATAGTTGCACAATCTTAAGTATTCATTTATGCACAAATATGTCTATGAACTAGGTACAATGCATGCTCAATGACAATCCTGATTATATTATCAAATTTCACATTTTATCCACATTCTCATTTTGAAACTCAATTACTCGACATTCCATTTTTAGCATTATTTTCTCTCACAGTATCCAACTCTCACTAACTTTTATTCAATACCCTTCACTCATTTCCTTTTAATCATAACTACAATCAGATAAACCTTTACATTTCCCTTATACACATGTCTTTGGTGCTTTAATACCAACAATTCATTCACTAATGTTGTTCTAACATTATATGATCATACAATATCCAAACTCTGATTCTTTCTTAGAAATTCTCTAAAATTCCAGACCTTCGAGTCTATTTTCCTTTTTCATTTTGACAAAGAAAATGAAGTAATTTGGCAACACTTTCTTTTAGAAAAAGCCATTGTATTAAGTTTCTAATGACACTAAGATCATTTAATTTAGTTCAGTATTTCAAAAGTTATACACCAATTATCTCAAACTGTTTATAAACTAAATCAATATCTTGTACTAAACTTCAATTCAGAAATCTAGAATCCTAATGACAGAATTAAAATTTCATTTTTTTCAGAAAATTTGTAGCCCTATGTCTATAGTTTACTCCAAATTAAAAATCATCCCAATTGGATAACTACAGGTCAAGATATCATCAAAATACTAAAGCATGTTTATGTT
This sequence comes from Erythroxylum suave, assembly GCA_027563595.1. Classification (NCBI taxonomy): domain Eukaryota; kingdom Viridiplantae; phylum Streptophyta; class Magnoliopsida; order Malpighiales; family Erythroxylaceae; genus Erythroxylum; species Erythroxylum suave. The sequence goes on along the minus strand of JAOSBN010000008.1, from coordinate 26,697,941 downwards.
ATATAGGAAAGTTGGCCGCGACGAACTTTTCCCGAGAGGAAAATTCCTAGTGAAATCCTACAAGTTGGCCAAGGCAAACCATGGACTTAGCTGCAGAGAACTATTCCCGAGAGGAAATCTCATAAGTTGGTTGTGGCGAACCAAAGGTTTGTCCCCGACGAACTTTCACAGAAGCACAATCAAAGAATACCCTTTCTACTTCATTTACTCTTCATTCTCAACTCTACTTCAACTCAGTATCATTTACCACAATTCAAAGATTCATGCTTGTTAATAAACATCAAAAACATCCATCATTCACACACATCATCAAATTCAAACATCTCACAACTCATTATCATCAATCTCAATTTATTCAGCATAAATGCTTTATTAAACACCAACCTATAAAGATTAAAACCCAACTTACTTGATTAATTCTTTAAAAATCTTCAACACAACAAGAAGCTCTAACTTCCCATGGCACTTATGTACATCATCATGGAGGTTGGGAGGTTGGGTCTTTGGTGGGAAATGAAGAAGAGCAAGATAGAAGAAACTAAAGATAGATGGAAGCAAAGTGCGATATTGATGATGGTTAGGAGAGTAAAATCGTAGGAGTGAAGAAAGGTAGAAGAGAAGACAAGAGAAGAAGAGACATGAAAATGATAAGAAAATCAAGAAGAGAAAGCAAGTGAAAGACAACAATTAAATGGTCTTTCAAATAATTAAGACCATTGTGGGATATAAGATAAAGGCATGGCTTGGCAAGTGACACATGTCACTTGCCACATGTCTATTTCCTATTGATTCACAATTGTTTCTTGTATTATCTAGTCTATTTGTCTCCAATTTCTACTCCAATTATCTCTCAGTTTTCAATGATATAAGTCATTAAATCTTAATGTCACATATTAAGATTTCTACTTCCATCTGAAATTTATTTCTGTCACTATTCATCAACTGTTCTGCCACTTGGCATTTTTCGTGGTCCAAAAATACCCTTAAATTCCAGAAAATTTTCATATTTCACCGAAATTCTAAATCAATGCTTATACTCTCAAAAACCAATTTTCAACACAAATAATTCACAATCCCAATTATGATCACATTTATAAATTAGTTAGACCCCGCAATTGTCAATGAAAGCATGTACAGTCATTTGATGTGTCCAAAAATTCAAATTCACATGTAAGTGTACTAACATTATCCATGAGCATGAAATGCATTTTTCTATTCTCTTATTGCTATTTTCTAAATAACTGAAATCTAGGGTTCTAACCTTTAGTATGGAAACGGGATGTTACATTTCTTACCCGTTAATAAATTTCATCCTCAAAATTCTTATCTGATTGATCAAAAAGGCGGGAGTATTGGTTCCTCATATACTGTAACATCTCATCACTGATAGAAAGGGTAGAATAGTAATTTTGAGTGGTCCATGGGCGTTTAGAAATGCCTTTACATGTTCATGCATAATCTAGCAT
>JAOSBN010000008.1:26668777-26690917 GCA_027563595.1 Erythroxylum suave | reverse complement strand
ATTGGCAATGAGCCACACATTCAAGCATAATTACATATATATATATATATATATATATATATATTCATATAAGCATAGACTATTTGGCAATCACCATACCAAATCACATTTCACAATTAAATTCATTTTGACATAGGATATACTTGATGAAAATTTGCATCATCACTTAACATGTCAAAAATGTAAATGCACAAACAATTGGCTCGAGGGTTCCGTGAATAAAACAGGGAAACTGAAGTTTACTCTGTGAACAAAACGAGTCCATTTTCGGATCTCGTGGGCCACAAGTGGGCAGCTGGGAGAAGGCTTTACGTCGACATGCACGTGACTACAAAATGGATTCCACTCTCGCCCAATCACAATCAAATTTATGCTCAATTTAATCAATCACAATTTGCACTCTCGTGCTTCTTTCATTTTAACATTTTTCTTGTATTTCATGCCTTTTCTTCTTTTCATTCAATTCCAATAGTTTTAACCTTTTTCAAGGTATAACATAATCACAATGAAATCAAGCAAATTCAAATATTCACAATTATTACAATTTCAAACATAACAATTTCATGCAAAACACATACACACACACAGGCAAGAATTTTTCCAATTACACAATAACCATAATTATTTTACCCACCTAATTCACTTGACACTCCAAGTTTAATGTTGTCTTTCTTCTTCATCTTGGATCGGGCTTGCTTGGTTTCCTATAACAAACCAAGTTCTCATTCAATAGGAAATTCAATTTGAGAACCCATAGAATCAAAAACATGAAATTAACCTAGAATACTTAAACCCATACATTTCTCAAGCTCTTTGAACCAAAATACCCTTCAAAACTCCAAAAGCTTTGAAAAGATGACTTACCTTGAATCTTCACCAGCTAATGAGGTTCTTGGCTCTAAAGAAAGCTCTTCCCTTCCTCTTTCTTTTTCCCTTCTTGAGTAACCTCCAATTCTCTCTTTAAGAATAAGAAATCGTGACCTAGTTCAAAGCTCTATTCTTTTAACTTCACTGAAATCTCTCTTCTTCTTTCTCTCTCTTTTACTTTATGATTTTCTCTCACTCCTTCGCGTTTTTGTCTTCTTATTTACAAGAAAATCTTTTCCTCTTCCCATTCTACCCTTAATGGGTGAGGAAAGTCCCCTTACCCTTCCTTTAATGCCTTAGTGCTTATTCTAACCTTAAGTAATCTTCCAAAAATGCCCTTATGCATTCTTAATTCTTCAATTTAACTTACACCATATTATACTCTAACTTAATTTTAATTCTTCCATTTAATACTTCAAAATTTCATGAAATAAATCCTCCTAAACTTGACATAATAATTAAGCTCTAATTAAAAATGATTTACCCATCAAGAACACAAAATTCATTCAGTTCGTGCTTAGTAAAATAAAAATTCATGGCCCAACACACATTAATTTTAATATTAACCTTGAAGCTTATCCATCAAGTTTTTAACACATTGTTAGGGATAACAATATTAGGAACAACTAGATTTTGTAACTCTAGTCATTTTTATTTTATTATGTTTCATTATTATCTTAAAGTTATTTTATTTGATTAACTTGATTAGTTTTCTTTTTTCATATAGAATTTGGTTTTTGCTTAGTTTATGACTTGAGGTAATTTTTGGAGCTTAATCGATGCAGATTTAGAAATTGAGCAAATAGTGTGTTGAAACCTTCATGGAATACAATTGAGAGGGTCTAAGCTAGATCGTCAAATAGAAGACTTAGGTGGTCAAGTGAATATTGAAGAATTAGGGAACATAGTTGACCAAAAAATGGCCATGTTTGATTATATTATAGTATACTTGACTGGATCAGATTCCAACATCAAGAGACTGACTATGAGTGCTAAAAATTTTGAGATAAAGTTAAGTATCATATAGATGGTGCAGTAGTCAGCTTAATTTAATAGATATAGAGATGAAGATCTAAATTTTCTTATATCAATTTTTTTGGAGATTTTTGATACATTCAAAATTAATAGAGCTAATAATGATGTCATTATCATTGCTGACCGATATGTGTTTAATTATTGATACATTTAATCATTTACAGTTAGTATTTAAACATATGATCACTTTAATTCATATATGATTTTAGTTACAATTTGAAAGCAAAGAAATTAAACTGAGTTGATAGCACTACATTTGGGTCATTTTTCTATGATTAATTTTCATTTATCTTCATGAAGCAAGAAGAAAAAAATTAAAAGACAAGAAGAAGAAAAAAATCAAAATACAAAGAATTTTGAAATAGCCATAGTTGCATGCATCACATGCATGTGGATGCAGCGAAAGTGTCAAAATGCTACCCCAAAAAAAATAAAAGATCATAACATGCATCCATAGATATGTATAAGAGAACATGAAATATAAACTTTTTACCTTGTGTATCTCATCCTTTCTTATTTCTTCTCCTTGTTTGGGTTATTACAAACACCAAACCCTTCCTTGCCCTCCAAGAATACGCAAAGATGGAATAAGAAACAATGTTTAAGGGTTATTTGAGCACCAATCTAGATGAATTCTAGTAGATGCTCAAGATGGTGGAACATAGGTCAAGAATCTTGTTGCATACGCTTTGATTCATGCAACATTTGTAAGAATAAAACTCAAGACACCTCACTCTCACTCTAGAGCTCTTTTAGAACCCTTTCTCTATCATTTGAGTATGTAAGAAGTGAAGGAAGCTCATGTACATAAGTGAAGAACTCACTCATATACCATTTTGTGCCCTTTGTGACAATTGTGACCCTTTTAAAACAGGCTTGCCTTTAGCCACGATCATGGCCTTATGAGTCAAGATTGTAGCATGCTTAAATTAGGCCATACACACTTGTTTTTCATATGATCTTTTATGTGTGTGACCCTTAGGCTCCCGGTTATTTTAGTCATATGAATTAACCCTTAATTCAAACAAATCATGAAGAGTTTCATCATGCCAATTTACTGGAATATAAGTAGATTAACACATGAACTCTTCAATAGTTAATTATCCAACTTATTAACCTTTCCATAGATAATTACCATGCAATTTATCCTTTCATCATACTATACCCCACTTGGTTCGAAGTATAGGTTATGTGTCAACTCTCACTAGACTGACTACGTCACATCCAGTCCAAGTGATGTTAGTTCTTGTCCTAGGATCTCATTACTTTATGTGTCATTAAAGACTCTCTTCATGAAACATAACTGCTCTGGCCAAAGACTCTTGAGTAATGACCATAATAAGAGGTCGTGGGTATCATCTCCTTCTATCAGGAGTGGTGAATCCTTTATTGGCTACCCAATTACCTTCGAATACTAATAGCTGTACTCAATTACCACCCTAAGAGTGACCTCATCTTGAGATAACAAGGAATGATGTCAAAGTACAAGATCAGTATCCAAGATATCCTTGAGTACCTCAAGTCTTAGGATATTTGCACAATTGCTATGATGAGAATAATAATTGACATTCGATAGATCATCCATATGATAAGGTCATAGTGGGTCATCCGATGTACTTACTACCTTTAGTAAACATCCACATGTTAACTCTAAATATCCCATGTTTACAGTTTATGAGATCTGCTACTTGATCAAATCAAGAAGTATAACATGTGCTAGTCTATCTAGATTATTAATGCCCTGTCTTATTAATCGTATGACTCGAGATTATTTAGATACTAACATAATTACACATGATAGGAATCTCATCATGATTTCCTTCATGCTATGTTTTTCTATCATGGAATTCATTAATTGGATTTAAGATCCACATTAATTCATATATAAAAATAATATTCAAATTAATGAAAAATGCCTTTCCCTTTATTAATCAAAATAAAGTTTTTACAAAAGTGTTAAAGGTGATCGCCTTTAGAGCACTACTCTAACAATCTCCCACTGCACTAAAGCCAATCACCTTTGTATCTAATACCATAAGCGAGTACACAAGAATCAAAGTTTGCTTGAGGAAATGGCTTAGTCAAAGTATAAGCAATGTTTTAATATGTGGGCACTCTGTCTATCTTCACATAACCTCTTTTAATTATCTACCTGATCAGGTGATATCTCCTGAGTACATGCTTGGACCTCTGATGAGACCTTGGTTCCTTAGCTTGAGCAATAGCCCCATTTTTGTCTCAGTACAACAATTTTGGATCTACTATTCTAGGAACCACTCTAAAATCCATAACAAACTTCTTAATCCAAATAGCTTCTTTTTCCACTTTTGTAGTTGCAATATACTCTGACTTAGTCATCAAATCTACAGTTTTCTCTTATTTGGAACTCTTCCAACTCCACCATTCAGTGTGAAAACATAACCTGAAAGGGATTTAGAGTCATCCTAATTAGATTGAAAACTGACATCTATATGCTCGCTCACTGTGAGATCTCCATTTCTGTATATCAAGAATACATCCTGAGTCCTTCTCAAATTCTTTAGGATATTCTTGACAGCTACCCAGTGACCCTCACCAGGATCCAATTGATATCTGCTCGTAACACTTAGAGCTTATGATATATCGGGTCTTGTATATAACATAACATATATGATTAATCCTATTACCGAAGCATAAGGGATCATACTCATACGAGTCCTCTCATTTTACGTCTTGGGACACATAGATTTGGAGAGTTTTATGCTATGAATCATAGGAAGAAACCCTCTCTTGGAATGCTCCATGTTAAACCTATTTAACACTTTATATATGTATGTTGAGTGTGAAAGACTCATCAACTCCCTTGATCTATCTCTATAGATCTTTATTCCCAATATAGAAGTTGCTTCTCCAAGGTTTTTCATGGAAAAATTCCTGGATAACCAAATATTGACTGATTGAAACTGGAGACATCATTTCCTATTAGTAATATGTCATCCACATATAACACAAGGAATATGATAACACTCCTACTAACCTTCTTGTACACACAAGGTTCATCAGGATTTTGTGAGAAACCAAACTCTTTGATTGCCTCATCAAATTGGATGTTCCAACTCTTAGATGCTTGCTTCAATCTATAAATGGATTTCTAAAGCTTACATTCCTTTCCACCATCTTTGGATGTAAGGCCCTCAGGTTGTATCATATATACATCCTCAACTAGGTTTCCATTTAGGAATGTTGTCTTCACATCCATTTTCCATGTTTCATAATCATAATGAACAGTAATGGCTAGGAGTATTCTAATGGATTTTAGCATAGCTACGTGACTAAATGTTTCGTCATAGTCAACTCCTTGTCTTTAAGGATAACCTTTAGTGACTAACCTTGCTTTGTAGGTAATCACATTACCTTCCATGTCGATTTTCTTCTTGAAAATGCACTTGCACCCTATGGGTTTTAATCCTTCTTGTGGGTCAACCAAAGTCCATACTTGGTTTTCATACATGGAATCCATTTAAGATTTTATGGCTTAAAGCCACTTTTCAAATTCTTAACTCTTCAGAGCCTCTTTATAGGTTGTAGGCTAATCATCATCTATGAGCAATTTGTCATTTTATTCATTTACAAGAAATCCATATCTCTCTGGAACATTGCGTATCCTACTTGACCTATGAATATGTTATGTGTCAGAAGGTTCAATTGTTTCCTCATCTCTATAAACAATAATTTTGGGTTTAGGCAATTGACTTGCGTCTGTTTGAGATCATGAACTTCATTAAGTTTAACTTTGCTCCCATTGTTTTCTCTTATAAGAAACTTTTTTCTAAAAAGACAGCATACTTTGAGACAAACATCTTTTGCTCTAAAGGATTATATAATTGATATCCAATTATTTCCTTAGGATATCCTATAAACAGATATTTACTAGATTTCGCATCAAGGTTGTTTGATTTAATCCGCTTCCCATAAGCCGAACAACCCTAGACTTTCATAAGAGAAAGGTAGGTGATTGAGCCAAAGTTTATTATATAAATTGGCAATTTTATGACTTTTACTACACTTCTTGGCTCCTATTTCTAGAGTTGATGCTTAATTTGGCTTTTGAATGTCTACCTTTATTTTATGTAGTTTGAGAGTAAAATTTGTCAAAAATCAATATTAATTGCACTAATTAATTTTCTGAGAACAATTGATACTGCAAACTACCATTTGTTCATTGTAGGAGACTTAAGGAGAAGAGACTTAAGAAGATGTAGAGTCAAGGAAAGGCTGAAGTCAAGTCAACAAGTGAACAGGTGTAACAGGAAGTTCACGTATGAAAAATTCTAAACAGAACTTTGGGAAAAGTTCACTGTGACGAAAATTAATTCAGTTGCTGCGGCGAAAAAACCAATGACGGAGCTAAAACTTTTGGGAAAAGTTCACCGCAGTGACAGATATACCCGAACCATTTTAGAAAGTTTACCCACTGTGCAACCCTATCCATAACCCATTTCTTTTAAAAACCTACCATTTAGGTTAGGGGGAAGTCGACACAGTAATTCAGACACTCTACCATCCATTCTCCTCCACTTCACCGTCAAATTTGAGGAAAGCATTCTTGGAAAAATATTTTCCGACCTCCAGAACTTCATCGATGAGGAAGGAGATCTATTCAGCAAGGCATGATTATAATGAATCCTTTCACGATTATTAAAACTGCTTCAAAGATCTGTTGTCTAGATGCCCCCATCACCAGATACCTGATGAGCAGTTAGTGCACTATTTTTATGGTTGGTTGAAAAGTCAAGATAAAGGTATGTTGGATGCGGCATCAAGAGGTTCTTTAATTGATCTTACAGCTATAAAGGCATGGGATTTGATCAAAAAGATAGCTTTGTATCATCAATAGTACAGTGTTAGGAAGACAAGAGGAGTGCATGAGTTGTGCACCACAACAGCCCAATCCAAAAAAATGGAAAGTTTGGAGTCAAAAGTTGACTCTTTGGAGAGTAGAGCGACCTCACAATTATCCTTCATCACTTTAGAACTGAAGAATATGAATGTGTATCACCTGACATCTTCTATGGATCTTACTGCACCCAGTTGTGATACTAGTGGGTCAATCATGTATATATCTAGTGTTTGCCCCGGACGGTATGAAGAGGTGTCTGTAGTGTATCCAGGTCATACAAATCAGAAATGGGACCCTTACTTCAACACTTATAATGAGGGATCGAAGGCAAACCTTAGGCTCAGTTGGAGAAATGAAAAGGGTAGGCCACCAAATAGATTTCAACAAGGGGGAGGAGCTGGTACTTCCACTAACTAGTTTCCTAACCAACAACAAGCCCTGATCGTCCCACCCAAGGAGGACACCATCCAATTGCTGCACAATATAATGACTTTGATGAAGGAGGAAAGGAATTTTAACAATAATCAGTTCAATGCCATAGCTTCTCTAATTCAGCAAGACTCTTCAAAGAATGCTGGTAGGTTTAATGCTCTAGAAAAGAGAATGGAGCAACAGGAAACAAAAGTTGAAAATATCAATTCCTTTGTCATCCAATTGTCTAATAACATGAATAAGAGTTAAGTGAGAAGTAGTGGACCTATTCCTTCAAACATCGTTATTAACCCTAAAAGTTTGAACGCAATAGCTCTCCGAAGTGGGAAACAAGTGAGGTTCGAAAATCAGGATGAGGAAGTAGGCGAAGAGGAGATTGAGATTGAAGAATTGCCTTTAACAAAGGAAAAAATCAAGAAATCCGAAAGCTCCAAAGAAAATTTACGTTTGAATGAAAAGAAGTTCGAATCAAGGGGCAAGGGAGTTAATTTAGAGAGCTTTAAGGAACAAGCAACAACAAGGGAGTATGTGGAATCAAGCAAGCATGGACCCAATGAAGCCAATAGTAAGGAGGTAAATCTTCAAGACCTTCCTTTTCCTAATTCATATTCGATGAGCAAACAGATGACTAACATTAAGCATGAAAAAGATATCATTGATTTGTTTAGTAAAGTGTAAATCAATATTCCTTTGCTTGATCTTGTGAAACGGGATCTTGCTTATGCTAAATACCTTAAAGACCTGTGTACCCATAAGAGGAAGTTTAGGCTAAATGAAAGAGTCCAAGTAAGCTCAAATGTGTCTGCCTTATTCAAGCCTCAAATCCCTGTAAAATGCCAAGACCCTGGATCTTTCACTATCCCTTGCACTATAGGTAAAGTTACCATAGGGGGAGCCTTGTTAGATCTAGGGGCAGCCATTAATGTTATGCCTAAGTCTATTTATCAATCATTAGGAGTCAAGAATCTTAAGTCTACATCTGTAGTTCTCCAATTGGCTAATAGGTCTATTAGGCATCCTGTGGGTATTATAGAGGATATTTTGGTCTAGGTCAAGGGTGTAGTTTTTCCAGCTGATTTTTATATGCTTGATATGTCTTCTAAAGTTGTTAAGGATACTTCCTTGATTCTAAGTTAACCCTTCTTAAGGATTACTAGTACCATGATTAGCACAAAAGAAGGCACAATCACCATAGAGGTAGGAGATTGATAGGTGACTTTTAACATGTATGAGATTATGAAACACCGCTATGAGGATTATTCACTCCTAGGAGTTAACATGCTTGATATTGTTATTGATGAGCATGCTCCGAGTTTGAAATCCAATACGTTTACTCTAACTCCGCACTAAACTCATTCACTGATGACTCCTTGGAAGAAGGATTTTTCGCTAATGTTTCAAGTAAACCAAGGAGTGTGGACGTTAACACCGAAGTGGCAAGTGGACAAGTTATCGCACCACAGTATAGCTATCAACCAAACGTCCACCAGGAGATCCAAGATCCACCGTAGTCATCAGGTCATTTCTCATCCTTCACTTGCCACTTACTTCTGCTCTGTGATTGAATATGACATTGTGGATTCATGAGTGTGTTGACTAAGTGTGGGGGAGAAACTACTTCAGTAGGAACTAGGTTTAGTTTTCAATTTATGCAATTTTAATTCAATAATTCATCTCCTCTTTTATGTTCATTGTGTTTTAGCTTGATGTATGACCCATCTTATATGATTGAGGAAATTGGTGTAAATGAACGAATTGCATTTTGTTTTCTAATGCTTAAGGACTTTGCATATGAGCTGAGCATCTGGTAACTCTTTTTTAGTGGAATTTTTGATAGTTTGTCTTGTTTATTTTACTCTCAGGAAAACCTCGCTGTGGCGACAGTTCCTTAAAAATCTCTCAGGCCAATTTAACACCTTGGAGCAACATTCACCGCAGCATGACATAATTCTTTCACTGTGGCGAGCTCACTTTGGGGGACCTTCACCGTGACGACAGAATTAACCTTCGCTGCAGGGAAAGAATTAATTTTAGTAGCGATGAGCTCACTTTGGGGGACCTTCTCCATGGTGAGAGATCTATTTGCGTGAAGATACCAAGTGAAATTGCATTTCTACCCTTATTTTGCTTCTGATCTTTCATCTTCCCTTTGTCCTTATTTGTAATTTTCCTTCCACTTCTTTATCAACCTACTATTTCCTTCCTCATTTTCATATATGTCCCTCTAATTCGCCAGGGCAATCCAAACTATCCTTCACCAAATCCCTCTCCTTTCGTTCTCCTCAGTTCATTTCGCATTCATCGTTCGTATTTGCGCATCTCTTCGTCTCCTTCGTAAGTATCTCGCCTTTGTTCTGCTTCCTACCTCTTTGTTTTTGTTGTAGTTAGGGTATGTTCGCCGTGGCGAAGAAATATTTTTCACCACTACGTGGTAGGCTGTAGCTTTTGCTACGGCATGGTAAGTGTAGCTTTCACTACGGCGACACGTCAAGTTCACCGTGATGAACTTAATAGGTTTTCACTTTTAGTAAATTTTGTTTAGTCCATTTGTTTATTTTTTTGTGTTTGTTTTTTTGCAGGAACATGCCTTGAACTAAAAACCCTACCTGTCATTCCTTCACCGTCTTATCTAGTTCATCTGGTTCATCTAATAATTATGCTCCTTCCAATAGAGCTGATTCTGATTTTGCCAACCTAGCCAAAAAGATAGACGCTAGACTTTCATTAGAAAGCACTCATTTCCCTTGACTTCACACAACAATCCCTTTGTCCGTCAACTGGTACACTCTCAACTTATGGGATTAGTCTAACCAAGGGCTCAGGGCAACGATAAATTCGTTTGCCATTTCTACACTTATGGTCGAGTCCACAACACCTTAAAACTTAATTTCCGTGGTGTGAAAGCCCCCAACGCATTCACCACAGCAAGCATCCATGAGCATTATAACCTCCCTCCTATTTTCTGTTGCCACTATAATCAGTTGATCGATCATTATCCATGGGATGATATTATTCGTACCCTCTGTCCCGAGGGCGCTGTCTGGCATCAACCAAGGATCTATCAATGTTATCTAAAACGTTCTGATCTCCGACCTGAAGCTCATCTTTGGCTCCACCTTATTAGTAACAACATCATCCTAACCTCCCATCTAGCCTACGTAATGAAATAGCAAGCCCTGTACCTTTACCTTCTGATGACTGGTCGCCTAGTCGACACTGCTCATGCCATTGTCTCCACCCTCTATGACTCCATCACCACCGACAAACTCAACAACGCCATCACTTCCCCAACCCCAATACAGACATATTCCAAGCCCACAATGTCCCAAAATTCAACAATGATAACTATTTTGACCCGGCTTCTCTGTTTCATTATGCTTGCCTTAAACAAACCCATATCCAACCTCTTACCCCATCCACCCCACTTCCTGATGTTATTACCAACCATGCTACTGTAGTACCAAGCAAGGATAATCCTCCGACTACAACCCCTCCTGAGCCCATCACTTTACAGACCCTTGCTAACTGAGTCGATGGCCTCTCTGCAAACCTAGCTACCCTCCAGGGCACCCTACTTTAGGCAATCGCTTGGCAGGATCAAGATCGGCGGTATCGTCAGCGGATGGATACCTTGCTCGTTGAGAACCTGTACTTCCAGCTCCGTTCTGATGAAGACCCACTTTTCAGTGCTGGCCCATCAGGAGTAGATCCTTCTTACACTGGGGATGATCACCTAATGGAGTAGATTGAGTTTTCGGATGCTCAGTTCAATTTTGTACTGTTCAAACTTTTTGTTCTCAATTTTAATATAATTCTCTTTGTACTTTCGATGTATTGCTAATAAGACTTCTACTTTCCTTTGATTGCTTATTCGTGTTAATTGTTCTTCAATATTATGGACAATATTGTGTTTAAGTGTGGGGGATGTTTCAATTTGTCGTTCTTGTTGTACATTGTGCATCATTTTTGGCTATTTAACTACTTGTGCAAGTCAATTGTGCATAATGTCAATTTTTAAACTTGGTGATTGAGGCCAATTGTTGTTTCAAATATTTCTGTAATTTTTCACCATGGCAACGTGCAGAAGAATTTACTGCGGCGACATTTGCATACTGAATATTTCGCCATGGCCCTATGCTCTTATTCAACAATTTTCCCTAATTAGATTATTGTCCCTCTTGTATCTGCAAGATTTTATAAGTTTCAAAGCGATCTAGTGTTTTTGAAAATACCTTCTATTCTTCAAATGATAGTTGGTTTTGGTTAATTTCATTTTCAATGTTTTCAACACAAAGTAAGTGAGGGTATGCCGACAAAGTAGCACTTTATGTTTTTAAATCTTAAGATTGTTAATTGAGATATTAACCTTATTGGAAGCATATTTGGACCTGAATTCTTTCATTGTTGTATGTATCTGCTTAATTTCATATCTCTCTAGAACTTGTTTTAATTCTTAATCAAAGCTTGATGAACTATAATTTTGTTAACTTGATAGAGGCATTCTTTCAAAACCCTGTTGACCCAAACACAAACCCCATAAACACTTATCTATTGCTAGCCCCTTGAGCCATATTTTTGAGTACATGCAAACATCTTCTTATGGTGCAATATTTTATTTCTCATTCTCTTCTAGTTATCTCAAGAAATTGGTTATTGAAAAAAAATTATAGTGTCAATATTTTATTTCTCATTCTCTTCTAGTTATCTCAAGAAATTGAAAAAAAAAAGTATATATACATTCTCAAAAGAAAATATTCTTAGTATTAAAAAAAGATTATGTTGTCGTTTGTGTAAACATTGTCTTACAGTTGACATCTATTTCATAATTGCGGTGTATATACTCATATTTTTTCTTTCTTCTTTCATTCATAATTGCGGTGCATGTACTCATATTTTTTCTTTCTTCTTACATCTATTCCATCCATTTCATCTAGCCTTCCCTGCATTATAACCTTGAAAGGTCCTCTTGATTTTCAAAATTATGGTTTTTGTAGTGGAGAGGTAGCACTATCACAAGCTTATGGTAGAGAATGGACTAAGCAGATTTTATAGTGAAATCATCCTAAAAACAAGTGAGATGAGAGCAAATACCTTGCCTTGAGTGAATCTCTTTTGCTCAATCTCCCTCTTCGATTAAATTCTTATAGTGTTTTTTTTCTTGGCACTCTTTCAGTCTGATTTGATTAATTTCTAAGAAAGTTTTTTACTAGTTTCTACTTTTATTTTAAGCATGGTTGGGATTTTCTTTTGCACTTGTGTCTCTTTGAATCTTATAAACTTTTTCCAGGAGTACAAAGGTCTAAGTGTGGGGGAATTTGATTGAGCCCAAGTTTATTATATAAATTGGTGACATTTTCATGACTTTTACTACACTTCTTGGCTTCCATTTCTAGATTTTATGCTTAATTTGACTCTTGTGTGTCTACCTTTAGTTTATATAGTTTGAGAGTAAAATTTGTCACAAATCAATATTAATTGCACTAACTAATTTTCTGAGAACAATTGATACTACAAACTACCATTTGTTCATTGTAGGAGACTCAAGGAGAAGAAACTCAAGAAGATGTAGAGTCAAGGAACGGATGAAGTCAAGTCAACAAGTGAACAGGTGCAACAGGAAGTTCGTCACGGTGAAAGGAATGTGTCACTGCAGCGAAGTATGAAGAATTCCAAGCAGTACTTTAGGGGAAAGTTCGTTGCGACGAAAATTAATTCTACCACCGCGGTGAAAGAACCAATAGTGGAGCTAAAACTTTTAGTAAAAGTTCACCGCGGTGAACTTATCTGTCTCTACGGTGAACGTTCAAATACTCAAACCATTTTCGAAAGTTTACCCACCGTGCAACCCGATCCATAACCTATTTCTTGTAAAAACATACCATTTTAGGCTAACGGGGAGCCGACACAGCAAAAAGAAAAGAACACTCTCACTTTCTAAACCTTCAGAAACTCCACCATCCACTATCCTCCACCTCACAGTCAACTCCTCACCCAACAACTGCTACTATGGATGCTTCTAGTGGGTTCCCGGTTGTGAATTCTTCGGGGGTAATGTTTGGCTAAGAACCTCTTTCCTCTTTAAAATGTAGCAATGGCTAGAGTTCAATGGGCTTCAAAGGGGAGTAGTTTATTTCATGTTCAGTTACATTATTATGAACTCCTAGGCTTAGGATTTGTAATTTGTAGTTGAATATTCTTGATTAGAGTTTAATCAAGTATTGGACATTCAATGTGTTATTGGGATTTGTTGATGTAGAACTCGGAACTTGAACATATGAAGTCTCATATATATCTATTTGTGATTTGGTTAATTCTCTTTTATCTGCCTAGTTGCGTTTGATATTGAGATGATTCTAGATCCCAAAATGACTTATTGCATTGACTTACCCATTGCACACATTAAGAGCATTCAAAAAGGTTTTAAGAAATGGAATTCATTGATTAAAACTTTGGACTTAAAGAGTTCTCTGAGGTTTACCATTTGAAACTTAGTGATTCACTCCCATAAAAATTCGTTTTGACCTATGATAGCCAAAGCTCATTTTCAAGAGGATACTATCATCATTTGATCATTGTTTTCATTTTATCGCTTTTCTATTCCCAAAATCCAAAAATACTTTTCATTACATTTTCTTACAATTTGCTTATTTTTATTCGAATTTCCAAAGATTTAAACCCCCTCTTCCTTGCTGATTTTGTTTGCATATCATGACATATAGGCTAGCTTAGTTCCATTCATTAGGTTTCGATTAAGTGCAACAACCCGAGGTTGCATTCTATACTGTAATCCTTGGAATTAAAAATTTTTGATTTGACTTCCAAGGGTAAGAACAAAACAGCTCGAATCAGTAGGGCCTTTTGTTAGTCCACTTCTTATATTAAGTAACTTTAACTACCTTAGAAGGGACTCTGTTTGTCACATAAATAGCAATCTCGAGTGCATAACTGCAAAAGGATTTTAGTAGATCTGATAAGCCCATCATTGACCTTACAGTGTCTAACAAGGTTCCGTTTCTCCTTTCAACCATACCATTATGTTGCAGTATGGAAGGTGGAGTCCACTGGGATATTATCCCATTTTCTCCAAGATAAGTTAGAAATTCCTTGTTTAAGTATTCACCACCTTGATCTAATCGAAGTGTCTTAATACTTCTACCGAGTTGCTTCTCTACTTCATATCTATATTATTTAAAGATTTCAAACACTTCAGACTTATATCTCATTAGATACACATATCCATATTGTGAATAATCCTCTATAAAAGTAATGAAGTACATAAAACCACCTTTGGCATGAAAGGACATCAGACCACATACATCAGAATGTATTAGGTCTAATAACCCATTTATTCATTCACCCTTTCCTTTAAAAGGTAATTTAGTCATCTTGCATAACAAGCAAGATTCACACGTGTCACATGATTCATAATCAAATGACCCAAGGCACCATTCTTATACAGCTTAATCATGCATTTCTCACTTGTATGGTCAAGTTGCCAAAGCCATAAGTAAGATGATTTTAGGTTATCTCGTTTTTGTCTTTTATTGTCATTGATATTTAAAATTGGATTGGACATATCTAATATGTAAATTACATTACATAATGTGGCAGTACCATACAATATTTCCTTTAAATTAATTAAACAACAATTGCTTGAAAAAGTTAAATAAAATCCCTCTTTATTAAGACATGAAATAGATAAAACGTTTTAGTCACAACGGGTACATAATAGTAATTTTGCAAAATTAACTCTGGCCCACTAGGAAGATACAAAACATATGTCCCTACAGCTGATGTAGCAACTCTTGCTCCATTTCCCAAATATAGGCGCATCTCTCTCTTCTTGAGCAGTCTACTATCCCTGAGACCCTGCATATCAACACATATATGTGAGCCACATCCAGTATCTAATACCCAAATGTTAAGATCAGAAATAGTATTTACCTTAATGATAATTAACATACCTAAAGTAGATGGTGGGACATCTAATGGCTTCTTCTGCTTCAGTGACTCTATATAAGCTTTGCAGTTCCTCATCCAATGCCCTTCCTTGTTGCAATGGAAGCATATCCCCTTTTGGGTTGTCTTCTTGGTCTTTCTTTTGGCTACACCTCCTACTAGCTTCTTGGACTTCTTCTTCTTCTTTTGGTTCTTCTTTCAAGAACCAGAAGCAGAGTGTACTAGCATCACAACCTTATTGTCTTTCTTGATAGTTTGTTTAGTTATTTTGAGAAGATTAATTAGTTCAGGTATCATCGTGGATATTTTGTTCATGCGATAGTTAATCACTATGCTTAACTATCAATCAAACCGGTAAGAATCAATTCTATATTTAATTCATGATCCATAGTGAAGTCCAAACTACCTAAACACTCAATATGTCTATTCATCTTTAGCGCATTCTGGACTAGAGATGATCCTTTAACCATCTTTGATCAGAAGTCTTGAACCTTTCAGACCGAGCTTGCTCGTTAAAAAGTTCCCTCAGATGGTAGACTATGGTATGAGTGTCTATAGCCTCATACTGCTTTTGTAGTTCTGGGGAAATAGAGGCCATCATTATACATCTAGATAACTCACTAGCATCTAGTAGCTTTTTATAAGCTTTCTTATCTTCATCAAATGCATCGACAGCAGGACGATTGGGAAGTGGTTCATCTAGGACATATCCTAGTTTTTCAGATTTGAGAACAATTCTCAAATTCTATAGCCAATCTAAGAATTTTGGTCCCGTTAGTTTGTTAGAATTTAATAGGGAGTATAGGTTCACACTAAAAGACATCGTGGTGATTCAATAACTTAGAAGAAGGAGAGAAAATGTTAGAATGTAGACTTAATGTATATTGATAAGGGCTTTAATCACATGCATTATGAGTCCTACTATTCTTATTCAAATCCATAGCCCTTACTATGAATTCGAGAAGACTTATAGTTTTCCTAATAGGTTGATATCTGATGTCACTAAGAATGGCCTTGGGTTTGCCCAACAAGCCACTTTAGATCAATTGGTAAGTATCATTCCTACCAATTGCATTCAATTATGCAACTATCAACTTGTGCCATCAAGTTGGTTTGTATACATCCCATGTATATAACCCAATTTTGCCTCTATCCACATTAACCTTGGGTTTGCCCAATAAATCAACATTTCTAGTTACCAGAAATGTAATTTCCATGGTTTCAACATAATTGTGTAAAGCGAGCTTGGGTTTGCCCAACAACCAAACTTTGGAAGAACACTAGTTCTTGCCATATCAATGGAAGGCAAAAGTCCTAATATTCGATTAAGTGATTTGTTCTTTGGTCTTATCCATACTTTCAGCCCATGTCCATAATAACCTTTAAAATGCATATAATATATGTATCAAACAGAGGAGGTTTAATTTAAGTTGTGACTTGACTATACATCTAAAGTTTGTGATTCTATTTAAATCTTGAACCTAATCGGGTACTAGTGTTAGTCTTTGCTAATCTAAATTACGAATGTGATTCGATAAGGATTAAAATTATTTTGATGTCCAAATAAAATAGTTTAATCCTTGTATTTATGCCCTTATCTAGTCACAATAGAAACGCTATGTTCTACTTGGATTAATTCTAAATTAATCCCTAGGATTGCCAAAATTTTTGTACATCAATTAGTCCTCTATAATATCCCTAGATCATCTCAACTTTACCTAAACAATTTTAGAAATTGTCAAAATTATCTTGATGGCCAAAATCATCAAGATAAATAAGTTAACCTACTAGACATTAAAGAGACCAATTTAATGTTCTGTAAATTTCCACCTAATTTCAGGCACATGCATTAAGCATGTTATTACCATCAAAATAATACATATCTTATCACATAAGAGCCTTATTTAGGTCTCATAATTGAAATACAAACATTATAAGTCATTAAGTAAGTCAACTCTAACTTTCAAAAAGTTGACTAATGTTGACTTTGACTTTATCTATTAATTGAATCAAATTCAATTAATTTGGAAAAAGTTCCAGAGTCTTATACGCATTCTAAATGTGTCTAATAAAAAATTCCAGAACCTAATTCTTATTAATTATTTATTAATAAATAGGAAAAAGCCAGCATATCACATGTGTGAGACACTTGTCACATTACTTCTAACAATAGCTAACCATTACATCATGCATGCATAATATAATCAACTTAACAACAAGCGTAATGCATCTCATACATGTGTCAAATTCTCATCTTACATGTGCATACATAAAATTTATAAAATAATTTTTATAAAAATTAAAATGAAATTTTCATGCATGAATGTTCGTCACAATTCTAGATTTTCCAGAACTTCATAAATGCATCAAGCTGAAACTTAATTCGTAATAAAATAGCAAGTGTCATTCAATTGCATTTTCTTTTTACAAAAACATAATATAAAACCTTATAAACATTTATATGAAAGAAAACAAAAAAAAATAATACGAAAATTTTAAAGTCAGCACATGGAATCAGTTTTCTAGAAAATCCCAGAAATCAATATATGAATAATATGGATATAAATTCGAAATAAAATAGAAAATAACCTTAAATTGCAATTTCCATCTACAGAAACATAATATAACATCTTATAAACATTTTTTAGAAAGAAAATCAGCAAAAAAATTTCTGGAATTTACACAAAAAATTTTCAAATGAATATGGAAAACAGTCACAACCCAACAAAAACTATGCATATGTTCAGTACATCATCTATAACATGTATAAACTAGCTCTGATACCATTGTTGAGTTAGCTATGGTTACATTTATCACATGCATGTGGATGCCGTGGAAGTATTGGAATCAAGATTCCAACTCCATGACAACCTAAAAAAAAAACAAGATTATAACATGCATGCTTAGATATGTATAAGAGAACTTGAAATATAAACTTTTTACCTTGTGTATCTCCTCCTTTCTTGTTTCTTCTCCTTGTTTGGGTTGTTGCAAGCACACCAAACCATTCCTCGATCTAGAAGAACATAGAAAGATGGAAGAAGAAATAATGTTTAATGGTTATTTGAGCACTAAACTAGATGAGTTTTAGTAGATGCTCAAGATGATGGAAGATAGGTCAAGAATCTTGTTACATGCACTTTGATTCATACCACAATTGCATGAACTGTATGAAAAAAACTCAAGATACCTTATTCTCACTCTAGAACTCTTCTAGAACCATTTCTCTATCACCTAAGGGTGTAAGAAGTGAAGGAAGCTTGTGTACATAAGTGTAGAACCCATTTATATACCGTTTTGTGCCCTTTGTCATGCTCGTGGCCCTTTTAAATCAGGCTCGCCTTTAGTCATGATCGTGGCCTTATGAGTCACGATTATGGCCTGCTTAAATTAGGTCATACTCATTTGTTTTTCATTCGATATTTTATGTGTGTGACACTTAGGTTCTCGATTATTTTACGCATATAAATTAACCCTTAATTTAAGCAAATTGTGAAGAGTTTCATGATGCCAATTTATCAGAATATAAGTTCATTAACACACGAACTCTTCAATAGTTAACTATCCATCTTATTAACCTTTCTATGGACAATTACTTTGTAATTCATCCTTTCACCATACTACACCCCACTTGTTAACTCTCACTAGACTGACTATGTCACATCTATTCTAAGTGATGTTAGTTCTTGTCCTGGGATCTCATTACTCTATGTGTCAATGAAGACTCTCTTCATGACACATAACTGCTCTAGCCAGAGACTCCTAAGTAATGACCTAACAAGAGGTCGTGGGTATCATCTCCTTCTATCAGTAGTGGTGAATCCTTTATTGGCTACCCAATTACCTTCGAATATTAATAGTTGTACCCAATCACCACCCTAAGAGTGACCTCGTCTTGAGGTAATAAGGAATGATGTCAAAGTACAGGATTAGTATCCAAGATATCCTTGATTACCTCAAGTCTTAGGATATTTAGACCATTGCTATGATGAGATTAATCATTAAGATTTGATAAATCATCCATATGATAATCTCATAGCTGGTCATCCGATGTACTTACTACCTTTAGTAGGCATCCACATGATAACTCTAAACATATCATGCTTATAGTTTATGGGATCAATTACTTGATCAAATCAAGAAGCAAAACATGTGTTAGTCTATCTAGATTAATAATATCCTATCTTATTAATCCTATGACTGGGGATAATTTAGATACTAATATAATTACACATGATAAGATTCTCATCATCATGATCTGATCATGATGTCCTTCATGCTATGTTTTTGTATCATGGACTTCATTAATTCAATTTAAGATCAATATCAATTCATATATAAAAAGAATATAAAATTAATGAAAAATGACTTTCACTTTATTAATTAAAAAAAGATTTTTCAAAAGTGCTAACGATGATTGCCTTTAGGGCACTACTCTAATAAAGAAGAAGAATTAAAAGTTCCTAATGGAAAAATGAAGAAAAAATCAATAACAGCTGAATGAGAAAACGACAGCACATGAGGATAAAGTTAACAACAAAACGCATAGCCAAAGAGCACCAAAATGGCAACACGTAGTAGGTGGAAAGCATAAAGGAAACAATAGTACCATGGAGAGAAAACATAATCTGTACTTCAACCATACGTCTTACATTTCACATGGACCATGTCTACGATTCATGTAAATGTCCTATGGAAACACAAACGTTTCCACTCAATTTGGCTGGAGGGTGTTTTAAAAGAAAAATGAACAATATGCATAGCCAGCCGAGTTTATTCATCACTTCATAAACAGTAGTTGGGGAAGAGAAGATAGAGCTTGCGATAGAAGAAGAGGAATAGTACAGTGGTCCAAACATATTAATTCATCACGACATGGAATAGTGGAGAGAAACTTGTGAGATAGGAGGGTAGCATAGCGAGGTTTGACAGAAACAAAACGAGAGTGAATAGTAGCATGGTCTATCATCTTAATTTGCCAAATCAGTGAAGAGTGAAAAAGGAGAGCAGTAGTGTGAGAAGAGAAGAAGACAGCAGTAGCATGGGAAGAGAAGAAGAGAGCTTTCGGCAAAAACAAAGATAGAGCACCTAGGGGGTTTCAGCTAAGGATATATAAGTAGGACTAAAGCATTTTTCTTAGGATAGACAAATGAAGGTTAAGATCTTGACACTGGTTCAGAGGTGATATCGATGCCGACGACCTTGGTTAAGCATTTTTTATTGATTTTCTATTTTTTTCTCATTAGAAAATGATTATATTATCTTTTATGGATTGATTAGGTATTTGAATGATGATGATTTTAATGCTATTAAATACAATACGTAATTGTTGTATTCCCAATTTATGTGTAGCAACTAATGGTTCCAAATCATTAGAGATAATACAACATAGGTTAAATAATCTAAACTTGTGTGATTATTATCTAGATTAGTTTATTTTCCTAATTCATAAAGTGGTTTTCCAGATCAACTTTGAGAGCTTATTCTATGTTTCCTGATAGCTAGGGTTAATTAACAAGCACTTTGTAATTAACTAGGATCTAAGGAAAAATTGGGATTAAGAGACCTTGTTGTTAATCTATGATTGATAATTTCTAAAAGAGATAAAAGAATAACAAATCAATGAATTATGCTTAGTTAGGGTGTAGCTTGAGATTGAACCAAAGACCCAAATCCCTACCAAATTTCCCAATTTTACCATTTTTTGCATGTTTTCTTTAATTCTTTTTTATTAGATAGTTTTATTTTATTTTCTTATTCCAAAATTCAACAACCCCCCATTTTCCTAAACATTGGTTAATTTCATTTCAACAACTTTTCACACTCTCTCTGTGGGATAGACCTAGACTCACCATTACTATAACAACAGTCTAGTTATTTTATTTTGACTGGCATTACGACACACCTATCATTGACAGCATAGGAACAAATGGAAGAGAAGTTTTTGTTGAAGTACTTCCCACTAGCGAAGACTGCTAAATTGAGAAATGATTTCTCCTTTTACGCCCAAGACGAAGCTAAATCCTTATATGATACATAGGAAAGGTTCAAGGGGATGCTAAGGAGATACGCATATTATGGTCTACCATTTTGGACACAAATCCAAACATTTTATAATAGTTTAATTTAGAACACGAGGCTTTTAATTGATGTTACATCTAGGGGAAAGCTTAATAAAAAAACCCCACAAGTGACCTAAGACCTTATTGAGGACATGATGATGAATAAGTACTTGTAGTGCTCATCTGGAGCATGAATTAATAAGATATCAAGAGTTTATAAAGTGGATATAGTGGCACAATTGGCAAACTAAGTGGAAGCCTTGAGAAGAAAAATTGATAGACTTATGATGGCTCCACAACGCTGAGTTATATAATGTGAGGTGTATGGGGTAGATCATCAAGGTCAAGATTGTGAAGCAGCATAGCCCAAGCATATAGACTATTTGAGGAATGCACGTATACCCTAAAATAATCTATACATCAACATATAAGATCTAGGATCGAGGAATCAACTTAACAAGCCTCTTTCGAAAGAGATGATGTTGAACATTGCTTGATAAGTATAAATTGCTTGGTGTTTTAGGGCATAGTCTGATATGTGTTTAGTCGTTAATTCAATCATTTAGTATGTGTTTAGTTTATAATTATGTTAGTTTGTTAATTATTTACGTTTTAAGTATTTTGATTGATGGATTACTTTTGTCAAATTTTAATATTTATAACCTCGATAATTCTGCAAGCACAGAAGTAGTTCGCATAGTATCTATGATATCATTCCCACGAAGAGGGTAATCTAATCCTAAAATCTAAGGCTTAACTAAATTTCACACTAAATCAAAATAAACAACTAATGCAGAAATTTAACCAATCAAACAAACAATATTAACGAAGCACCCCCTCACCGTAGGGTATACACCGGGACGCCCGTAGGTCATCCCGATACATATCCTACGATAAGGGTGCGCT
>JAOSBN010000008.1:26648591-26665583 GCA_027563595.1 Erythroxylum suave | reverse complement strand
TTTTCAGTGTACAAGATTTCATGTTGATGAAATAAAGGTACATGTTAAAATATTGTCACATGACGTGACAGCCTAGAAGGGAAATAAATTTATTTGAAATGTATATTATGAGGATAATATAAATTTCATGAAATATAAATTTATTTATAGCCAAAACCCAAAAGAATTTATTTTAACAAATGAAGAGAGAGATGTGTTATTATAGCCATCAAATTCGTGACAGAATTTAAGGTGATATTGAACAGGAATTTGGAAGGTCAAAAGATAACTATTCTGTACAAATGACTATCAATTTTGTAGCCCTTGAAGTGTAGAAGCTAATGGTGAAGGTTTCAGGTCGTTTGGACTTCTCTAGAAGAAGTTATCACCGTTCTAGTACCGAAAGGTCAGGAATTAAGTATGCTGTTTCAAAACTGTTCTTGATTTAATTGCCATAAATACTGTGGGAATTTAAAGAATATTTTGAGGCTATACGAACATTACATCTGGTCAGACTTGGATATAGAGTTTTTTTTGGGTTGGCCATTGTTCTCTTTCATAACTTGTTAAAACAATTATTGATTGAGTAATCGATTAAGAAACGGGTGACAAAGCTAGGCACAGACGAAGAGAACACTAGCATAAACTCGGCATCCTTCTTGTTTCGGATTCAAGGTGAACCGAAGAGGAATACAGCTTTGTTAGAGACCAAACGTATGGTTTAACAATCCCTCTTGTAGGAATATAAACTTGATTGTGATGCAAACAAAATACAAGGAGAAATAGCAATAATAGAAATGATCCTTGTTGTGATTGGATTAAAAATTTTAAATTTTACCCGATCCACATCATGAAATCCCTTCAATTGGTATCACAGCTTTTTCTTTAATTATTTCTAATTAGACTATTTTATTATGTAAGTGCTTAATCAATTGTTCTTTTGTATTGCTATTCTAAAGGATTCGGTATTGAATTTGTTTTCGATTTTGTAAAATTGTCACAGGCTTAGTTACTTATTTTTGTGTTTTCTAAAATTATTATATCAATGAAAGTATCTTAGAACATAATTCTTATATAGATTAAAGTCTCTGGATAGATCTATAGAGTAAAATAAAAATGAGAAAAATAGAGGGTTGTTGGAATTTTTCAGCAACAGTGACTATTTTTAGCTCAAATTCCAATAACAATTTCTCTCAATAGGATTATCTTTTTTGAATGAAACTAGTTTCAAAATTTAGATAATAAAGTCTAGTTTTGAATAATGAAACTTGCCTGTACAAAAGTGTCATGTTTTTTTGTGACAAAGACAAAATAAGAACGATGCGCAATTTTTTTTTGATTAAAATAAGATATCGCAAAACAATTTGTATTTTTTTAAAATGATTAAAGGATTACTTTGCAAACCATGGTACAAATTATTACTGAATTCTTATAGAGAATTATAAATCATTTTATGGGATTTAAATGATTTAGAGAATCACAATTACTTAAGAAAAGAGAATTGATTAAAGGGTGCAAAATTGTGTATCGGTATGCAGTTTCTATTATAATTTTGTTTTGCAGGGAATCGAGTTTGTATGTCTCATTCCAATGCCTTGTTTGATGTAAATGGTTTGTGCGTGAATGTTTGATTGTAAGCAGTTTAAGAAGCGGTTATTAATAGGTTCAAAAGGCAAATTTTGTATAGGATTCCTTTTATTTACATCATATGTATTTGTGAAAATGAGAGGAGTTCCTAATAATTGCACTTAGCAAATTTTTGAAAGGATTCAATATAATATTTAGGATTGCCTATTTATTTTTATGCAAATTTTCATGTGAAGGTGTAAGAAGACCTACCAAACTATAGTCACTTTTAAATGTCCAATGGAAAATTGAGTATTTTTCCTTCTCATTTTATCCACTTTAAGCTAAGGATTATTAATATGCATAAGTGTAATTTTTAATCTTTAGAAATTTTGCAATATATTAGGATATATTATCAGGCCATTGGTAAATGGATTAGATGTGAGGCATTTAGTACATTTATTTTATGTAGATAGTGTCACCTAATATATTGACCAATAAGATGAGTTTGCTTAATGAGCAATCAAGATCTAGGCTTGAAACCTCAGGAAAATTGTTTAGTAAGAAAATGTTTTCTTAATAAACAACAAGAGTCATAAGGTTTAGAAAATTGCAAATGATTGCAAAAGAATTTTTCTAAAGGTTATGATTAGTAAAGGATTACTTAACTTGAATTTATAAATAGGATAAGGTCGATTTATTTATGGTGGGATCTTGAATATACTGTATAAAGGACTTTGTAATAAATGCAGTATGGGTTTTTTTTAATAAAACAATTTTTACGTAAATATTAACATGAAATCCTTTTGATTTATTCTAGAATGGAAATCAATGTACTTATCCAATCAATACTTGAAAAGTGCCCAATGGAGGGTGATGGTTCCAATTTTCTCGATTGGAAACTACAACTCCAACTTATCATCAGATCGGAGGATCTTGTAGATGTGCTGGAGCAAGCTGCACCAGTACTTGGTACAGATCCCTTTGATGAGGAAAAGGTTGCTTCTGAAAAGTGTCGCAAGGACGAACTGAGCGTTCAAGGTCTCATGTTGGCAAGTATGGTGACTGAACTTACCTGTAAGTTTATTAACAATACTCCAAGAGAGATAATTGAGCTTCTTTCTAAAATGTTCCTGGAGAATGCTCGTTAAGAGCGTTCAAAGATCACTTTGACATTCACGAGATGTAAAGTGACGGAAGGATCTTCCGTCATCCAACATATGTTGAAAATGCTGGGTTATCTTGAGAAATTGGAGGAGCTTAATGCTCCAATGCACTTTGACTCAGTTAAGGATGTAATCCTTGGTTCATTGCCTCCATCTTACAGAGATGTAGTCATGCATCTTCACTTGCATGAAAAGGCAATGACCTTGGATGACATTCATTAGACATTGAAGCAGGCAGAGGCTGATATGAATAGGCACAAGGGAGAGAAGAATGTTCTTGCAATCTCCTAAAATAAAAAGAAAGTCAACAAAAGAAAAGACAAAAAGAAGATGCCTAACATGAACAAAGGAAAAAGAGAAGCTCAAGTGAGCAACTCCAAAGGGAAAAAAAAAAACTCGCTAACTCCACAAACGGAGTGCTATTCCTCAACATATTAAGGAAGAGGTTCACACGTCACCACATAGTGTTCAATCCAATATTGAACCAATTCCATAAGAGATTGTGTAAGAGGTTCAAGAAATTTAGGATGAACAAGAAGGGCCATAAGAATTGAAAAGGTCAACAAGATCTATAAAAAAACCTGATTTCTATCTAGGGCTTTATGAGATATTGGTAATGGATACCGAAGATCCAACGACCTTTCAAGAAGCAATGAATAGAGATGACTCAAAATCATGGTACAAAACCATGAAATCTGAAATGCAAGCCATGTATGACAACTAAGTATGGGTCTTGGCAGATCTTCCTCAAGGCAAGAAAGCCATTCAAAACAAATGGATTTTCAAGAGAAAGATGGACATGGATGGAAACATGATAACATACAAGGCAAGACTTGTAACGAAATGATTCATTCAAGTTCAAGGGATTGACTATGATGAAACATTTTCTCTTGTTGCAATGTTTAAGTCTATTCGGATATTACTAGCCATTGCTGCATTTTATGACTATGAAATATGACAAATGGATGTCAAAACTGCCTTCCATAATGGGAATTTGGAAGAGGATGTATACATGGTACAACCTCTAGGTTTTGAAGATCCAAATAATGGTAGTAAAGTATGCAAGCTTCAAAGGTCCATTTATGGATTGAAGCAAGCATCTAGGAGTTGGAACAAACGCTTTGATGATGAGGTTAAACATCTTGGATTCATCCAAAGTAAGGAAGAACCTTGTGTATATAAGATGATCAGTGGGAGCTATGTACTTTTCTTGGTCTTATATGTCGATGACATATTATTGATAGGCAACTTTATTCCCTTAATGGAGCAAACGAAAACTTCATTGAAAGATATTTTTTCAATGAAAGATTTGCGAGAGGCCCAATATATCATAGGGATTAAGATATGTAAAGACAGGTTTCATAAACTCATTGGCTTAAGTCAACGTACATACATTGACAAAGTGTTGAAACGATTCAGCATACAGAATTCTAAGAAAGGAAATGTGCCAATGACTCAAGGTGTAACATTTAGCAAATCTCAATGTGTTACGTCATGTAAAGATATTGAAATCATGAAGGATGTACCATATGCTTCTGCAATTGGTTCCATCATGTATGCTATGGTGTGTACACGAATTGATCTCGCATAGGTTCCGAGTATGACAAGTCGTCATCAAGCCCATGCAGGTCCTACTCATTGGACTATAGTCAAGAATATCCTTAAGTACATGAACAGAACTATGGATAAGTTTCTTGTGTATAGAGGGAAAAGGAAGCTCATTGTAGAAGGCTACACGATGCAAGTTTTGCGACCGGTTATGATGATAAGAGGTCATAATTTGGAAATATTTTTATTCTGAATGGGGGTGCCATTAGTTGGAGAAGTTTCAAACAATCAACAACGGCTAACTCAACCCCCCAGTCCGAAGTGATGGCTACTACTGAAGCCATTAAAGAAGGTGTTTGGATCAAGAAGTTCATTGAGGAACTTGATGTGGTTCCTTCCGTCCAAGGACCATTGGAACTGTTTTGCGACAATAATGGAGCTATTGCACAAAGCAAGGAACTGAAAGCACATCACAAGATAAAACACATGGATAGAAAATATTTTTTCATTCGAGACTTCATAGAAGAGGGTAGAATAAAATTATTAAAGGAAGACATGGATAGTAACATAGCAGATCTATTAACAAAGCCTTTATCTCAAGAAAAGAGCGAAGTCCAATTTGATTCCATGGGTCTAAGGGAACATAGAGAGTGGATAGAGATAACAAATTTAGTCAGAAGGTAACCCTAGTCTTAGAGTTAATACATAAGAATGTATAAGAGATAACTTTAAGAATAAGTGGGAGATTGTTAGACTTGTGTTCTAAAAGTTATCTAAGATGATTACTTTGATATGTTATATTTATGAATTGAATGTTATTTATATTTTGTTCCATGATTTTTATATTTATTTATAAGTGTTCAAGAAGATGCACTTGGTTTTGAACCACAGAACTCTAAATTATATGAATATTCAATTCTAAAATGTTCACAGGTCTTGGATATTAGTAGGAACACTAATATGCCATAGAAGACTGTTGTGTTGATTAAAAGTATGTTGTAGTTCTGTAAACGTTGACAAAGGATTATCATTTAATAATGTGAATATGTGAAGGTTTCATATATTGAACAGACCTAATAGATAAAACATTATATGGATTATGTTTGTGTCATTAATGTTTTAATCGTGTCTTTGATTCCAAGATTGATACATATACCTTTTTCACATGAGGAATGTATAACGTAATTATTATTAAAAGCTGTTTATAACAAGTGGTGATAAAAATAATAGTTCTTTATATATAACTTGCTCCGAAAAAAGGTATATGTAAATAGCATCATTGCCACTCATTAATAATGAGTAATGATATTTTATGGGCCCATTGTTAAAGTAGAATTATAAATGGATCCAATATAACTGAGGTACAATTGTAATTTATAATTTACTTAACGGAGACCAAGAAATGATTATAATACAAAGATGACATAGTCCTAATTTGTATATTAATCATAATATCATAAGGCAAGGAATGGACACAAGTAATGTTAATGATAACATTACTAGAAGGATCATGTTACATAAAAGGTTTACTAAACATCTAAGTTGTTTGGGTAGCTGTAATGTATAGCTAGAATACCACTTATAGTTTATGAAATAAAATGTTTTATTTCATTGCCAACACAACATAGATCCTCGATATAGGTCATACCAATTGAACGGGAAACAAGAAAATATATTTTCAGTGTACAAGATTTCATGTTAATGAAATAAGGGTACATGATAAAATATTGTCATATGATGTGACAGCCTAGATGGAAAATAAATTTATTTGAAATGCATATTATGAGGATAATATAAATTTATTTGTAGCCCAAGCCCAAAAGAATTTATTTTAACAAATGAAGAGAGAGAATTGATGTATTATTATAGCCATCAAATTCGCGACAGAATTTAAGGTGATATTGAATAGGAATTTGAAAGGGAAAATGATAACCATTATGGACAAATGACTATCATTGAAGTGTAGAATCTAATGGTAAAGGTTTTAGGTCGTTTGGAGTTCTCTAGAAGAAGTTACCACCGTTATAGTACCAAAAGGTCAGGAATTAAGTATGCTGTTTCAAAACTGTTCTTGATTTAATTTCCATAAATATTGTGGGAATTTAAAGAATATTTTGAGGCTATACGAATATTACATCTGGTTAGACTAAGATATAGAGTTTTTTTTCGGGTTAGTCATTGTTCTCTCTCATAACTTGTTAAAACAATTATCGATTGAGTAATTGATTAAGAAATGGGTGATGAAGCTAGGTGCGAACGAAGAGAATGCTAGCACCAACTTGACGTCCTTCTTTTTCGGATTCAAGATGAACCGAAGAGGAATACAACTTCATAAGTGACCAAATGTATGGTTTAACAATCCCTCTTGTAGGAATATAAACTTGATTGTGTTGCAAACAAAATACAAGGAGAATTAGCCATAATATAGACGATCCTTATTGTTATCAGATTAAAATTTTTTAAATTTTACCAGATCCGCATCATGAAATCCCTTCATGTACAACAAGCCACCTTTGGTCAATCGATAGGTATCATTCATACCAATTGCATTCAATTATGCAACTATCGACTTTTGCCATCAACTGTTGATTTAACACACTCATTAGGTTTCCAACTCTTGATTTGTATACATCCCTTATATATAACGCAACTTTGCCTCTATCCACATTGACTTTAGGTTTGTCCAACAAATCAATGCTTCCAGTTAGGACCAATCTATTAATCCAGAAATTTAATTTTCAAGATTTGAACATATTTGTGTAAAGTGGGCTTGGTTTTGCCCAAAAACCCAACTCTAAAAGAACTCTGGCTCTTGCCATATCATTGGAAGGCGTAAGTCTTAATGTTTTGTTTAAGGGATTTGTCCTTTGGTGTGATCAATACTTGGATGATCTTGATTATGTATATAACATAAACCTTTAGATTATGGAAAACTCAATTGAATTGAGTCTATGTCTACATCTGCCTTTAAAATGCATTTAATGCATGTATCACACAAAGGAGGTTTAAATTTACGTTGTGACTTGACTATGCATCTAAAGTTCTTGATTCCATTCAACTCTTAAACCTAATTGGGTACTAATGTTAGTCTTGGCTAATCCAAATATGAATGTGATTCGATTAGGAACCTTAAAATTTAATTATTTTGATGTCCATATTAAACACTTTTATACTAGTTTATATACCCTTTTTCTAGTCACATTAGAAATGCTATGCTCTACTTGGCTTAATTCTAAATTAATCCCTAGGGTTTCTAAAATTACTGCACATCAATTAGTCATCTATAATACCCCTAGGTTATCTCAAATTTATCTAAACAATTTTGACATTAGCCAAAATTATCTTTATGGACAAAATCGTCAAGACAAATAAGTTAAGCTACTAGACACTAAAGAGACCGATTTGATTTTCAGAATATTTCCAGAAACCTAATTTCAAGCACAGGCATTAAACATGTTATTGTCATCAAAATAATACATTTCTTATCACATAAGAACCTTATTTAGGTCTCACAGCCAAAATGTATACATTATAAGTCATTAAGTAAGTCAACTCTATAAACTTTCAAAAAGTTGACCAATGTTGACTTTGACTTTATTTATTAATTGAATCAAATTCAATTAATTCTATAAAATTTCTAGAATCTTATAAACATTCTAAATGTGTCTAATAAAAAAATTCTAGAACCTAATTCTTTGGAATTATTTATTAATTAATAGGAATAAGCCAACACATCACATGTGTATGATACTTGTCATATAACTTCTAACACTAGTCATAACATTACATCATGCATGTATAAGATAAGCACTTTAACAACAAGTGTCATGCATCTCATACATGTGGCAACATCTCATCTTACATTTGCATGCATAAAATTTATAAAATTTTTTTTATAAAAATTAATATAGTATTTACATACATGCATGTTTATCACATTTCTAGAATTTCCAAAACTTCATATATGCATCAACCTGAAACTAAATTCGTAATAAAAAAGCAAATGACATTCAATTGTATTTGTTTTTACAGAAACATAATATAACACATTATAAAAATTTTTGTGAAAGAAAAATAGAAAAAATCTTTTCTAGAATTATTACGAAAACTTCAAAGTCAACACATGCATTCAGTTTTCCAGAAATTCCCAGAAATCAACATATGGGTAGTCAGGATATTAATTTGAAATAAAATAGCATATAACATTCAATTGACATTTGCTTTGACAGAACCATAATATAACATCTTACAAACATTTCTACGAAATAAAAACAGAAAAACAATTTTTCTACAATTTACATGAATTATTCCAAAACAACATGCATGTAAGTCACAACCTAGCAAACACTTTACACATGTTCAATACATCATCAAATAAATGCATAAACTTGCCCTAATACCACTGTTGGGTTAGCCATGGTTGCATGCATCGCATGCATGCAGATGTAGTGATAGTGTCAAAATCAAGATTCCGACGCCATAATAAGCCAGAAATGACAGAATCTAACATGCATGCATAGATATGTATAAAAGAACATGAAATATAAACTTTTTAATGTATCTCCTCCTTTCTTGTTTCTTCTCCTTGTTTGGGTTGTTGTGAAAACAAACCCTTCCTTGATCACCCAAGAACACTCAAAGAAAGAAGATGAAACAATATGTAAGAGTTTTAGAACACCAAAGTTGATGAGTTCAAGTAGATGTTCAAATGGGAGATAGATCAAGGTTATCTTGCATACATGTTGATTTATACAACAATTGCATAAATTGTATAAAGATAACTTAAGAAATCTTCTTAGTCTCTCTAGAACTCTTCTAGAACCCTTTCTCTATCACTTGAGTGTGCAAGAAGTGGAAGAAGCTTCTGTACATAAGTGAAGAACTCACTTATATATCATTTCCTGGCTTCTGTCACGTTCGTGGCCTTGTTGGCCTGCTTAAATTAAGCCATACATATTTGTTTTTCATCCAATCTTTTACGCATGTGACCTTTCGGTTCCTGATTATTTTAGGCACTTGAATGAACTCTTAACTTAAGGACATCATCAATGGTTTTATAATGCCTATTTGCTGGAATATAAGTTAATTAACACACAAACTCTTCGATAGTTAATTATCCAACTTATGAACCTTTCCATAGACAATTACCTTGTAATTCGTCCTTTCACCATACTATACCCCACTTGGTTCGGAATATGGGCTATGTGTCAACTCCTACGAGACTGAATACATCACATCTAGTCCAAGTGATGTTAGTTCTTGTCCTGAGATCTCATTACTCAATGTGTCATTGAGGACTCTCTTTATGACACATAATTGCTCTAGCCAGAGACTGCTAAGTAATGACCCTAACAAGAGGTCATGGGTATCATCTCCTTCTATCAGGAATGGTGAATCATTTATTGGCTACCTAATTACCTTCTAATACCAATAGCTATACCCAATCACCACCCTAAGAGTGACCTCTTCTTGTGGTAACAAGGAACGATGTCAAAGCATAGGACTAGTATCGAAGATATCCTTGAGTACCTCATGTCTAAGGATATTTGCACCATTTCTATGATGAGATTAATCATTGTCATTGGATAGATCATCCATATGATAATCTCATAGTGGATATCTAATGTATTTACTACCCTTAGTAAGCATCCACATATTAACTCTAAACATCTCATGCTTACAGTTTATGAGATCCACTGCTTGATCAAATTAAGGAGTATAATATGTTCTAGTCTGTCTGGATTAATAATGTCCTGTCTTATTAATCCTATGACTAGGGATTATTTAGATACTAACATAATTGCACATGATAGGAATCTCATTATCATGTTCTCATCATGATTTCCTTCATGCTATATTTTGTATAATGGACTTCATTAATTTGATTTTGAGATCAATAGCAATTTATATATAAACGGAATATCAAATTAATGAAATAGTTTGCTTTATTAATGAAAATAAAGTCAGTAAAATGGTGTTAAAGGTGATTGCCTTTACAGAACTACTCTAACATTGTCTGCCCTGCTTGTTCGACCACAAACAACTATTGCTCACCATCTCATCAATTAGATCCTCTACTTCATCAACAATCTTTCGCATTAGTGATCCTCTTGAAGCTACATTGATTGTGCATCACGTTGGTGGGGTGAATTCGCTATAGAAAGTTTGCAATAGGAATTCCTTGGGTAGGTTGTGATATGGGCACTTCCTTTACAAATCCTTATATCTCTCCCATGCTTCATAGATTGATTCCCTGTCACCTTGTTAGAAATTACTGATTTCCTTGGGGATTTTGGTTAAAGGGAAATATTTATCAAAGAAGGCACTAGCAAGTTGATCCCATGTTCTGACATTAGTTAGGATGAGAGAATGGTGCTAAGCCTTTGCTTTACGGTTGACGGTAAAACCTATCTATATCGATCCCACATGGTTGATGCCTAGACACCGCTTAATTTTGATAAAACTTTGTTTAAGAAAAGAAATTGTTAAATGTGAGTAATCTGGAAAATTAAATTAAAACTAAAAGATCAATGACGAATGAAGAACAATACCATAATTGCAAAATGATCGGAGTTCAAGAATCTAAGACTAGAGATTATTTTTTCCCTATTTTTTCTTCCTATTTTGTTGATTGAATTTGTGTCTCACCTTAGATTTCTGAATGAACCAATTACCCTCTCTCAAGGTGTAACTATTTTTCCCTAATTGAACTAACAGGAATCAATTGGACGATCTCTTAACTTACCTAAAAACTCTACCGATTCAACCAGTTGTTAAACTATCCTATGGGTGATCAACTGACTAGTCGAGATCTCTCTTCTAACTATTCAATTAACATGATGATTGCTAGTCTATAGGTCGCCAACTCTCGTTGTACAATCCTACACGAATTTCATCTCACTCACTCTCTCGATTTATTGCAAGATAACAATTAAGATGAACAATCATCAAAGACACGTCATTCAATTCAATAAATAGGAGTTCTACAAAATAGTTCAAAAGCAATCCCTAAAATGAAATTAGCCTAACATGGTCTCCATAACATCACCAACATTCAAACAAACCATTTTTATAAAGACTAGAAGAAATCAAAGTGATAGAAAATTGAATATAAAACTCCTTCTCTTCTTTGCCAAAATCTGGAATTTTGGTGTTGATGTGCTATTTAACCCAATCTTGATGATGATCCTTGTCTTCAATCCTTCCTCAAAGCTCCAAACATGTTTTCTTCACTCAAAGATGGTGTTTCTATAGAGGGATGTCATCTCTCTTGAAGATGGAGGCTTAATGATGGTTAAATACTCCAAAAACCCGAAGTTTAATGAAGCCCTACATATTGTCTCGGATTATGATTCCCACGTTTGTAGGAATTGGCCTCAACTCCACTCATCTTTTCTTCTCCTCTTTGATCTTTAGTTCACCCTCCAAGTTCCTCCCTCTTTCCTCCTACATAAAAATAGTCAATTCTTACCCTTAATTAAAATCAAACACATAAGAAAAACAATGGAAATCAAACTTAATGAAAACATACAAAATGAATCCTAAACTAGAACAATAAACAACAATTATGTTACAAAACACATATCAATTAACTATAAAAACATGTACTAATGCACACCTATCAACATCCCCATAATTGAATCTTTGCTTTTCCTCGAGCAAAAATAAATGCAACCATTCAATTCTATCACTTCATTTTTATAAAGATCAAAACATACAATCCTTCATATTGAAGCCAACTTAAATATCAAGTTAATGCACATATCATGACTACTTTTCAAGTTAATGCACATATCATGACTACTTTTTCATTAGTGTACATAAGCAACTCACAATTGGCATAATCACTCAAAGATAAGTAAAGATGCACAAATGAATCTTTCTTATGGTTTTCACTCATTTCTCTTAGGTATTTAAGGGTTAGTGTTTTGTTCGAACTTCCTATAGGAAACTACATTACCACAAGCTTGCTAATACACCAATTCTCCTCTACAAGGACTGCACAGATAAATAGAGCAAAAGGACTTGGTTAAGGTTGTAAAGTGGTAAGGGTTAAGGTTGGTCAAAAGAGGAGGAAGACGGTTAAGCACAAGCATAAGTAAAGTACAAAACGGATACAACGGGATAACAAAACATAACTCCTAGATTCCAAATATAACTAATGTAGTACTCTGCACTCACTTATGCTACTTGATTGTTCTTCCTTTTCCTTTTCCTTTCATTTTTAATTTTTTTCAATGTTCTTTCTTTTTCTTTATACGTGGAAGAACTATGAATCAAAACTACCACTATATACAATGTAGTCCACAAGTAGAGAGATACTCAACTTATCTTGGTAAAAATTTCACACAATCCTAACTAATGTTTTACTTAATAATTTACTAAGCTTGTGAAAGGGTAGGAAAATGGGGTTTAACGTTTTAAAATTTTGGGTGTTTTCAAGAAACAAAAGGTTAAGGTTTAATAGGGGTAGCAAGTGATAATCAACGGGAAGGTCATTTAAGCCAAGGGTTAACACAAAAAAGGCCTAGATCATCTTTATTAAGCATGCATCCAGTAGACTCAAACCGATTCAAAGCAAGTTTTGAAGGTAGTAACCTATAGAAGTAACACTCAATAAAGAAATGAAATGACTATAGATGGAGTCATATTGCTTAATCCTCACTTTAGCTCAAATGAAAACTCATTATGCATCTCTACACTACCTCATTATTCAAATGTTAATTTGTGACTAAGCTTATGTAAACAACCATTTTTCATCACTCTATATGGTTCTCTTTCTAATCAAGTAGCCTAATATGAGTTCAAGCATGCACTCAATCTAATTCCAACTAACATGATAGAATCTCATGGCACTATTTATCAAAGTGACTCAAATGCGGTTCCATTGCTAACACAAAACACCATTACTGACAGAAAGCACATATAATATGCCTAAACATGCATCCTACTCAACACAAATTTTAAAAAATTGCAATTGAGAAGGTTGATGTCACCTCTCCATAGTTAAAGATCACACTGTCCTCAATGTGACAAGTCAACCCCAAGTGAGTGAAAATGAAATTAAACTAAATAAAAATGAAAAAAACATAAAAAAAAGAAATTGAAACAAACAAATGATATCAAACTAAACAAAAGAAAAGAATTCAAACCAAAATTAAAAAAATTAAAACTAAAAAAAAAACATAGCACAAAAAAATGATATGATACCAAATAAACATGAAGCGAAATGTAATCACACAAAAGAAATACAAAACTTAAAAGTTAAAGGGTAAGAAAATCTTATTTAGGTGATGGTGGTGACGGTGATGGTGTAGGAGCTTCAAAATTGTTCCTTCCTTCTCTTCAAGCTTCATTGTTCTTTATGAACTTGCCATATTTGAGTGCCGAGTTCATCAAGTTGGGATGTCATCTGTTGATGGTTTGTGGCTATTTGGACGAGAATTGGTTGATATCAGTTAACCACCACTGGTTCAATCAATTCCTCCGCTACTGCTTCCTCCTCTGGCTCTAGAGCTGCGCTAGATGTGGACGGTCGGTTTGCAACTGTATTGGCACCCCTCCTGCTCCTCACTACAGTGCACGTATGAGGATTGTGGAGTTCCATAGATTGGACCTCCACAATCTCAGAGCATCTCAGTGCGCATATGGACTTTCTTCTAATATGTGCTTAATAATCTCTTCCTTCAATGATTCCTTTAACATGAGCTTCGTTTGGAGTTGATTGTTATGCCAGTCATCTTATTTAACTCCCCTTCCTTAGAATTTAGCTACTCCACTTGAAGATGACTTTCGTTGAGCAAAAATATGATATAGAAGTCAAAGTTGAAGTTCCCTAATCAGCTCACTTACTGATCCACTAGGCAAGACTTCCAATGTTGTTTGTTCTTCTTGCTTGTTGCCATCTTTCTCCTCATGTTCGCTTCCTTTTTCCTATACCCGAGTGATGGCCATGATTCTTTCCTTCGGATTCATCTCAGTGTTGCTTGGTAGACTACTTGCATTTCGCAAAGATAAAGCGCTATCAAATTGACCTACTTGAAATTTCAGATTATTGATAGATGATGCACGATTCTTCAAAATCTGGAAGAATTTTTCTTCCATCCTCTTTTGATTTTCCTCCTGGCTTGCATACATCCTTTTATGATTTTCCTCTTATCCTACCAGTTTGGACTCTAATAATTCCATCATTTTATCCATTTTGCTTTCTAGCTCTCTAATTCGATCTTGCTGGAATCTCGGTAGTCCTTGTGGTCTTTGTTGACCACCTGCATTATTGTTACTTTAAGAAAAGTTCGGGTGGTTTTCTAACTTGGATTATATATGTTCGAATACGAATTATTACCTCACTATTGCTGGCCTACATAGCTTACTTTTTCGATACTGCCAGCTCAACAGAAAATAGTCCGCTGAGCTGTGGTTGTTCCCCCCACACATCTCACATTGTGCTTACATCACCTTCACTGATGAGGTAGATGCTCCTTGCATGTTGTTGAGTTGCTTTGTAAGAGCAGTGATTTGAGCCTGCAAGGTAGTAACCGAGGTAGTAGGTATCATATCTTTATATTCCTTTTGTCTTTGTCTGCTCCTCTCGCTTGACCACTTGTAGCTATTGCTTGCCAACTCTTCCAAAAAATCATGAGCTGCTTCCACCATCTTCCCCATCAATGAACCTCCGGCTGCTGCATCAATTGTGCCCCTTGTACTTGGATTCACTCCGTTATAGAATGTTTAAAGCTAAAATTTCTTCAAGAGGTTATGATGTGGATAACTTCTTTGAAGTTCTTTAAATCTCTCCGATGCTTCATAGAGAGATTCTGTCACTCTACTAGAAAATTATTATCTCCTTGATAATCCTCGTCTTCTTTGTCAATGGAAGGTAGTTGGTGAGGAATGCTTGGGCGATCTGCTCCCATGTTGTGATCTAGCATGAATTCAAGGAATTATACCATACTTTAACTTGATCCTTCAACGTGAATGAAAATAGTCTCAGCTTCACCAAATTGTCGGACATTCCGTTAAATATGAAAATGTCGCAGATCTCCAAGAAGTTTGCAATATGGACATTCGAATCCTCATCGGATAGCTCGTAGAACTGCACACTATTTTGTAGAATATTGAGTAGTGTCAGTTTTATCTCAAAACTATTCGCTAGGACTACTGGTCTAGCAACTCTTTGAGGATTAAATCCTAGCCTTATGAAATCCATCAGTTTTCACTCTGGTCCTCCTTGCTCTCCTTTTTCAACCATATCTTGATTCAAAAAATTTAGACGCTTCGCCCTTCTTATTTCTCTTTCGTGCTCCTTAATATAGGGAAATTCATCTTCTATTTCTTCTTTCATCCTTTGTGTGCTTCTTGTGTTCATGAACCTACAATTACACAAGGAAAAGTATCAACAACTCTTAAACCAAATTAATCTAAATCAAACACGATACTCAACAATCAATCCCCGACAATGGTGCTAAAAACTTGTCGACAGTAAAACCTATCTACTTGCTTTATGCTAAAAAATCGCAAGTAAATAAGTTATGACTTGTATTTAAACAGAACAAATATCGATCCCACAAGGATTGATGCCTAGACATCGCTTACCACAATTGCAAAAAAGTCAGAATTCAATAATCTAAGACTAGAGATTACTTTCCCCTCCTATTTTATCGATTGGATTGTGTCTCACCTTAGATTTTTGAATGTACCAATTACCCTTTCTTAAGATGTAACTATTTATGCATAATTAAATTAACGGGAATCAATTGGACAATCTCTCAACCTACCCAAAGACTCTACTGATTCAACCAATTGTTAAACTATCCTATGGGTGATCAATTGACTAGTCGAGATCTCTCTTCTAACTATTCAATTAACTTGATGATTGCTAGTTTGTAGGTTGCTAACTCTCGTTGTACAATCCTACACAAATTTCATCTCACTCACTCTCTCGATTTGTTGCAAGATAATAATTGAGATGAACAATCATCAAAAACACTTCATTCAATTTAATAAAATAGGATTTCTTCAAAATAGTTTAAAAGCAATACCTAATATGAAATCGGCCTAACATGGTCTCCATAACATCACCAACATTTAAATAAACCATTTTTACAAAGACTAGAAGAAATCAAAGTGAAAAAAATTGAATATAAGAATCCTTCTCTTCTTTGCCAAAATTTGGAATTTTGGTGTTGACGTGCTATTTTGCCCAATCTTGATGATGATCCTTATCTTCAATCATTCCTCAAAGCTCTAAACATGTGTTCTTCACTCAATGATTGTGTTTCTAGAGAGGGGTGTCATCTCTTTTGAAGACGGAGGCTTAATGATGCTTAAACAGTCCAAAACCCTAAGTTTAATGAAGCCCCCCATATTGTCTTGGATTATGATTCCCACATTCATGGGAATTTGCATGATTCCCACGATCGTGAGAATTAGCCTCTGTTGGATCGAAAAAGAAAGCATGCTATATTTGGAGAAACGGTAGATTTCAAAAATTTTAAGAAATCATTTTTCCAGCGGAAGCTACAAATCCAAATCATCATGCCAATCCATACATAATATGGTATAAGGATAATAAAAACATAAACAAGATGAAGAGTATTATCGACTTCTTTGCTACAGCTTTAAATTCTTGCTGCACTATCCTCTCCTTCTTCTTATATCCAAATCCTTTGCTTTTGAATCTTTTCCTTTAGCAATCTATCTTCTCCTTGTTGTTGTATCCTCA
This sequence comes from Erythroxylum suave, assembly GCA_027563595.1. Taxonomy (NCBI): domain Eukaryota; kingdom Viridiplantae; phylum Streptophyta; class Magnoliopsida; order Malpighiales; family Erythroxylaceae; genus Erythroxylum; species Erythroxylum suave. Next base: position 26,648,600 of record JAOSBN010000008.1, on the reverse strand, counting down.
ACCAATTTG
>JAOSBN010000008.1:26625482-26639708 GCA_027563595.1 Erythroxylum suave | reverse complement strand
CCTCTCTCACTCTCTCTTATCTTCATCTCTTCTATTTATAATTGATCTCTATAAAGTAATTACATTTCTAGAATGTGATGCTCTTAAAGTCGATGTCTTATAATCTTTTATTTGTTGTCTTTGGAATAGATAATCACAAAAGAGCATGAAGTTGTAATCCTATAAACATCAATTATTGGATTGATTAATTTTGTTTATTCTCACAATTAAAAAGATCTAACAAGTTTCAAGTATTTTAGCAATGACTTAGTGGTTAAGGAATCAATTAAAGGACAAAAATATGCTCTTGATTCATATATTTTTATGGTATTGTGTTCTATTGTCTTTTGGAGACTCGTTTGTAAATATGAAGGGGTTTGTTCCTTTTTCTCTTATCTACAAAAGGTTAGCACACTAAGGTCAAAAACCTTATGGATAATGCAAGTTAAAGCTACCTAATTGTAAAACATCAATGTTCTTAAATTATCTTTTGGTTCCATAAATGGTCCATCCTCACTCAAACAACTACATTTTATGGATAACTATGTTATAATTAGCTTTTAGGCAGAATAAACAAGTTTTGATTAGGAAGAGCATTGGTCCACAAAGTTGTTATATATCATAAAGATTAAAGTCCCACTACTTCACATAAAAATAGAAAACTTGCTACTTCATAGATGTCAAACCTGACGGGGTTAAATAAATAAATCAAAAGTTATATTTCATTTATGAGATTGATTTGATGAACATATATATACATAACATAATATTATAGATCTTATAAGAATTTTTAGGTTACTAGATAATGATAGAAATATTTACAAATAATCTAATACATCAAATTTTATGTGTCAACTTTTTTTTTTCATGGTACTCTTTTAAGAAAGTAACTAACAAATATAGAACCACTCTATTCCATATGAGCAGTTGAAAGTTAGTTGTACAGAACTAAACCATCAACTGATGATCAATATGTTTGATTTTTTAATTTTCTTTTATAAAAATTATTGATTAAGTATAGAGTATTTTCTCTCTCATTCTCCAATAAAAGGCAAGCATTTTCACACTAAATATCTTGCTTAGTGAGATTTTATATCATATCTACAATGAATTGTGTTATGAAAATAAAGGAAGACATGCCTTCTAATTCACCTTCTTCTAGACCTTATTATCAATTTTCATCAACAATTAGACAACTCTCTCAACTTTAGCAAGCCTCTATAGTAGGTTAACAAAATAGTTAATTATATAATATAAACAGGTTATTGCATTTTGACATCTTCTGAAGTTATTCAATAACTCTAAGTTTCTCTATTATGATGTATTTTATAGAATATAAGAGCATTTGTATGATATAGTAGTATATTGTGTATAAGGTAACAGTACATTTAAAATCATAGGGTGATATTTTAAAATAATGTGATGGTAGATGTTGTATAATTTTACAGTATTATATATATTCTATGTTGCATAAACGTTAACATAAAAAACATAATTCATGTTTGTAGAAACTTATTTTTTCATAGGCTATAACGTTACTTTATCATCCATTAGATCTTACCTATCTTTGTTTATATTTGCAATCTCACAATCAAAAAAGTCTTGAAGAAAGAGAATCATTAATTATTATAATATTTATATCTAAATTGACAACAATGATCTTTGTATTTAATAAAATTTTGTTGATTTAACCTGAAAAGGAACTAATTTTTTGAAAATTTTATATGTTGGTAAATGAAGTAATGATAATGGGTTTACTTATGCTTAGCCTTCAAATTTTAGTTTCAAGGATTAGGCATTTAGATCTCGTATGTTCTTATGTATGTTGTGTTTATTTAAATTATACATTAGGGATGTTTATAGCAATGCTAACTAATGTTTCAACAATGTATTAATCTCAATGAAAGCACTCAATAGAGATTGAAAAATATCTCTACAACAAAGTCATATCAAGCAAACACAACTTCATACGAGATCAATCATTTTATATTTTAAGAAAAAAGTAAAGTCCAAAACACCTTATAATTGTTTTCTACCTTGTAAATATTTAATGAATTGTGGAGAGATTAGTCTCTATGAAAAATATAATATCTATAGGATCCAATGCATTGTACATAAATTTACTTTATTATAAATTCCAATTGTATGTTATTACAAAAATTTGACTGAGTGGGCACACCTTATGAAATTATTTGAAATAAGGTGTAACCTTTGTCTCTGATAAAAAATAAACAGAAGACCTCCTTCTATAAGGCATAAATAAGGCATATGAAAATGTCCAAAATTATCTCTAACACAAAAGACTTCCACGCCTTATGAAAGTGTTCAAAATTGCCTCTAATAAAAAAAAGACAGAGAAATTCCTTTCATAAAACATGTGTAGGACTTACTAAATTGTTCAAAATTGTCATTAATTAAAGAATCCATCACTAAATAAACTCATTTATATCTTGAATCCACTCTATCAAGTTAATGAGTGGCAAAGAGTGATACCTTATCAAAATTGATAAGGAATGCAAGAAAAAGCAATAATAGATGTAAGAATTAACTCTACATCTAAATATATCACGTATTTACTAGTGCATTCAATTATAATCCCTTATGGTTCTCAATCAAGATACTTACAAAAAACATAAATAGTATAAAAGTCATAAATCCATGGAAATTATAATATTGAATAAGCCAAAACTTGATGAAATGAAAGCCATAAAAAGAAAATGGAAATATTCGTTTGATTAGGATGCAACTTAAATATAAATTTGTACATAAACATATGAAAATAAATGCTCGTAAATTACACAAGTAATAAAAGTATCATGAGTACAACACCATAATTATCAGTTTAGATGCCTTAACCATCTATAGGATAGATGGGCATAAAGGTTTGAATCCCATAAACTCACAAAAGAAGCCAATTTCTTCTCATTCTTCAAAATTCTTTGCTCCAACCTCTGAGTTTGAACATTTTCCTCATTCTATATAGTCGTAGATGAAGTTGAAAAGATTCCACTGTATTATTATACGCCACAATAAATAACCTTTTGTAATATAGTAAATCTTAGAGACGTGAAGTAGAATACCCTTTTTTTCTTCTAAACAACTCATATTCTTTCCAAACATTTAATGTGAGGTTCCTTATCATGCACTTTGTGCAATTTATTATTTTGCAGGTCAATCAAATTAAGTTAATTATGAGTTAAGTGATAGAGAATAAGAGGCCTCTTCTTATTCACAATTAAAGAATTATATGAGAAACCAAGCACCAAGATTTACTTTCAGTTTATTCAACACATAAAATAAAATAAAATTTAGCTTTGTTTAATGTATTAGATATGTCCTTCTTCTTTGAAAAACTGTATCTAAAGAACTAAGAATATAAGGCCATATATGTCAGAACTATTAGACTAACAAGAATCATAATCCATTATTTCTTAATGCAAGTCTTCCATAGTTCTCATGACTTGAACTCTTCATAATTATCACAAGTGGCATTAATGTATTCCTCGGTTAGAGCATATTCTTCATCAATGAACCTAATATCAATATTGAATTTAATAATGGATAATCAAAACTTTTTTATCATTAATTTGATGCTTAGATCTAATCATTTGATGTTAGGATATAATCATTCTGACAAGTTTTCTAATAAAACTACTTAAGGAAGTGATCATATTGGCAAACCAACCTCTAGATTTTATTACAATAACTAGTCATTGTTGATGTCAAGTGCTTTAAGCTAACAAAAGGTCAATGCAATAGGATTTGACACAATTTAATCAAAATATATCATTGCATTCCATAAAGTTTCAAATAGCTTGAGTAAATTCTAGTCATGGATGATATTACCAAGTGTGGCAAAACTTCATTTCCTTTGAAAGAGACATAGAAAAGAGATCCATAATGGATAAAATTTTGTACTTTACATATAATGAGTACACTTTTTTATTAACCTATACAAATAGTTAGTTAAACAATGATGCATCTTAAATTCCAAGGGATGAATGACTTAGTCAAAATTAAGTGTATACATAAAATTAAGTGTATACATACATCTATACGTTACGTGTCTATTTATATCATGATATTTCATAGGGAACTTATTATTTGTTGCAATTCAAAGATAAAGCTCATTTGCTTCAAAATCATATACATATAATGAATCCTCCTTGTTTTGTCTAATAGTAGAAAGTTTTATAGAAAAGATGTCAAAGGAATAGCCCAATCGTCAGTCACAGAAAAATCCAATCAATTATGACCTTCCTACAAACAAATGAAGTAAAATATAAAGCAATGCAATTAAATTTTTAATTTAAATTTACTTGAAGATAAGTTCTTTATTACATATGGATGATTCATGTTGAATGACTATATTATTATAGATACTAGCCAATAGTTTATTAAATTAGGAATCTAAACACACTTTCGCATTAACTTAATTAGGAAGAATAAAGTTGATCAGCCTAAACCAAATTCACTAATAATGTAAGAGAACAAAAAATGTTTGGATTCTAGCATAAATATCCTTATGGAATCAATTAGAAATGTACTTGTTCTTAAGTTATGATTGTACTATCTTGTGATGATAATTAAAGAATTCAATCTACATTGTGACATTTTTCTATTAAATTATCAATAAATTACTTTTTAAGTCCAAAATTTAATGGTAGGGAATCAAACCAAATACAAAAAATTACGTAGAACCAATAAAAGACTATAATTTTATGATAATGAGTAGTTATTAGAATACCCTACTTCATTTCATAATGAGACACCCCAACTGAAAGTTATTAGTTAATTGTATCGATTGTAAGGATCAAAACCTACTAATTATAATATTGACATGTGAATCAACTCATACCTAACATCAACAATTATTATTAGTAGTAGTAGTAGTAGTAGTAGTAATAGTAGTAGGATGAATTTCACTTTTAAAATTTAATATGCATTTTGAAGTTATTAATTACAAATTATATATTACAGCTTAAAAAAATAAGAATATCATAATCAAAAAAATATTTTAAATATAATTGTTGATGATTATGAAGACATAAGTATATCCTCTAAATGATATAAAAACATGACATTTTATTTGTTAATCCAAGAATGTAAAATGCAATAGATGAACAACACTACAGTTAGGCTTCGCAAGTAAGTTTGAGAAAGACCTTATTCAACTTGATTTGATCAAACTTCGAATTTGGCTTGGGCTTTCTTTAATTATTGAGCTTCGAGTTAGGCTCAAACTCAAGCTACCCAACTTGAAGCCCAATAATTTAAAAAAATAATATCATTTTTCAAATTTAAAATAATAATAATTGCCTCATCCAAGCTTGATCGCGCTAGGACTAAATTGGAGTGTCTCGAGCCCATCAGGGTTATGGCCCAGGCTAAAATTTTCAGGTTGGACAATCCATTGCCATCCATAGAGTGGATCATCTTGGTATTCTAAAATTGCACTTTGATCTTCTTCTGTTTTTTCATCCTTTTTGTTGTTTCTCTCTATTTTGTTGGTTTCTTTTATTTGACCTGCTTATCTCTAATTGTCCGGTTTCCCACATTTCTTGCATGATTTGTTTCCCACTAGTACTTTTCTCTAACTACCCTTCAATATTGTCACATGAATATGATTATTAAATTACCATCTTAACTACAATATTAATCACAAAATATTTTTAAAAATTTGTTTTTACGTGGCGGTGGACCACTCTGCCGACAACATGGTAGTTTTATTTATGTTGCCGATGAAATGGTTTGATTTCTGGTAAGATTCCAGCACTCGTAAAATCACACCTTTCCACGTACATGGCACTGTGAGCTAAACAGTAAAGCTTGGAGGAGCATTACCGCTCCTTATCATATAGTTGTCACAACTCAAATGGGAACTTGCATTGGAATGGACATTGGCATTGTTATCATCATCGTCAAGCGTCCAGGAATGAGGATAGAGGTTGGTCATGTTCAAAGTGATCGATTAGCTGTTTCAACAAAAATTATGCTAAGGTTTACGTACGTGACAGTGGTCGAAGAGTCACGAACTATTAAAAACCCTCAACTTCATCAAAAATCCCTTGGAAACAAGTAGAGATGCACAAGGAAAGGGCAAAGGATTACATACATTACAGTGTCGAAGGTAGAAAAGCTTAACTGCAAAATCTGAAGTGGTAGTCCACGTGCAGCTAAGCAGCAACTGTGAACTTGCTTATGGCCAATATTGTTACCATATATTAATCCTTGAACAGGGTTCTTGTTATATCCTTTACATTTGAGGATGTGAAAGCCAGTGCTCTGCATGCCATTAAAAGTGCCACGAGACCTTTAATTAACAATGGCTTTAAAGCAGAAGGCAATATCAATGGAGGAGAGGAGGTGCCACCACACCAAACAAAAACGACTATGGATAGTTATGATTTTCAACAGATATCTAATGAAAGAACTGAGAGAGTTTTTTAAAACATCAAACGTACTTCCGGAGGACATCTTTTCCATTTCTTGAACGAAGCGCCATCAATTTCGTCACTAGCAATATTAATCATACATTGGCCCACCTTACAAAAGTTGAAAACAGACTTGCGAAAAGAAGAATAATACCAATGAATATGAAGCAACAGCTGGCGTGAGCCACCCAAAAGACAAATGCTTACAGAGCCAGACCTTCTCTTATACTTCTATATCGATATGGTATCGATAACGAAAAGAATTCTAAATTTACAGGAGCTATATGTGTATATCAATGATATAAATATTTAAAGCAACTGTTCTCTATCCACAGTGTAAGACGAATGCGAGGCGGCAATTAGAGCTGCTCCCACACCTGATCCATCTTCTGCCACCTTAAGAATGACATGCGAGGCAACATCTTCTCCCAAGATTTCATTCAAGGCTTCATGCAAGTATTCTCTGAACATCGTGTACCTGGTATATAGACTCCCTTCAATTGCTACAACCGTTCTTCTCATTTTCGTGTCACTTCTACTTCTTCCACTCCCATCACGGCCGATCTTCTTTAAGATCCCCACAATACCAGCAGCTGCCAGTCGAGCAGCCCTGCGTGTCACCACGTCACACACTCTTACAACGAGCTTCCGGACCTTCAAAGGGACTTCCGGGATCTGGATTGGAACAACCCACCGAAAGAGATGAGACAGAGAAACATATACAGACTCATTGACAAAATAAAAGTGAAATACTTTGTCCATGACACTTATCTACCTCCAGAGTTTCTTTCAAGACCCTTGCAACTTCCTTCAGTTCAGAAGAGCTATCCTCGTGCATTGAAGCAATCAAAGGTGTTCTACAACAAGGCACTGTGTTATTTTGCACGATGGCTTTATACCAGAAGCTTAAAATGGCAATAAAATGTACAAGCAATCACGCATGCATTCATAAATAATGTAAATGCACTTTTTAAGTTCCAACAAAGAATTATGTACATGCAGTCCACTGCAACACAAATCCAACCATGAAGTTGAGGCGGTAAACCTTTGATAAAAGCATAGACTAATTCATGCCATTAATAGAGCATCACACAAACCATGCCATTAAACGTCAAGTGCTCTACTTATGAGCCGAATAATCAACAGTTCATCATCATATTTATGTCCAAAGTAATTTACAGCATATTCAAGCCTGATGAATCCCAACTTTTAAGCACAATAATTTTTTGAGAGCAGAGATCATGCATGTACAGAATCACGAAGAGAGAGATTACAACACATACTGCAAACTAAAGGGTGTTGATAATTTAGATGATACACATCCAAAGACATCCGACTCCCGTGACATTCTGAGAATAACTCTTCTTACAATCTCACCCAAATACATTCCCGATATCATTTTCTCGAAGCCCTGAAATGAAATTTAGGAAACATAAGATGCTTCCTTTTTTAAAGTAACCAAAAAAGATGGAAGCAAATTGACTTACCTGATCATTAGGATTATGGCTATCAGCATCCAAATCAATGTCATATGAAGTTCTTGGCAGGTGAGACGTCCAGAAACTCCCCCATTCCATATTCACAACCTTATTAGAAGACAGAACAGAACAACGTTAGCAACTTTAGACTTATTACTGTCTCCCGAAGAATGATGGAGACATCCCTAAATCAGGTAAGAGAGAGAATACCATGCTCCCAGAAGAGGTGAGAAGTCCTTGACACTTGATGATTGCATCTGCCCGCTCTAAGTAGCAGGCATTGGTACCTGTACCAAAAATTGCTGCAGCAACAGTGTCTCCATCATGATAATGTCCAAGAGCTAGTGTTCCCACAGTATCATTAACCTGCTTAAAGAGAACAAAGGAATTACTGCTCTTCATCTTTCCCTCTCTTAATTATTGCTCATACTGAGCTCGACACTCACTTCCCCCAGATTTTAAAAAAAAAAAGATTCAGTCCTGACCGTATAAGAACATTAAACCAGAAATAACAGTCCATATCACAAGCCTTCATCAAACAAACTCCAAGCGTCACAGGTTCAGCACAAATCCTTAGTCAAAAATCTCCTAAACTTCAAAAGGTCATAACTGAACTTTTCATTTTGAGATGGAATACTCACCAATGCCGTAACCTCCATATCTAAACCCTTCCTGTTCAGCGCTGCCTGTAAACATTCAACCACCTCTTTTCCAACCTAAAATTAGAAGAACAATATGTAAATAAACAGCACAAAACAGCTTCCTGCATAATACTCAATCCAGCATTTTGTAAGTTTCTAGATAATTTTTATTCAGATACTGACTGCATCATAAGGCACAACACAGTATGAAAGTAGGAGAGATGCTGCTCATAGCAAGAGAATACGAAGCAAACTTCAAACAAAAATAAGTTTGACCTCAAAAGTAATGATTCTGAGCACTTGACGAACAGTTTGACCTCAAAAGTAATGATTCTAAGCACTTGACGAACAGTCATGGCATAAGATTTCTTACTAACCAGGTCCTCAATAACAAATCCCTTTGTCCATTTGATAAGAGTCCCCGAGCGAAAAGAAAGTTGCTTCACCGGAAAAGAGAACGTAAACCCAAGTTCTCTGGTTTTAGACAACGAAAGCTCAGAACCACTTTCTACTTTGTCAACGAATTGCTTCAATGTTGAAGCAATAAAGTCAAACAAATCCTGCAGGAAGAAATCCATGATAAATCCATTTTAATATTGTCATACTGTAACGCTTTTTCGAACAAAGGATGTCAAAGTTGGGAAAAAATAAGTGTGAAGTCTAAGCTGATCACCTCACTTGTGCTCTCCATCAAATGTTGGGGAATTGGTTGTCGTTCCACATTTTTTGATAAGATCAAGGATCTTCTGCCTCCTAGCTGAACCCGCAAGACCCTAAAATTAGTACCTCCAACATCTAGAGCATAATAAGCTCCTATCTCACTCCTGACAATAACATCAAAAACCAATTGTGGATACAACATAAGCAGAAGCTAGAATAATATCATTAATCATTCCATATAAAGAAACAAGTATTTACTGAAACAAGGAAATGTGAACTAAAAATAGAACACAATGAAATAGAATGTGAGACTCATGTTTGATATTGAAAGTAGAAAATAAACATCTATGAGTTGGTACTTTAAGAATCAAACTCCTAAACTACAGCCCATTGTGGAAAGAAGTAGAAACTCATGGATAAATCCGTGCCCTAGTTGCAGATTACATCCAAAGGACAATTGAGACAAGAATCTGCAAAACTATCTGTATATCAGCAATGGAATGTTGCAAAACAGAAAACAGACAAAGAGTCTTAGAATTAAATTTTTTGTAAACAAATACCCCAATAGAGTACTTAGAACAAATAGATTCCACGTCAAGGAGAATGGCAAGCAGTATCCCTCATAAGGTCCCACTAAACTTATACGAGAATAGAAGGAACTAGACGAGAATAGAAGGAAATAGAAATGGCACCTTTTAAGATTCTATGAAATCTTATCTAGCAAGTTTTTTTCCCAAAAAAATATTCCCAACAAAATAGTTAACGGATATATTCATCAATATCAATGATGCATAAACAAAAGCGAACAATATACACGTTAATAGTTTAAAAGCAGACAGCTTTAAAATTAGACCCCTCCCACATACTGCGAGGGTATCCTCTATAACAACGAATTCACCATAAGGGAATAAAGAAACAAAAATAACAATGAGGAATGAAAGAAAGGAATGAAGGAAAGAAGAAACTTGTATAATACGAAGAGGTAAAAACAGCATATACAACAATGAAATAGCCAAAGTCGTCACAATTTGACCCGTTTGGACGGAAGTGTGTATTGACAACAAACAAAAGAAGGCCGCCAGGAAGAGTGAAGAAATTGTAACAAAACGATTACAAAATTTCAACCACAACTACAAAGTATTGATAAGAGACCAACAGGCTGGGGCATCAATCTCGATTCTCAACTGAAAAAAGGAGATAAAGATAAATGAAAAAAGAAGTACACCCCACAAAAGCATACCGAACCCGCAAGGTACCCATTAAATGAAATAGCAAAACCAAGGAAGAAAGCATAAATCTTTTGACCGAAGAAACAATATACAGTAAGCATACACATATCATCGACATACTAGAACATCATCTAATCACTCCAGGATTGCCACACTGACCTAGAAGCAATCACCAATCCTTTAAGAAAACATAACGAAAGCCCGCCTAACTCCAAAATACATCTCCACAAACAAAGTAGGCAAAAAGAAAAGAGCACCACTATCATTAGACAAAACAGAAAGATGGATTACCCGGTAGGCAAACGGTCAACAAAAGTGAGCAACATTTTAAGCTTCGACCCTCCTTCTGAGGCCAACCCAGCATGCATTTCCACATCCATAGCATCAACAACTTGCCTCAGCCTTCCTACAGTTGTCTCACAATACTCCTCCAACTCTCTCAATATCCCCACGACTCTCTTCCACTTCTTCCTACTCTTCACTCTCCTTCCCACCATCAACCCCGCCACAGCACACGCCACCACCGCCAGCCCCACCGCCACTCCCACCGCCACCTTCCCCATCAAACCACCAACAACTCCTTCACTAATACTTATCACTACCAATCAGTCCCAACAGGGAAACGGCGACGTTTCATGGTTAAAAAACTTAAAGCTCGCAGCTTTCATTGTATATGGACCCCAAAATGGAAACTTCCACTCCTTTCCTTCTTTCCGTCTAGGGCGGTTTCAGCCTCTCGCAGGCGGTGCCTTAAACGATTAATCGCCGGTGAAAGTGGTTACTGTCGATGACCTGTTCGAGGAAAGGTTTAAATAAAAGAGAGTTATTTTTCTTGTTCCGAGTTTTCTTTATTTGGTGTAGAGAGAGAAGGAGGTGGTTTGCATCTTAGTAGTGTTGAGAACGAACTCAGAAGTACTTATATAGACAATGAAATGACATGTTTGCCCTTGTAGATGCCAATGAATGACGGATTTGTTAAGACGGACTTATTTTATGATATTTTCACCGTTCATGAAATCAGACTATTTTAGGTTAACGGGATTTTTGACTTGTTTTTGCTTCTGTTGGGGTTGGGTGGACGCTACTGCCCACTCGAAACGTAAGATATTTCTCCTCCAGCCACTTGTGTAGGCTGAGCCTGAGGAAGCTTATCCTTAAATTGTTACATTCTAGTGGCGAATAGCATGTATGCAAAGTATAGATACTGTACTACCTCCTATTTACAAGCTTTTTCATCTACTTAGAAAGAAAAAAGAAAAGGGTTTTGCTTTTGACCCAAACTTTGAAAGGTGATGTCCTTGATTGTGTTTGACTTGGATTGATTAAGACATTTCTAAAGCGGAGAGTGCAAGGAGGGTTGGGAGTGGGACTAGTTGCTTGTTGTGATTGTTTAAGAACATTAGGGGAAAAATTAAAAAAAAAAATTAGTGATTGTGACCTCTCATTGTGTCTTAGGTTTAAAACATTACCAACTCCAACTAAGGCGTGTCCATTTTGCGTTCGTGCACAAAACAATATCATCATGAGTTTGAACATATTGAAGAGTCGGTTAGTTGTTGTTGATAGCTATTGGCATTGGTGAATACTTTTCCATCCTTACGTATTTCAATTTCGGTGGGAACTTTGTCAATTATTTGTGTGGTCGATGTGGAATTTGCATGCACTTTGGTTTTAAACCAAGTTGGCATATAAGAAAACGGCAGCAAGGCTAGGAGAAAGCATGCTTTCTTCTCTCGCAATTACAAAACGGAGTTTCCACATAAAAGTTGACTTCATAAATGGCAATGACGTCACTCGTTATGTTAGATGATAGTAATACAACTCTCTTTTACCAATACAAAAGCCTTACCTTAGCTTACATAAAATTTAGAGAAATCTAATAATACCAAGTATTCACTTTATTTAATTAAAAAATATATAAATGTGCATCAAAAAATAAGGAAAATAAACATAAAAATGTAATAAACATCCTAAATAACCCTTAACAGCGTCATAAACAGAATAAATTGGTGGGGACCCATTTGTCAAAAAGGGAAAGGGACAAGGGCAAAATAGGAAAGAAAAAAAAAAAGGGAACCTTTTGCATTTAGGTTTTGATTCGGTTTTGTGTGGGGTTTTGAAGTTCCCAAATGCTCAGAGAGACAGCTGCATTCTATTTATTTAGGCCAAAAGCACCAAAAAATGCAACAGAATCATGAAAAACATGAAACCGTGCAGAATAAAACGGCGACGTTTAGCTACATATTTAAGTATTGTACGTATATTAGTGCCAGCTGTGTCCCCGCGAAGTCCAGCTGTGCCACCCACAAATTAAAAAGCTATTGTCCCTCTGTCTCTGCGTCTTCCCAAGATCTAACCCATCTTCTTTTTTACCGTCTTAAAATTGTTTTTTAAAATTGAGATTTAGAAAACATGTAAAATTACCCCCGAGATGTTTATCATGAGCGTACATCGGAAATCAGGAAAGATCAGATTAATAAGGACCGCACGATGAACGAATTGGTAGTGACGGTGAGGGGTTGACTCGGCAACCTAGCCAATGCTTAGCTGGGAAAAAGATTTGGATGAATTCCAGCACGTGTAACAAAAAAAAAAAGGATTGATATATTCAAGTGACTGGTGGGACCCACCATCGAAAGCGACATTTTACTTTTAGGGTTGATTTAGTACATATTTAATTGAATAATCGTTACCTTCCCTCCCTTCTATTTGGTTGACCAAGACCGATTGACCGAGATTTAAAAAAAAAAGGAGAGAGAGAGAGATTTACCTAAGACAATCACACTAGTAACGGATTAGTTGCAGGAACGCTTACGAGATTTAGCTATTGCATGATTGCTCAAATGGGCAGTTACGAGTTAAGGTTATTTATTAGGATAGTTAGATGGTACGTGAGTATTCAATTCCTCGTGAACTATTAGTAACGTAACAATGATACTGTTATAATCTGAATGCTTATAAAGTTACGATTGTTAAAGAAATTTTAAGTTCGAGTCACGAAAATAAATTATTTATAAAAATATAAAAAAAACGATCGCTTATAATTGAAATCCTTCTCTCGATTATTGTAAAATAGAAAGCGATGTGTTAGAAGAAATTATGGGTAAACTTGAATTATTCTTAGGTTTGCTTTTACTTGCACAATCTGGAAACTTTTACTTCTTCTTCACGTCCTAACCTAACCATCATATAAAATGGCAAATATACCTTCCCATGTAGCACATGTCAAATTTTGTTAATTGCAGTTTGACTTAAATTTGACCAATGAAAACATCTCCCACCTTATTCTATGCTAACTGCTAAGCAATCCAACCTTGAATTTGTACAATTAAAGGAGCTTTTCAAATTGTTGACCGTTGACGGCTCACCTATAGAGATGCTAATGACATGAGTCATATCTTGCCTTTTTTAATGGCAATAATGTAAATATTCATAAATCATTAAATAGGACTATGTCAACTATAAAATAACATCATATATGTATAATAAAAAATTGAAGGACTAAATTAAAAATGAACTTATTATTAGAGAAAAATTAAGTAAAAAGTTCTTTTCATGAAATATTTATGATGTATAAACAAATGAGTTTTGGAGTTTTCGTACATAAAGATTTTGAGGTAATTAATAAGAGTTCAACATTATATCAATAGAGAGAAATTATATCGAAGGTAATAAAAGATCGATAATTAATTAATTTAGACATAAATGCATGCCATTATATATATATATCACTACAATAAAATCGTCTTTTAGCGACGGAAATTACCGACGGAATAACCAAATATTCCGTCGGTAATAAATTTAC
>JAOSBN010000008.1:26595649-26625382 GCA_027563595.1 Erythroxylum suave | reverse complement strand
GATATCACCATCGATGTCGGGTTCGGGTCTTGCAGGAGTGGGGTGCTACATGTTAAGCTAACAAATTTAGACTATAAGGCTTGAGCGATTAAGGATAGGAGTAGTTGGCTCTTCCCATGATTAATTTCCAACCCTATAAGCTCTTTAAATTGTTGAAGAGTGTCCATCAATATTCGAAAAATTTCTGTTGAGCCCTAGTGAATAGGAATAAGTCATATATAAAAGAGAGGTCAACCGTTCCAATTTTCCTACATTTATTATAGTATTTGAACCCTGGTTTGAGACAATTTTATGTTTGAACAATTTTGATAGAGCTTTCATACACAAAATAAAAATGTATGGGGAAATGAGTTCACCATGCCTTAATCCCTTATTGCTTTTGAAAATTCTTGTAGGTTCCCCATTTACTATGACGCTAAAGGAGGCTGTGGTTAGAAATTCCCCCATCCATACTCTAAAATGCTCAAGAAAATCAAATACCTCCAGTAGTTGAAAAATAAACTCCTTTCTCATTGAGTCAAAAAGCTTTCTTAAAGTCCAACATTATGACATAATTATAAAAGTTGTCTTTTGCTTGAATAACCTTTGAAGATCTTTTACGCTATTAACACATTGTCGCTTATATATATTCCTTTTAAGAATGCCCCTTAAGTTTCCGCGATTATTGACTTTGAAACTATCCTTAACCTTACAACCAATATCTTAGCTATGATTTTATACAAGAAGTTGCAACAGGAGATAGGCTTGTAGTCATTAAGGGAGTTTATCGTATGAGTTTTTGGAAATAGGCAACGCGTAACACGGAATTGAAAGATTAAAAAGTTTGGATCCAAGGAAAGAAGAAGGGGATAGATTCAAATTAACTAAAAATTAAATCTGATATGCAAGGTTTCAAATTTACCTACTCAACCTCACGAAGAACTTGTCTCGAGCAACCTAGATATCGGGTAAAGAACAAACCAAGAAAGTTGTTTAGGATCAAAATCACGCCACATTCTGATTTTAGTTGATAAGTGATGTTTAATTCCTAAGTTGAAAAGAACAAGAGTGTTTTATTCTCTCAATATGTCCGGTGGCTCACAAAAGATAATAATGATCAAAAAGTTCCTTTTCCTAACCCTAAAGAGGGTATTTATACCTAAGTTAAATAATAAAAGACTTAGGCTAAATAATATATGAAAGCCCAAAATAAATATAACTTAAAACAAGTCTAAAAATAGAATAACAAAAGCACGCCTAGGGTTGGTCCAACGCACCCCCAATGTCTGATTGTAGGCACACCGCTCCTCTTGGGGTTAAGTGATGATACGCAATCCAATACGATGGTCTTCAAGTCCTAAGTGAGTCCAATCAAAGGATTTGAGATAAATGAATCAACTTGGGCTGTGTTTCAGATAGCTCTCCTCCAATAGGCTTGGTGCACTCTATCTTCTCCACAAATTAGCCTACATGGGCATAGAGAGCCTCCTTGAGCTTCTCGATCCTAGCTTTGGAAATAGGTCCAACTGGAATGACAAGCTCGCCCCCATCACGCATGCCATCTCCATGGTGGTCTTTGCTTCTACTCAAATTAATCCCTCCCTCCTCAAGAAGATTCGTCCTCGAATCTGAATCCATATCAAAAGAAGAAAGATCAGTAATATTAAAAGTTGCAGAAACATAATACTCACCTGGCAGGTCAATCTTGTAGACATTGTCATTTATCTTTTCCAACACTTGGAACGGACCATCACTCCTAAGATCCAGCTTGCATTTCTATTGGGTAGGAAACCTCTCCTTCCTTAGATGCACCCACACTCGATCTCCAAGTTTAAAAGTCACCAACTTTCGCCCCTTGTTGGCTTGCTTCGCATACGCCTTGTTTATATGCTCAATGTGTTGTCTCGTCTTCACGTGCAAGTCCCTAACCATCTTGGCTTTCCTCTTGCCATCTGTACTAGACAACTTATGCAAAGGTAAAGATACCAAATCCAAGACAGTCAAAAGATTAAAACTATATACAAGCTTAAAAGGTAAATAACCTATGGTGGAATGCATACATCTATTATATGCAAACTCAATAAATGGCAAACAATTATCCCAAGTTTTCAAATTTTTACCAACTACAACACGCAACAAGGTACTTAAGGTTCTGTTAACAACCTCAGTCTGTCCATCTGTCTGTGGATGCAAGTAGTAGAATAAAGTAATTTAGTACCCAACTTTCCCTACAAAACACACCAAAAATGGCTAAAAAATTTAACATCTCTATTTGAAACAATAGACCTAGGAATACTATGCAATCTCATAATATCCCTAAAGAACAAATCAACAATAAGCACAGCATCATCAATCTTATGGCATGCAATGAAATGCATCATCTTACTAAATCGATTAACAACAACAAAGATGTCTATCAAATTCCTTCTTTGTTCTAGGCAGTCCTAAAACAAAATCTATAAAAATATCAACCCAAGGTTTAGTAGGAATAGGTAAAGGAGTATATAATCCATGGGGTTTAACAGTAGATTTTGCTTGTCTACATGCAATGCATTTGGCATATACACGCTCAACATCCATACGCGTAACAGGCCAATAGAAATGTTCATGTAAAATATCCAAGGTTTTAGTAACCTCAAAATGACCCATCAAACCACCACTATAGGCTTCATGCACAAATAAAGTACGCAAAGAACAATTAGGCACATAAAGCTGATTACGACGATACAAATATCCATCATGCCTATATAATTTTTGGAATGCAACATGCTCACAAGCAGCATACACAGTAGCAAAATCATCATCAGAAGTATACATGTCCGTAAGCTGCTCAAATCTAAACAATTTAGAACTAAGCGTAGATTCTAAGGAAAACTTCCTAGATAAAGCATTAGCTACCACATTTTCCTTCCCTTGCTTGTAATGTAGCACATAAGGAAATGTCTCTAGAAACTCCACCCAAGAGGCATGTCTCTTGCTTAGCTTGCCCTGTCCCTTCAAGTGCTTTAGGGACTCATGATCCGTCCGAATGACAAACTCTCTGGGTTGGAGGTAATGTTGCCACACCTCCAATGCTCTCACCACAACATAAGCTCTTTGTCATAGGTCAGATAATTGAGTTGTGTATCACTCAGTTTTTCACTGAAATAAGCTATTGGTTTGTTTTGCTGCAAAAGCATAACACCCATACCAATACAAAAAGCATCACATTCAACCTCAAAAGCTTTCTCAAAGTCAGGTAAACACATAATAGAAGCATAACACAATTTTGTTTTCAAAAAATTAAATG
This sequence comes from Erythroxylum suave, assembly GCA_027563595.1. Taxonomy (NCBI): domain Eukaryota; kingdom Viridiplantae; phylum Streptophyta; class Magnoliopsida; order Malpighiales; family Erythroxylaceae; genus Erythroxylum; species Erythroxylum suave. Next base: position 26,622,114 of record JAOSBN010000008.1, on the reverse strand, counting down.
CATGATCTTGTTCCTCACCCCATGTAAACCTTTCTTCTTCTTGACTATTTCAGTCAAAGGAGCAGCAATGGTAGAGAAATCTTTTACAAACGTCCTATAGAAATTAGCAAGTCTATGAAAACTCCTCACCTCACTAGCACTCTTAGGTGTCAACCATTCCTGGATAGCCTTCACCCTCTCCTCGTCAACCTTAACTCCCCTAGAACTGACTACAAATCCTAAGAAGACAAGCCTATCAATGAAAAAAGTACACTTCTTAAGGTTCGCATATAGTTTCTCCGGTCTCAATACGTTTAAAACACATCTCACATACATAACATGCTCATCAAGATTAGTGCTATATATCAAGATGTCATCAAAGTAAACAACCACAAATTTTCCAAGAAATTGACACAACACATGATTCATCAACCTCATAAAAGTGATGGGTGGATTAGTTAAATCAAATGGCATAACTAAGCACTCATACAACCCATATTTAGTTTTGAAAGCAGCTTTCCATTCATCTCTTGTTTTCATTATAATCTAGTGGTATCTAATTTTCAAATCAATTTTGGTAAAGATATATGCACTATACAATTCATAAAGCATATCATCTAACCTAGGAATAGGATGACGATACTTTACAGCAATTTTGTTGACAACTCTGCAATCTACACACATCCTCCAGGTCTCATCTTTCTTCAGCGCCAGCAACACAGGCACCACATAAGGGCTCAGGCTCTCCCTCACATGCCCCTTCTCTAGTAACTCACCCACCTGCTTTTGAAGCTTCTTTGTTTCCTCAGGATTACTCTTATATGCTGAACGGTTCGGGATCTGAGCTCCAAGCACAAAATCAATCTGGTGCTCTATGCCTTTTAAGGGTGGCAGTCCCTTAGGCATCTCCTCAGGAAAGACATCAGTATAATCCTACAAAAGAGAAGCAAAAACACTAGGCAAAGCATCAAAAGGGTTAGTGTCAGAAACTAAACACTCTCTATATCTCACCACTACTAGTGCTCTATTCTCTCCAGTTACTCTCCTCAAGTCCTTTCCTTTAGCAAACAAGCTCACTTTTCTCTCTTTCTCTTCTTTCTTCTTTTCTCTTCCTGAGCTCTTCTCTCCTGCACATTCCACTTTCTTTTCCTCTCTTATGTAATCACTCACCATTAGGCCAAACTCAATTTTCTTTTGGGCCACTTTTCTCTCTTCACTTTTTTTGTTCTCACTACCCAAACCCTCCTCACTTTTACTTGCTTTTATCTGGTCCAGGTACAATTCATGAGATGATAAAGGTAGTAGAATGAAATTCTTACCCTTAAACTTAAAGAAGTACCTATTGGTATACCCATCATATGCTACCCTCTTGTCAAATTGCCAAGGTCTCCCAAGTAACATATGACCAGCCTCCATTGGTACCACATCAGACAATACCTCATCCTCATATCTTCCTACTGAAAATGGCACTACAACCTACCTAGTTACCTTCACACCAGCACTATCATTGTACCATTGTAAATTGTATAGCTCTGGATGTTTCTTCCACGTCAAACCCAATTTTTGTACCATAGTCCAACTAGCTGCATTAGTGCAACTAGCCCCATCAATGATTAAATTGCATACTTTTCCACTAACTAAACACCTAGTATGGAAAAGATTCTCTCTCTGATCTACAACCTCATCTGTGGCCCTAGCAATTAATACCCTCCTAACTACTTGTGCTTCCCCTGTAGCGGCTCTCTCAAAGCAACTATTATCCTCAAAATCATTATCAACAATAAGCTCGGATTCACTACCACTATCCTCCGAATCAATCATCCCATTGTCCCTCATAATCATGACCTTCTTATTTGGCCATTGAGATGCAATATGGCCAGTACTCAAATACCTAAAACATTTAATGCTAGAATGCTTACTAGAACAAGCTTGGGTGTTAGGTGTACCTTTAGGGTGAAACCCTACATTTGGCCTTTTGGGTGTCTCCTTGAAATCCACCCCCTCGTCTTTCAACTTCTCCTTTGTCTTGGGAAATTTTGAACTCCATGATTGGTTAGAATTCATCCCACTCCTTGCTGCCACTCTAACTTTGATTTGTTTCTCCACCTTCATGACCATGTTCACCATGTCCTCAATCTTTAAGTAGTGCTGCAACTCTACAACATTGGCTATCTCCCTATTGAATCCACTCAAAAATCTAGCCATTGTAGCCTCTGAGTCTTCCTCTATGATGGCTCGGATCATAGCCATCTCCATCTCCTTATGGTAGTCCTCCACGGATTTAGACCATTGAGTGAGTCTCTAAAGTTTCTGGTGCATCTCCCTATAATAGTAAGAAGGCACAAACCGCTTCCTCATGCTTGCCTTCATATCGTCCCAAGTAGTAATTGGCATCTCTCTACGTCTCCTCCTAGATGTCACCAACTGATCCCACCATATTAGTGCATAATCTGTAAATTCAATAACGGCTAGCTTTACCTTTTTATCTTCAAAAAAATTGTGGCATTAAAAAACCAAGTCCACCTTCCTTTCCCACTCCAAGGAAGCCTCTGCATCATTCCTTCCATTAAAGGCTGGAATCTGCATCTTGATGGATTTAAGGTCTCCATCTCTCCTATTAAATGGCTCAACTCTCTGAGCTCTCCTAGGTCTACGTACCTCAAACTCCTCCTCCTCCTTAAAGTCGTCCTCCTCTGGCTATACTAAGGTGGTGGTCTACGAGGTGGTGGTTGCTACTCGCATACACCTGCACGCCTCCCTTGAGGTTCCTTGTGACTCCCTTGTTTAGGCCCATCCATCTGTCCCCTAATCTCAGTTAAAGCTAGATTGAACCTCTCAAATTATTATTACATGGCTCGCAAAGTGAAAGCGATATTCGCATCTCCCCCTTGGTTGTCATCATTACTACCTCCCTGTGATATAGTAGATAACATGATATACTTGCAAAACAAGGTTAGTAATAAACAACCTCACACACTCCCTCACGTGTTTCACTCAATTGATGTCATTCCCTTCGTATTTAAGTCACGGCAATGACTCCCCCAAATAAGCTCACACACTCTTTTCTTTTACCATTCAATCCCCTCTGAAATTCAATTCACCCCTCGGAACTAATTCTCAACTGATCAAAAGAATCAAAAGGGTGTGAAAATTTTGAACTAACTAGCAAATAAGAGTATAATGAAACAAAACAAATTTTTTTTGGATTTTTTGGATCTCTTTTTTTAAAACTCTCTTTTCATAATTTTTTGAACTTTTTCCATACTTTTTTTGAACTTTTTTTTCGTTTTTTGAAAAAAAATTTTAATGTCAAATGTTTCAAAAAAAGAAACAATAAGAATAATTGAAAACCCTAGCTTAAAATAAGAACAAGAAGAAAGATTGAAACCCTAGGTTGAAAATTAATTCACACCTGAATTGATGAACCGACGATAATTGGATGGTGATGGGCGGCGGTTTCTTAAATTCCGATGGAGTTGAATAAGAATTCTCCTTTACACCAAAGCTTTGATACCAACTAACGAGCACCATGGAATTAAAAGATTGAAAAGTTCGAATCCAAGGAAAGAAGATGATGATAAATTTGAATTAACGAAAAATTAAATTTGATACGTAGGGTTTCAAATTTATCTACTATAAGTCATGAAGAACTTCAAGCAACCTAGATAACGGGTAAAGAACAAACCAAGAAAGTTGTTTAGGATCAAAATCATACCACAATCTGATTTCAGTTGATAAGTGATGTTTAATTCCTAAGTTAATAATTTCTTCTCTCAATATGGCACGCGACTCACAAAAGATAATAATGATCAAAAAGTTCGTTTTCCTAACCCTAAAAAGGGTATTTATACCTAGGTCAAATAATAAAAGACTTGGGCTAAATAATATTATTTACGTGATAAAAGAATCCATTTAGACCATCAAGACTTGGAGCCTTATAATGTGACCTTATAGATGTCTTGTGTAGAAACCAAACTTATGAGGAACTCCTTGTCATCTTCTACCATGTAGATAATTATGAAGGATCTAAGAGTAAGAATGGTTAAATTGGTGGGGGATTTCTTCCCCAAAAACCTTTCAAAGTAGGCCTCCTTCTTTGTAACAAACCACTTTCATAAAGCATATGCCTGAACATTTAAAGGATATTTGAGAATATACCCTATGAGAATGACACGTTAGAACAATCACTTTAACTATCTAAGGCATCACACAAATCACAAGCATTCAAAGAGATCAACTTGTCCCATTTCATTTACAAACATAAACTTACATTGTTAAATTACAATCCATAATCTATATATATATTATATGACATTGGAGAGTTTACTACTCTATACAAAATATACAACATGAAATGGGATGCTAACTGAAAACATTCTAAAGTAGACTCCTTTGATATCATCTAACCTATCGTTTAAGCCATTATTGTTCCCAAAATCATAGTACTAGAATTCTACTAGATTGCCTTAGAAGTTAAAAATCCCTTGTACCTGAAAATCAATGTTGCAATTTTGATGAGCTTGCGAACTCAGTGAGTAAACCATAATCGATATGCTCACTCAATCAGGACACAAGGGCAAGTATATAATCCAATTGAAGCAATATAACACATCATTCAGTATCAAACCCAACATCACATTTTATCATATATCACCCAGTACAACATGTATACAAACATTTCATATCACTATTTCAGACAATCCAATAATTCTTCCCAATCATTCATATGATATTTGTAAAGTTATACATGCAAATGCACACGTGACTTCATTTTCATTTTTACTTTATTGTGAATACTTACTGTCCTATATCAGTTGCAGATACTAGGGTCATTTCATTTACCGTCCCATACCCATTGTGGATACCGAGTTCATTATTAACTAAGCCTATGGCTGTTTATGCACAATTCTTGAGCTTAAAACTCTTTTTTACGTTAGCCACTCTAGTCATAACTCCTTTATCTGATCATGGATATCAATGTAATGGAATGCATCAATTCACATAATATGCTATCAGTACTTTTCATTCAATGTGTTCATATCATTTATCACCTTCTTTGGACCTCAGTCTGACATTTAACATTCAGTGAAGTAAACATTCCATATTACATATACAATTTGAAAACACTTCCATATACAGTCCCAAGTATCAAACTCCTTAGACCAACAATGTCCGGAATCATAGCAATCATACAAGTAACCATTCATTAACTGAAAGTTAACCAAAAACAATTCAATCGTAGTTAGAAACATCTAGGGTAACTCACAGTTCGCTTTAGAAAAGCTATTGCTTTAATGATTTGGCAATGTCTAGATGTTGGCGATCAACTTGTGCTTCTTTAGTCATGCAATACACACATATTTTACACATTACTAAGTTGATCAATCATATGAATTGTTCAGTCATGCACATGTATATGTATCATGTTCAATGCATGCTTAATTGACTTTCCCAGGTATGTATCCTTATTCATAAATCTTGACCATTCAAACATTATATTTTGTATACTACCATCTTGCAATCAGGTTTACACCTTTAAGTTTGCTTGATTCACTCCAATTCATCAAGCATACTTTACACTTATCCTTGAACACTTTCATGATAAAAAAGCTTCTTATAACACACGCACAATTGTTACTTTAAATATGAAATTTCAATAAGCTGAATTTATACATGCACTAAACTTTTTCTAGTAATATACACATTCATACATTTACCCAATTCCCATTCATAATCACTCCATGTTCTTTAATTTCCATTCATCCATACCTTACACATTACTCATGTCCTTAAGATCATGTTTGCATTAAAAGAACTCATTTATTCCTTTAACAAATCATAATTTTTATATTTGAACTCAACCACATCAAAATAGTCCATTCTTTCTAATATACTGCAATTCATGTGACTATCATCTAATCCCTCAATAGGTTAGGAACTATTACATGCTTAATCTTTGTTTAGTCTGTGGTTATGGACCTATCAACTTTGGTTAGGAAGCTGATCGTTTTCTAATTTCTCCTAGCTACAATAGAGTTATAAAAAAATTGTTTATTTCTTTCAGCTTCCTTTATCCACAGAATTCTTGATCTTTTCTTCAATTATGAACCTATGGATGAATATTGCCTTAACATATACCTGAATCCCCTTTCTGTCCTCCTCCTTTAGGGCTCCATCATTTGGATTCTGATCAACTAGTTATTAAATCCTTAGTATATCTATTTTTTAGCTATTGACTTCTTATTTAGTACCATGTCCTCTTTGAGCATTAAGTTTCTTCAATTCTTATTTCACCCATCTCAATTTCCCGACGTACTTGAAGCTTTTCATTCCTTAGATAGGGACTTTGCTTCTTTTGTAGATAGCTTCATCAAATCCTACCACACTTGTAAGGAAATTATTAAATTTGAAAGGTATTGATTACTTATAAGAGATGAGGATATTCTACACCAACACTAGCGAGTGATCTGAAAACCTTGGTTCTATAAACTGCATTCTACTTCTGGAAATCTTGTCACCCACCATTCTCTACTCAACAATTTATCCAACTTCTTTCTAATCAGCTATCTAAATCTTTGATTATTACTCTAGGTAAAATATATCTCATCATATCTTAAATTTATGACCTGTAATCTCTCTATATGCTCCAATAAATCATATGAGTAATTTTGATCACTCGGATTCCTTTATACTTTCAATCTAATGGAGTTAAAGCATCCCAAAATAATCCAAGGTTTATCAGCTATTGGTTAGACTCCTTCTATTCTATTCTATAACATTCCTCTTTTAAAATTGAAATTGGAGTCATAAACAAAAAATGCCTTAACTTTGCAATCCTCTTACAATAATTGCACCTCTAAATTTATCATCTAGTCATATGAAGCTAGTTCATTCACCCTTACCCTATTGTCATAATAAGCAACAATCATTCTCCCAAAGTGATGGTATTGGTGATTCGAGAGTAAAGGCCACTTCTTTCCTAGTGCTTTAAGTTTGTTCGTACTCTCTTTGCTCAACTTTATTTCTAAAAAGCCAACTATTATTGGTTTGATTTCTTCTACAAAATATGCTAACAAAAGTTATTTATTTGGGTAATTGATGCCCTTTTCATTTTATGCTGCCATTTACATATGGTGGGTCTTTTGTTGAAGAACCATTGATCCTCTTTTTCTTCCCCGACTTTCTTCTATTATCACTTATAAAGCCCTCCTCGTGACCTTATTGGTCTTCCATTTTGTTTCCCAATTCCTTTTGTGTTGTTTGATTAGGGTTGTCAACTTTGTCAATTTGTTAGATTTACTCCTTTCCCTCTTTGTTTTTGTTGAATGGTGTTTCTTCCCCTCATTGTTTCCTTACTAATGTCGAGGTAGTTTGTCTTGGGGGCCATATTTTTTATCTTCAAATTCTCCTGTACCTCCCATCTTTGTTGCTTATTTTCATTGTCTTCTTACTTCTTAACTTCACTACTTCCTTGTATTGTACCCTGTTTTACATTCGAGCCCATTAATTCATCAAAGCATCCTCGCTCAAATCTTCTTGTTGGCTTTCATTATTTTCAATGCTTGTAAAAATATTGGTTGATTCCCCACGTCATTAGTACGGTAGATGCTGAATATAATAAAGGTCAGCTTTAAACCATATTTCATGTATAATATTGCTTACCTTATCAACATAAAAGGCCCATAATGGTATAACCTCTTTACATGAATATTACCTTTAATTAACTCGAAAGCATGCTTCCAATTTTTTGGTCATGTTATCAAAAGTTTACATTGGCTTAAAGGTTAACCAGTTACGATTTGAACTCGTTCTTGTCCGTGCAATTTTCCATAGTTTCTTCTTTTAATATTAGGATTTTAAAGTTTTCCTTAATCAGTATTTAACCTAAGACAATTATCTTTATATTAGAATGACTAATTATCCGTGGACAGGCATATCTAAATCTTATAGCTAATCACAAATCACACTTCAAAAACTCTACAAAGTAATAATCACATATCTCTATCTCTATCTCTCTCTCGTATATATATAAATTAACCCTAACAATAGCCAAGCCTCTTCGACCTTTTCTTTCTACATAAACCCATACGTTACTTTATTTTTCCAGGAATGCATTAACAGATGGCAAGTTGCAGTACTAAACAACAACGGCGTGGTCGTTTCGGGCCAGCGAAACCTCCTACTCCACGTATTACTTCTAGTAATAGTACTAATGCAGTAGTAGTACCGTGTTGTTCTTCATTGCCAGTGTCAGAGACGCATAACCGGAGCGTGGACGAGTGGGAGAAGCAATTCGGCATGCAATGGGCGAGTTTCATGGAGGCGAAGAAGTACACGCGTTACTGCTCTGGTGTAATGAACTGGGACGATTCTGCTTCAATGGAAGCTTTTCATAGGAAGGAGAAAAAGTTCTGGTCAAAGAACAATGTTCCCGACAATATGCAACGCCACCACAAGGTGGTTTGGAATTGTGGGGTTGATCCAAAACTCATCCGAAGGTCAGATCATGCAGAGAAAGTGACCAAATCTACAGCAGATGATAATATCAATGTCGTGTTTGCGGAGCCTACAGGATGGGATGTTCTGTGCGATGAGTGGAACCTGCCGGCGGTCTCGACTAGGATGATTGTCGGAGGTGGTGCGGTTACTAAACTTTCCGATAGAGGCAGTGAATGGAGGTCGGTAAGTAGGTATAGGGGAAATAATAGAAGGTTCTGAAGAAGTTACGAAGTGGTAGTGTGTAAGATGGTAGGAGTACATAGATGATGACATAAACAAAAGTAGTTTCTTAAATTTTCACCGGAATCCAATCTGGAAAACGACGTGTTTCAATTTATTTGGTATGTGTGAAAGGTGTTAAATTGCTGTTTTGTTTGAAAAGTGTGATTGATTTTGTTATTATCTTCTCCTGGATTCTAGGGTGTGAACGCGAAGATTGAAGTATTTTAGTATATCTATTAGTATCCATAGTTGAACTTGGTATTAGAATTACACCAAGACGTGTAACAGATTTTAGAAACTGGTGGAGAAGATAGGATAGATAATCTACAAAGAACATGATTCTCTGTTTTATCTTTCAATTCGATTTTTATCGTTCGATATCGATTTAATTTCCGATCCAGTTAAGCAGAAGATCCGCAACTACTACTACATTCTATTCATCTCCTACAAAAAAAATAAACGAAAAAAGGATGGTTGTAGGAATCTGTGAACTCTAAAAGTTTCGAAGCCGTTCAAATGAAACTGCTCATAATTTAGACCATAACAATATGATCCAGCAGATAAAACAACGAAAATTAGAATTGATGGCATGACTTAATTCTCATCTGTACACTGCCGATACATTTACACATGCTCAACTAGTTAGCAATCCTCTCCTCTCAAAGATTTCCTCAAGCAAGCCATTTTTTATTTCCCTTTTTAGCCACATCTAGCACACTCTTTTGGGCCTTCAGGAAGTTTAATCAGAACGTATGTCAAACTTTGTATTAGGACCATCAAATTTCTCTCCTTCCCCTTTTTACCATTTTGTAGAAAGTGTCTTCTATAGTTGAGAAAATCTCAGGAACAGAGGCCTTGTAATACCATCTCCATGTATAATCAACCAAAACGCAGCAGGATATCGATTGACATTCCTTGCATGTTATGCATGAAATGCAGAAACTCATTATCTTAACATCCTTGCATGACATCATGCTGGGTTTTGCTGCAGGATGCTGGATTGCCATTACCATGGTCAACATGTAGATCAAGCGTCTTCAACCCTTCCTTCAACGTGTGAGTTACCTACCATAAGATCTCCGAACCTCTCTCCATTGTCTCCTACTGTTGCTTCGTTCAAATGAATAACTCTGAGCATCCATATGCGTCTTATATGTGCCGCTTCCATTGCGCTTTTTTGGGGCATTCCTCATCTCCTCTTCAAGATCATACTGGGAACGCTGCAAACAGATGATAGGCAATATCATACACACTAAATCTCCATATAGACTGATTGAAATAAGAGGGACAAACTTCAGATTCTAAGCTATCGAACGGCTTATCTAAAGCAAAAAGACATAACTAAAGACAATATATGAAGATCTTATGCGAATGCGATTGGACATGACCTGATGCAATGAGTGGAAAATATACCAATTTGAAAACAAATGGATGAACTTATCATAGATAGGACAGGCAAAAAGGAGTTAAGAATTCAGAAGCATCAATATCTATAATCGAGCCAGTATTAATGACTGAAAGATCAAGATACCCAATTGAAAAATCTCTTGTTCTACATACGAGGGTACCATTTTATTACAAGTAATTCTTAATCTGCTAAGATAAGCAGATGCGTATAGGAATTGGTCATATGACATAAGGATCTGGGCAATATTATTTTTTTAAAAGGGTGAGAATTATAATAATGTTATGCTTATATTGAACCTTATTAGGGTCCGAAAGCACTGCATATGCCTCTCCTATCATTTTGAAAAGTCTATCAGCATCTTTGTGAACTTCTTCTCCAATCTCCTTCCACAGCCTATCATCTCCATTGTCACTTCTTGCCAGGGATTGACCAGCCTATGCAAACAATCAGTTTTGGTCAAATAAGTGGTTTCATAGCAAGCTTGTAAAAACATTGTGGCTTGGAAAATACCTTTTCTGGTTTTGGAATATTTAACAAAAAGATGCTCAAAATGAAGACAGAAATCAAACCTTGTCAGGATGATGCCTAAGTGCAGCTTTACGATATGCCTTCTTAATTTCTGATGCTGAAGCAGAATGTTCAACTCCCCTGAAATGAAAGATTAAATGATCTCAACAGACCAACCTTTTTTCTTTCATCAAAGTTTTGTCTATAAGAAATTATGAATCTTAGCAGGAGTACACTATTCAGTGACCTCAACAAATAAACTCAGAAGCAAAATCTACAGTTTGGAAATAGAAGAGGTATGGCATGTTATACAAGCTTCAACATGGAAAATTTTGGGCTTTCAACTACAACAGAAAATATTTAACATGTCTAAACGTCAAAATTTTATTAGGAGCCACATACATTTGGAAAAGCATGTAGATAAGAAAAAACATTATCAGCTTTGATTGCAGATGTTTCTGTTCACTAATGTATTAGAAACTTCAATTATAGACAAGTCTAACAGAGAGGCAAGATCATACATCAAATGCTAGAATCACAAGATACTCACAAGATGAGATACATATCCAGAGCAATCTCCTTTCTGGTTTCTTCTTCTATAGTAGAAAGGCGTAAACGAGCTTGCCTCAGGTCATTTGTCAAGTTTTTTGATCTGTCAGATGATCCAGATTGATTTGCCTTCTCCTCTACTTGCTTAGTGAGAGCAGTTACCAATCTACCAAGATCAGAAGCTGCTTGCCCATAATCCCTAATCATCTCATACAAAGTGGCCCGTCTAGAAATTGCCTGTACAATCATGTATGCCATAGAAATTACTATAACTGTTGTTGCAGATAAATCACAGTTGTAAATTCCCAAATACACAAATGACACAAAAGTGACTTAAATACAAAAAAATATTTTAATCAAAGAAACCTCCAGCTATTCCCATCTTTGATTAAGGGAAAGTCATCAAGATACGTAGCACATAGGGAAATGGATAGAACCAGCTCAAATAACCAAGCAAATTACATGCTTCCAACTGATATCCAGATAAAAATTTGACAACTGTATTAGAATGAATTTTTCTCACTAAGCTATTAAAAATTTGACAATTGTATTAACACGAGTTTTTCTCATTGAGGAGCTTTTAAGGCACTCCATCCAGACCTCTTAATGTTTTAATCAGGAATCTGAGTTGAAAATTAAATATGTAATAATAAAAGATTTGCAGAAGTTAAAGATTCTGCATCTCCAATGCAAAAATTTAAAGTGATTCTTTTAACTCCTTAGGGATACTGTTTCACAAGAGACTAGCCTGTTCGGCTGGTTTTCATAACAGTTTATGCATACAAGTATATAAATTTTTAATTATACTATTTGTATACATTGGCAGATTAACATCACTGAATACAATCATAATTTTCAAATCACTTAGCCTAATCTAGTCCAGTGGTTCTGTAAATTTTGCTATCTAGAAACCAATATTATCAGTTTAGGGAGAAACCTTCAGATAATTTCCATCAAGAGCAATAGCTAGGCTGCAGTCTGCAATAGCATCCGTAATTTGGCCCAGTGCTTTGTATGCAGCAGCTCGATTGCAGAAGCAGATAGCAGTAAATGGCCTTGACTCCACATTATGTGACAGAGCAGCAGTATAATGTTCAATAGCTTCTGAATGCCTTCCTGCTTGAAATGCTTCATTTCCTGCAGTCTGCATTGAGAAAAAGAATGCCGGAGAAAAGTAAAACTATACATCACACAAATTCCAAAAGTTAAGTGATGCATACTTCTTTTAAACATCAGAAAGCCTAAGACTCTTATCAAAATTTGAATCCAGGTGAAGGGGGAGGCTTTAAGCCTCCTCTATCATTAAGCCACAAGGTTTGGTTTAAATAGCATCTACAAAATGGACCCAAATTTTATTGAATAGGTTGACTACTCTTTCGTTATCTAGTATCAGAGGCCAGCACCATTCATAGTCCAAAAACCCCACATCTACTTCAAGTAGCATCTATCTGAAAACTTCATGCAAGGATCCATGATAATTTAATGGAAAAAAACTTGACAAATCAGGACCATAAAGTCATCCCACAGCACACATGCCAACCACATATGAAGCCGATGCAGAAGTTTACAGTTTTATAGCTGTATCTATAACAATGGTCAAGATAAAATTTTCCCAAAAGGGTAAATGTATTCTGGAAGAATATTACCTTATGGCGTAAGAGTTCACGTACAGTGGCAGCAAGGGGTATCAAAGATTCCAATGCCTTGCTATCAGTGGACGGACTGCAGAAGGCATAGCACTTATATCATTTTCCAAGAAATGATGACACAGGATTTCGCACTATGCACATGGTGTATGAAATACCTCATTGTAAAAGAAATCAGTTCCTCTTGATTCTCCAGTGAACTAATGGCTTCCTCAAGTTTTCCAAGATAGAAGTAGCACCTAAAAATCATGTTGCATCGCCAAAATCTGAAGGAAGCATCCTTTGTAAGTGCAGAACCATTCACAATGGGCAAGTGGTTATTTGAGTTTGTGGAAGGATAATTCTTTTTGGTAGCATCCAAAGTCTGCTCACATAGCTGAATTGACTCTTCATATTTCCTAAGCTGCTACAACAAGACAAAAGTTAATCCCTTCATGGCAATCTTTACAGGCTCTACATAATACCTGAACAAAACCCAAACCATGAAATAAGAATTTCCAAGTATCAGCAGAAGAAACACAAACCATGAAGAGGGACTCAGCTTTCATTTCAAGAAGCTTCTCTGAGTATGGACATATAGCCAAAGCTTCATCAAGTACTTCCAATGCTCTTCCAGCATCATCATATGCCCTCCTTCGCAGAAGTTCAGTAGAATGTAGCATCAGTTCAGAAACTTTCTGCCAGTTAGAAGGGAAAGTCATGAGTCCCAATATCTAAACACTAATCGTGTGACACAAAATGTCATTAATCATGAACAACAAAGCATGTACTTTGTTGATTCATGACGCATTAGAGAGACAATCAGCATGCAATTTGAAATATGAGAGGCTATCAAAAAGAGAAAGAAGAGCACCTCTGCCTTTTCTAGCCCCTCTGAAGCTTCTAATGCAATCTTCCTATCAACACAGCTATCACTTCCTAACCATAAACACTTCTTGAAATATTCTAATGCATCTTCAACTTCTCCCAGGGCAAGGTAACAACTTGGGAACAAAGAAAGAGAAATAAGTACAAGAAATAAAGTAATCATCAATACTAAATAGTAGATACAAGTGTCATAAACCAAAATGGAAAGTGCAACCTAGGTACTATCAAAACTAAGAAGCCAACATTACTAAATCGGTTAGAAAGAACTGTAAAAGCTTCTAAGCCACTCATTTTAGATTTACAGAACAAGTTGACTAACTCCCTGGATATGGTCACAAGATGCTTCGGAATCAACATAAAAGTAAGAAGATGTGGTTCATATAGTATTTACCAAGGAATGAGCTATACTCCTTTTCTAAACTTTCTAACAACAAATGGGAGACAATACAGTAAGTCTAAGATTGTGGACTCCTATGCCTACTGAATTTAATGATTGGGGAACTCAAAAAAGCAAACAGGTGAAAAAAGAAAATAGACATACTTTGCAGCTCTAACTTGGACCCTAAGGAAATTGGGATCAATGGCAGCAGCAAGCTGACAGTCTTCCAGAGCATCTCTCATTCTTCCAAGAGACATACGTGTTGCTGCACGGTTGCTATAGCACAACACCAAAGCCCTGAGACAGCTTCTAGATGTCTCACTTTTAGAAACACAATTTAAACCCTGGGTGTAACAATCCTCCGCTTTAGATAAATCACCATTTTTATATGCTTGGTTTCCCCTGCAGTAAGAGCACAAAAAATAAAATATGAACTTAGAACTTGAAACAGAGTAAGAGCTATGCTTTATAAAATGATCCAGCAACCAGGCAGACTAGGTGTCATGCAAGAACATAAATGAGAGAGGATTTCAAATTAAAATCAGAACAATCAACTGATAAGAGTTGTTACCTTAGCCGCCACTTCTCACATGCTTCTTGGGCTGCAAGCGATGCACCAGAAGTCATATCAGATTCCTGACTGATGTCTTTTACAGGAACCTCTGAATTATCACGAACCATTGAAGGAGGAACAGAGTGTCCCACTTTCTTCCCTCTTTCAGGAGAAGAAGCCAACGAAGGTGCAGATGGCGAAGCAAACTGTAAAGAGGCTGATGCATAAGGAACTTTTGTTTTTCGACTAACATTACTGGAATCATGAAAACCTTTAACCCAAGCTTTCTTTTTGGGTTGATGTTTAGATGATGCTTGCTGGGTATAAGAGGCCGTAAAGGTAAATCCTGAACCCCCCATATAATCTGAATTGGAAGCAGAAGCAAATTGAGTTCTTAAGTCACTATCTTGCTGCTCAATATTCGTGATTGAACAAGATTCATTTTCTGATGAAAAGAGGATGCTATCGTTGACAAGATCCAGTTCCTCGTTTGCGGACTTAAAGCTTTCAGTTTCAGCCCCAGAAATAGACTCTTCTGCATTATTCTCAGCACGACTTCCTTTCTCAAAGCAGTAATTTTGACCTTCATACTTTTCTTCTCTGCATTTGCTCTCTTCTTCATTTATATCCATGCATTCAGTTGCAGCTAGAAGATCTTCATCAACCGCCTTATTCAAGTCAGCTGGCTGTGAATCAGTTGATGGATATGGATTCTCAAAACTAACTGATTCTTCTGATGCCACAGAAGTTTCCCTGGAAAATTGACTTTCAGAAAGAGTCTCTCGATATGGTGAAATATCCATTGGGGAATAAGAAGGTTCTGAGATTTCCTGAGAAAAGCTTTCCCTTGAAACAAAATCTTGTCCCGACCATAAATGAACTTTGGTAGGTTGCCTCAATTTTCCCCGTTTTTTCTTCATGTTCAGGTCTTTAGACTTAGCACCAAATTCTGGTTTTGGATTTAAGCCTGAAAATAAATTTCCTCTTGGATTTGATGTTCTAAATTCTACATAGGGTGACTGAACATTGTCTAGCCTACTTTTAAAACTAAATTGACCAGTCTTCTCTGGTCTAGGTGGCACCCTGAACGCATTCCCACCAGTCAAGCCAACCGATGAGAAGACAGTTTGCATATTAACTTCCGATTGATCTCTTAGAACTTGACTACAACGTGCATCATTATTGTAAACACTTCCCTGAACAGCAAATTCAGATGGAATTGCATCAGCAAATTGAGCCAACTTCTCATCATCCCTCCTATTTGTTTGTACATCATTCTCAAAACCTCTGGAGGAAGAGAATATTGTGTCAGTTCGACCAGAAAATTCTTCAGCTGAACGTCCAATATTCATCTTGCGTCCCATCTCATCTGATAGTAGAGTTTCTGTTTCTCGACTAATATAACCCTTATTGCTTCCCTTCCTTCCCAAAGTGTAACCATCCGTGGCATTCGTATTATTACAGATATTATTGGCCTCCACAGAGTCATTAGTGCTCAAAGTCTTAATCCGATCTTCCAGTCGATTCTGCAAGCTCTCAGCTATCCTCTGCCAACCCTCTTCACTGTTTCCTTTTTTTTGGTAAATCTCTTCACTGTTTCTTAATCCAGATTTTTTCTCAACACTGGCATTGAAAATAAAACTGCGACCACTGAAATTTCCAGTCTCAGAAATAGTCAGTTTCTTCTTCAACTCATTTGTTAAACCGAAGGAACCATCTACATTGTCCCCATTTCCAAATCCAAATTTGGCATTACCCTGTGCATTCAACTTAGACCTTCCTTCCACACCTTTCTCACTCTCGTCAATGCTCAACTTCTCCATGCTCTCATTAATAACTGAAGTTTTACGCTGATCACTCTTAAACTCAAAAACAAAGTTGTCGGAGGCATTGATGTTATTACTTACAGATTCATTTTCACTGTCAAGTCTCAAAGTTCTCATTCCCTCAAAAACACCCTTCTCAAAATTCGACTTGCCAAAGTTCGAATTCCTACCCGTATCACTTTTATTCGCTCCAAAGGTAAATGCCCCATTGGCCTCCATCCCAGACATAGACTCACTAGAAACCGAAAACCCTGGCTCAACCAGGGTGGAACCCGTTCGAAACGGGTTGAAACCGGATTCCAGCGAAGTCTCTGCTGGAGGTTTCGAATGCTGGAAACTCGATTGCTTCCTCACCTTAACTAATCTCGGCCTTGAAAGACCACGACCCGACGATCGTGACAAAGACGTCGAATTGAAGCCCGGATTAACCTCATGTCGAGTAGAGCTCGAAAACCCAGAATTTAAATCGCCGAAATTGGATGGGTTCATGTCGGTCGACGAGTTTTGGTTCAAATTCGAAAAAGACCCAACAAACTTGGAAGAGAAAGAAATGGGAACCTGACCACTGCAGTTAGGGCTTGGAATCGAACATTCGGTGTCTAACAACGCCGGCGACATGTCAAAGTGGGAGTCATCAAATCAGACGGGTGACGGAAATCTGATCAGACGGACAAAATGATCGAAATTTGGAAAGTGCAATAAATGTTGACGGATTATTCTATTGGTGTTGTGCTTTGTGCTCTCCTATCTTAATTAGCTATTCAGAAAAACAAATTTAATTGGTAATTACGATCACAAATGATTTTAGGGTTCCTTTGATGCCAAGGAACAGAGACCGAAAGACACATGAGATAGAGACAGAGAGTGACAGTTTTCTCCTTTTCACAATTGTCATGTGTTCTGTCTCTTCTCTTCCTTGATTGACCCTCTAATGGTCTTTTTTCCTATTTTTGGTTTTTGTGGTTTCCTTGTCAATGGAGTTTTCTGTTCATTGGAAGTTCTTCTGAAAATAGTTTTTCCTAATATTTTATAATTATAATTAATCGGTTAATTTATTTTTTATAAAATTAAAAATTTTATTTAACAATCTTTTTTAATTAAAAATTTTTTTCATTCATATTTCAAATTCTTTAATTTTGTTTAATATTAACTACGCTTTATGATTTTATAATCTCGATTTAATATTTTAAATCTGAAATCTTTTGTCTTACTGATTTAACTTATTCTCCTTGAAAAATATTTTGCAATCTTATAATTCTCAAAATAAATTCTACTAATTTCAGCAATGGTGGATAGCTTAAATTTCGGTCCAATTTAACTCAACTTATAATTAATGGGTTATATTTGATTAAACTATTTTTTTTTTTGGCTTACAAGGGAAACGAAAACAGAACAATGCAGGTTAGCGGTAAGCTAGACCTCTGCGATACGGCATTCATTGCTTATCTAAATAAAGGCACTCCTGTAATTCCGTCGAAGGTGTGGAAAGAACATGTAATTCCGGTTGGGCCCGTAGAACTAAATAAACTAGGCGGTTAGCGCTGTGATTCCCCGCCTGATAAACATATTAGAATTTGACCTCCCAATTACGAGTCAGCAGCTCGCATTTGAGATTGTATAATTCAATATAACTTCTTGTACTATAGCAATAGTTAAACAACCGTTAATCCATCTTGGATGCATGTAATTAAGTCATCATTATGTCATTCCATTGTCTTATTTAATATTTATACTACTATTTCTCAAGTAATAAGAACAAGATGCCCATTTCCATTTCACCTTTCTGATCAAACAAGCTTAGTTCTTCACGTTTTTTTATTAAGGAGACTTCAGATCCTGTGTTAGGTAAGTGGAGATCATGTCATATAACCATATAAAACTGTATTTATATGGTTTCCTTTTGACTGGTTTTTGCTGATTCTCGTAAAACTCTAAGGCATTTGTCTTAGCAAAGTCATACGAAAACTGCAATTTGGAAGCTTATACAATTAGATGAACAGTGTCATGAAGCTACCAACACTGGAAAACCACACATATTATAGAAAGGATGTAAGGTTAGACTTTCTTCTGCCTCACGTTTTTCATGTGTTTTGTCTTGACGCTTCCCAGATAGCAGCTGCTTGTGCTCCTCGCTCATCCTCTTATAAGTCTGAGTCAAGCGCTCAAACTCTTCCATTTTCTTTTCCGGAACCAACTTCTTCTTCTCTTCTAAAGTAGCCTTCAACGACTCGATTTGCCTCGTGAGCTACTCAATCCTTTTAGATTTCTCTTCATGTTCATTCTGTAGTCCTTCCAACCCTGAACCCCTGTTCCCTGCAATTCGATGGCGCACAAAAACTTGATTAATTTCACAAATTCAGAGAAAATCGAAATTATAAATATTTTGATTTTGATATACCTTCAGAGCTGCCAATGTCACGTTCCATGCTTTTCAGTTTCAAGTTTGCTGCATTAAAGCTCTGCCTGGTAATGCTATGCAGTGAATAATTCTTCATATCGAGAAAAGCACTTATCAATGTAATGTTCTGCTCTCCTTTCCGGAGACCCATTAATGGAATCAAAATCCTCGAGAAGGAAATGTAACAGGAATCTCATGGAAAGATTTGGACTTTGCATCTTCTATCCAATTAGACAACATAAGCAACAGAGTAATGGTTGAAGTTGAAGTTAGTTTCAAATACTCAGAAAAAAATATAACAAATCACTAGTGTAATGCTTACAAATACTAACCTTGACTAAGTTATGTAGAAAAAGAACTTCAAGGACTGTTATTTATTTCTGTGTGCTGTTGGGTTGGCCCTTCACTTGATGAGCTTCACTCACCTGAATGAATTGAGCTTTATACAGTCAATAATCATGCAGAAGAGTATGACACATGAACATGATGAAGCAAAACCACCATGAGAAGAAAGCATCTTCCTTTGGTGGAAAGAAAATCCCAGGCCAGCAGACTTCTGATACAGTCACACGTCTCTTGAGCGACTAGAATGATAGAATGTATGTATCATTTCATGACTATGCTTGGAAAGATTCTTTTTCTTTTCATGTCAGTTAGAGACTCTCTTTATTGCATATTGAAGATAGTCATAGTGATAGGGCCAAATTGGATTTGTTTTAATGGAAAATGTTACTGATGTGATCCTTTTGTACCTGACTAGAAGAAAGAAATGCTTGTTTTAGTGAATTCAACGCATGCTGATGCTATTTGCCATTGCTGGTTTTGGTAGAAAATGGTAAAGAAAGGGTTACATCATCTTGGCCTAAAGAAGGTAAGAGCAATGGGCTTAGCGTTTCATATCATATAGAGAACATAGTTTGTCTAAAACCTATATTGGGTATGGGATTGGATATTGTTGGGCTACACTATAATGTGCCTTTTTGGTCTGATACTGTAAGTTCCTCTTAAAACTCCACTTGGGTATTCACATTATGAGTTCATATTCATTTACTCACCATTGTTAAAACAACTGTACTATTACCAACAGCGAAGATGCAAACTTTCTTTTTTACTTGCATTTATGAAAAAATGTAAATAAGTAGACATGGATATGATAATATATGGCTAACAAAGCCTTACTAAAGTCACTGTCAATTACCCACATGCGGGAATTAATCAAAAGAAACTCAAATTTTGGTTGGTACCAAAGGCTAAGCAAGCACATATCAGAAACTAAGATTACAGTTTTGTACTGCACAACCCAAAGACATGTTAACATCATTACCACAGCACAGTGGAGTCACTGCTGATATCTTAACACCTTTGACATAATAAAAAAATTTGATGTAGACAAGTCAATTATGGTGGTCCTAGTCCATCTGCCCTCTCCAAACGTGATCTTATCAAAGGTACCAGTGCAGGCAATCGGCCAATCATGTAAACTTTAATTGCTTCTTTTTGCAAAGTCAAAAGAAATAACTAATCCGATAACCCAAGGGAGACTCCTATTCTCTCGACATGATTTTCTTTTTTCAATTAAACGAAGTTGGGATAACAGAAAAACGTTTATGTCTAGTCTAACTTTGTACGTTTATCTTTTTACCCTCTTGCCTATCATTGCCTTCCGTAACTTTCATGATGCGTAAAGCAATACAGAAAACCAAGAGCTACGTCATTGTTTTGGCATACGTAGTTAGTAGATTGTTGTTTCCATGTTATTGGATTTAAGTGAATGGGCAAAATTCCAAAGGCAGAGACTGGAGAGTGGAGAGGCAGAGAACTAAACTAATTGCGGAAACACCGGGACCAGTGCACAGGGACAGAGCAGAATAAACAAACAACAGACTGAAAAAACAAACATTTCAATAAGTTGAAAAGGAAGGGAGTGATTGAGTTTGGTACCCCCTGGCACCATCTTTTATAAAAATGTCAGCAACCCATGTGACAAGACACATGTGGACCTCGAAAAATGAAATAAAATAAGACAAAACAAGTCCTCTAACCGGAAAAGTATAACTCCCCTCCCCTGATTGATCACAAAAAGGATCAACCAATTTAAACCAACCAACCCTTCTCTCATCTAACATTCTGCTGCTGCTTTACCTTTCTGCTAACTTTGCCCCATCTGAATCTGGTGGACTGGTTCCAATGTGGTTAAAACTATAACTATAAACAGGTAAAAAGCAAAATGAGATGGATTGGGAAGAAATGTGGCACGCTCAGTTCTGCCAATCCACTTCCATCTACCATGTGCTTTCCATTTGCCAATCATCATAGCAACCAAAACTGCATCTTTCTATTAACTAAGAACCGTGCAGTCTCTCCATGTAGGCCGTACATTGAGCTATGACCTTAGTGCTTACACGTGAGTTCTATTTAGTGTGTAATCACTCAAGGAAATAGATGGTCATATATCATAAAGATGTGTAACTTGCATTGTAACAGGATCATGTTAGTCTCTGGCCCAGCACATAAACCTACAAATGGGCGACAAGTAACAAAGAAGATGAAAACCGTACTAAAATTAGTCCACCTGTCCATTATGTATGTTAGTAGTATTGTATTTTGATGATGACAAAGATGGCAATCTTGCTGAGATAATCTCTACAGATCTACCACTCAGTGCAGGTATACTTTGGCTATACATCTCTAGAGGACCTTTCTTCCTTGAATGTGCTCTAATTTTCTGCAAGGACAAAAATAAACTGCGTCATCATTGATGAATTGTTCAGCTTGAGAAGTATAGGTCTTTCCAAGAATCAATAATATCTTACCCTAGCAAAGTTAAGTATCTCCTGGCCACACTAATCTTTTATTACCTAAGTACCTGAAATCAAAGCCATAAGCGTAAGGCATCTCCCAGTCAGGACTAGACTTTCCGGGTTCCAACTAGAACCAGACAAATGAAAAATGCAGGATATAACTCTGGCAGCTAACGGGGCAGTACCCTGTAATTTGTAAAAGCACAACTACTGAGAAGTCCCCTTGCTACTACAAGTAACTGGATCCACGGAAGATGATGCGACAGAGACCTTAGGGGCTTCTTTCATTTCCGATAAATCTGGAAGGAGGGCTGGCTGCTGGTTCTTAGATAACTTTGAGGGAGAAGCAAAAAGGCTATCAGGAAGAGCTTGGTCTACATTGTCCTTATGACTGTAAAAAGTTGGACATGAATAACATCGAAAAGAGAAGAAAACATGGATAACAAGGGAAGTACCAAAGGACCCAAAGGAGCTATGGTAAAAAAAATGCCTTGTGAAGATGAGGATTCCATACCATTTATGGACATCACAACCATCGGAGCTGATGACCTCATCTTTGATAGTCAAAACACTATTTTTCTCAAAGCAAGTTGCATTCACATCCTGCTCAAGATTCTGTTCATCAGCAGCAAGTGTAGATGATACACCAGCAGCAACAATGCTACCAACATTCTCTGCATTCAGCATATTCAACAAATTAACAAGATCAACTCTCCTCCCTTGGAATACAACAAAACATGTTTAACATAAACAAAATCACTAATTCGCAAACCTCCTAATGCTTCCTGGTATGTTACATCAGATTTAAAACCAGTATCTTGATTGGTGGCGTTGTTAGTTGGCAACGAAACAGGAGTACCAACAGAGAGACTGCGTTGGTGACGGTTAATGTAATCTCCCCTCACCTCCGGTAGTTCCAGGTTAATCAGTCTTCTCCCTTGGAGTTCAATTGCTTGCTGCAATTCAGCCTGTTCCTCCAACTTTTTTCTCAAGATCATCTCCTGATTATTATAAAGCATTCTAGTACCTGCAGACAAAAGATAAATACAACAAACCAAGATATAGTAATAAAAAAAACATAAGGATTCTGAATAAACAATTGCAGAATGTTTATTTTTCACTCACCAAGGTGAAGATCATACAGCTCTCTAGAATCAAGCCCAGATGGGCTAGAACAGAGTGGAAAATTTGTCCTTTCCAGAAGTGGCTGCTGGACATGCTGTTGCCTCCTGCTGTTTGCTCAATTAGCATTAGAAGCATTCCCAGGGGAAATGGTAAGACAGACAAAAGGAACAGTGAGAAAGTCATACTCGTTTGGAATTCTTCCTGTTCCTTTCTCCTTGTATGGCTTGACAAGAACGCGTGAATCACAGATAAAATGAGGGTTCCCTCTCGCCAATATAATCTTCACTGTTTCTGGGTGAACAAATGTAACAAATCCAAACATTCGTTTCTGTTGGTAAGGAATTCTGACATCTTGTACAGGTCCAAAAGTGCTAGCAGGAAAAGAACACTTTGTTAGATACATAAACAAAACCTTTGAAAGCTTATATGATTGCTTTTTGGCCTTCCATATTGACAACAATTAGCATGAAGAGTTTCCTTCGTCTACAAAACCGATACTTGCTACACCCATATAAAGAATTACTAAATTAAGAAGTCCAGAAAATACTAGGAAATGCAATTTTCAAGCAGATGGCAGTAAAGTGATAACGTATGTAGATTTCTGAAATGGAGCAATGTTCTTCCCTTCAAATACACTCTTACTTCTATTTTCAGGTTAATATTACTATCCATTTTTTAACAACCAGAGATGAGATCAGACACTGCTATGGCAACTACAGATGCATAATTCTGGAAGCATAAAAGATCAGGAGAAGTTTAGAAAAAAATCTAAAGACAAGAACCCCCTATACTGGTAAACATCAAATTAGATATTAACAGTTGTTAATTATAGAGCAAGAATGAGATTGCACACGTTGGTAACCTTCTCGAAAGGAAAAAAGGGCTGCTCCAAAATGCCCCATTCGAGTCCTGATTACAGAAGCCAGAATTTTAAAAGCATTTTTCATGGATAGGAATTAAAGAATCAAATCTGTCAAGTACAACTTCATATGCGAAGTAGGCATCCTAAAATTAATTCCCAAAACAACAAGGCATCTAGCATATATCACTGTCAGAAATTAGAGGTGATAGGAAGCCACTGGTCCAACATAAGTTCAATGCAGTTGGCTGTGATTATTTCTATTTTGGATTTATCATGACTAATCTTGTCACAGTGTCATTATTTTTAACTTAGTTCAATCACTTTATTGGGATCATGCTTTCATCATTTTGCAGATGTAAGAAACAGTTAGTTTTTCATTACTACATGTCTAACCAAGTTGATGATGTTACTAAGATTGCATCGTCATCAGAAATTGAGGTAGTATACCTGAAATAATTTGATACATCTTCATCTTTGAAAGTACTGTCTGCCGGGAATGTCAAGTAAATTTGTCTGGAAGCTGAAGTTGCCTTCTCTATCATTCCCATTGCCAAAAGGTCATTCCTTTCATGATGAAATCGACCAACCTTGTGGAATTCGTCTCCCATTATAGCTTCTGCTGCTGTCCCCAGTCTACAATCGAATAAACACCCAGACAATAATTACCAATCAAGAGAAAGCAACACTATATGAATAATTTGATTTTAGAAAGGCCGATGATTGAAATAACAGAAATGTGTACGTTTTTTTCCGCATCGCCGATTCTACTGAAACAGCACTCACATAAACCCAAACAACAAATAAAAATGAAGGCAAGACGAAAATTTACCAACTCTAAATGCCCAAACAAGTTCAAGAGAAAGATCTAAATGGGAGGAAAACAACTTCAAACTGTAGGATCCCCAAATTAAAGTAAACAACAAAACCGAAAACCAAAGTTTTTACCTTTGGGTCTCACTTTGGTGCTGCAACAGAAAATTCAAGTACTTGTTGTAAGCCAATCGACGCTGGTGCTGTGCAGCCTTTACTCTGAGCATCTCTTCATGTTGATGCAGATAAAGTCTGTCCATTTCCCTCGGTGAACCGATAATAACACCACCACCATTCACTTCAACATTATCACCAAAACCACCATGTATGAACTTGCAATTGTCCCCGTTCTTACAATATCCCTTTGCAAAATACATACATGGTCTATAACCATTTCCAAAAGTCTCATCTTCAACACCCAAGAACGCATCACTCTCCGAAAATCTTCTCCTATGCAAATGGGCATCACCATTTCCCGGAGAATAAGTACCCAACTGACCCCTTTGGTCCACAAATTCTTCATTTCTTGAAGAGGACTCATCAAGAAACGAAAGATAATCACCAAAATGACCCTCATCCAACATATCGCCGTTTAAATTGCCATATCCGCCGATATTATTGCCAACATTCTTAGAAAACGGTGGTACTAAAACAGAGCCAGAACGTATATTATCATAAGATAAAAAAGGACTCGACTTTGTGCTAATGGGGTTATTACTACTATAGTCGGATAGTATACCAGGAACTGTTCTGGAATGTAGTGAATGGTTTTTCCCAAGATCAACAAAAGAACTACTCCCAGAACCACTTCCGGTGAGTCTAGGGGAGGAAAGCGAAAATGGGTTACTGCTATTATTGGGTCTGGAGATGGGATTTAATGGAGAGTTAGGTGTAGAACAAGATGAAGAAAGGGTGTTGGCTAAAAATCCTACCTGAGTTTTGGCCTTCATAACCACATCTTGTAAAAGGGTGTCTGGACCAAACGCTAAGCGTACCAAATCAGCGTCACTGAGTCCCTGTATCAGAATCCAACCCATGATTTTAGAAGCATTTTCAGGGTCCAAAGTCTTGATCTTTGAAAGTAACAAGTTGGTTGCCTCAGAAAGATCCATGCCGGAGGAGCGGTTGCTGTGGTTTACAGAGAGACAAGGTTAGTGAGAGAAACACATACAGGGACGGGGACAGGGACAGAAGTAGGAGGAGAGAGTGTATGTTTGTGTGGAGTGTGTATGTGGGGTTGGTTTGGTTTGGTTTGGCTTTTGTTCTTTTCAGGTTGTGATGTTTTGTTTTGTCTGGTTTTGTTTTTCTATCACTTGGTCTGAGCCAAAAACCATATTTAAGAATAGACATAAGAAGATTTCGAGGGTAGGGTTTCAAAGTGAAACGAGCGGGCTGTGCCTCAAACTCAAAATGACCTCTTTTATCCCTTCTTAACAAGTCTCTCAATTACACTGGAGTTTTTAAACCGAAAGTTAGAGGAGGTTTAAGGTTTATATCGATACTAAAAATTTAAACTTTAATTAAAAATTAATTGCTTTATTTTATTTTATAAAAATAATTTATAAAAAATTACTAATTAATTAATAAATTAATCAATTCTTAATAATAAGAGTTATTAAAATAAATCGAATCAAAAAATTAAAAATAAATTAAATAGTTTAAAATTTTTACAGATAAATCGGCCAAATCGATTTAAGTTTTTAATCAATGATTCCTCGTCTAGGCTATCTAACCCTAAAATTAAACAAAAAGGGGGTGCATGCTGTGTTGGTCCGGGGGACGAAGAGATGTAAGTAATAGAACAAACTCAATCGAGCCAGAGATGTAACTTTTGTAATTGGTGCCCTAGCAATTCGTGGAAATATATCTTTATTTTGGAAATGCAAAATGCAAAATGCAAATGTTGTATTCTTTAATTTGGACAAATATTATATTCCAACTAAACTTCTCTATTTTATAAATTAATTTCCCTTATTGTTATAGATTCCGCTAGTTTAGAGGGATTCACTGATTTTGTTCATATCATTTGGAAGG
>JAOSBN010000008.1:26564938-26575596 GCA_027563595.1 Erythroxylum suave | reverse complement strand
AGGGATGAAAACAGAGAGGAGGGCAAACTTTGGAGCACGTAAGAATGAATCCATGAGGGAAAATGACGTTACGTAAGGTTGCCTTCTTTACTCTATTTTACACTTATGTTATTTTGTGTGTGAGAGAAATGCTTTAAACACTTGTGTGTGCGTGAGGTGCTTGAGGGATAACGGAATTGTTCAGTGACATTTATGTGAAAAGACTGAATCTTGCTTTAGTGGACCGAAGTAGAATTGCCACACGAAGGTGGGCACGACTTGTGGTAGAAGTTCGAGTCTAAAGCAGACCTTTGTGACACTATGCGTGAATGTGTTTGAGTATTTAGAAATGAATTAAATGAGTCTGATGATGTGTGAATGATTGAAAATGACATTTATGCATGATGTGTGTAAGAAGGGTAGCTTCGATGGTGTTCAGAATGAGTTAATTGAGAAATAGTGAAGTAAATAGTGCAAGAAATGGAACAAATGAAAAAACTGGAAATTGTTTGAATGAATATACAAATTTTTTATGTTTATATTGAATCTTCGATTTTTGATTTGTTTGAGTTGTGATGAGCTGAAATGGAAGTAAAAGAGTTGTTTAAGTGTCATACGTGTTAATTGAATAAGATAGAAGTGAGGAAATATGGAAAAATTAAAGAGAAGAGGATTTGTACTCAAAGGGTTTTCCAAAAACGAACTGTGTTGATTCTTTTAGCCACAACTTTGTTATCTGATCTCCAAATGACTTGGAACTTGAACCAATAGACTCCTAATACATTTTTCTTTCTCTCCATAAAAATTTAGAGCCATATAAATTCGATCAAGAAAGATTTGATTAATGGATTTAGGATGTAAGTGAGGAAATGTGATGGAATGTTATGAACTAGAGAATTTTCACTCAACATGCTTCAGTATTTTGATTATATCTTGATTTGTAGATTTACAAATGAGTTTATTCTTTATTAAGATTAAAATTGAGACATATTTCTACAACTTTCTTGAAGAAGTAGAATTTTAATTCTGTCTCTAAGACTTTCAAAATTGGTGTGAAATTGAGTCTTGGCTTAAGCTGTAGTACTACCAGTGACAAAAATCATGTTCTGTAGTTATTGAATAAACTGTATTGATGTAGACCGAATTGGACTAAGGTGACTTTACCAAAGTTGTATATTATTCTCTTATCTTTAAATTTGTATGAAGTTTGTAATTTTTAAAAATTGGAATTGAGAGATATGAGTTGTACAAATTGAATGCACGATCATGCTCTAGCCAAAATTTCAAATGTACATAGTCTATGGTATTAAGGGCATAACTCATAGGATGATGAACCAAATTGAATGATTTTTATGTCATTAGAAACTTAATTCACAGAGAAACAATTATCTAGAAGAATGTATTACAAAAACATATCATTTTCTTTATCTTATTGATTATGTAAAGTTGACCCGAATGGGATGCTTTCAGTAAAAGCTGGAGTTATGAATGAGTGTGTGAATTTTGGCACTATTGGAGGACATCAATTTGTTACCAAAATATACTCGAGAATCTGTCATTGCACATGCATGATACATGATACATTTATACCTGTGGTTACTCAATTGCATAGGGAGTACAGTAATATGAAATTATGTTAATGTATATAGGAGAGCAAGTAGCGCGAACACATCCTGATATTGCCAGCACATCAAGGCAATAGGCTTAAGGGAGCAATTGTGAGTAACCTAAGATGGTCTCACTTTAATTTGATATGATATCACTGAATTGAATTTGATATATGATGAATATGTTTTGATTGTGTACTGAATTCCAGACAATACTTGTCCGAGGAGTTTGATGCATATGAATATTATTAGAAATGCTACTTGTATATGATGTAAAATGTGAAAATTATCAATGAATTATGTGATAGGGAACCTAGATACTTACACGTTGGAGACATGATCATTAAATTTTGAGAACACCGGGCAAGTGTTTGGTGATGGCTAGGGCTTCCACCATAACTCCGATCTCTTTAGAAAATACAGTTCTCAACGGGGTAAGCTATAGAGAGATTATACATGTGTATATATAGGGAGTACAGTGGGAACCTAGCCATAGACAGTAACCCTAGGCCTGTCCATCATGGGCCTTAAGGTTAGGCCTACACCATTAATTACATTAACGGTATAAAGTGCCTAAGTCCAATAGGGATCACAATAATAGTGGAGCATAGGCATCTCAATAGGGATCATATCATTAGCCTGTTTTTAATAAAACCAAAACCACAGTTGATTATAGCCCACAAAATACATTCTAACATTCTCCCACTTGGGCAAAATCAATTGTTTAATTTTATTTTTGAAAAAATCTTTGAAAACGACTCTCAGGCTAATCAACTAAATTTTATGCAATGTGACCACATGTTGAAAAAATATATGATCCAAGATGCAGCACTTTAATAGGACTAAGTCTGATCAAAGTCAAATGACGTTGAACTATGTCACCCATTACATCCTTTATTGATATAACATAGATACATAATTACATATATCATCAACCCTGTCGACCAGTCATTAGTGTGTAGTGTAGCATGAAAATAACAGATAAAGGTGATCCAATAATTAACGTAAGGTACTACTTTCAAAGTCAGTCCTTACAATTTCTCTTGAAATAGGCTTAAAGTAAGAGAAAATGTATAGTTCATTATGAACTATAATGCCTTGAACTTCAATATGGTGTCAACCACTAGCACAATGATTGAAAAGGACACCAAGTTCTATAATAGTGTCTGCAGACTTAAATATGATGTTGACTAGGAGACATTCTAATCTGATAGAACTCCGAGTCCAAAAGTCTGTAACATGTCTCTAACTCTAAGATGTTGTCAATCATAAGACATGATGATATAAAAAGACATCGAGTTTTGAAATAGTAATTGATATGTATGTAAAATAGTAATAAGAGAATATTTAAATTAATTACATTAAAATAACATAATCCATGTGAAATGAACATTCAAGTATTTAATAATAAATAACAAGAAAAAGAAAGATTACATATATTTCAAAATTCCCACTAATCAAGAGCATTAAAAGAGCTTAAAATACCCATGTCTTCAATGTGCTTCTAGAACATTATAGGTCGAAGACCGTTGGTTAAAGGATCAGCTACCATGGACTCTGTAACTATATGCTCGACGACTATCTCTTATTAATCGCTCTACCCTTTCTCTAGATATGTGACCTAAGCATTTATGCCACAATAATGACGATTTCTCTTTTATCCTAGATCGCTTAGCAAGAGTAGTCTTGACATTGAAAGATTTAGAAAAATTATCAGAAGCTAAAGACAGTTTATATAATCCATCTACTAAAACACCAGATCCTATTGTTGTAGAATTAAAAAATAATTGTTTTTTTCCACCACCAAAAGAAAAGGTAAAATATCTAAGCAAGAAACTGAATCAAATTCCTTTTAAAGGAAGGTACATAAAAGGTATTCTTTAAAATAAGTTCATGCCCTGAGTCTAAAACTAAGGTAACATCTCCAATGCACTTCACTACTACTTCAAGATCATTTCCTACCCTCAACTTGCTTTCTTTCAGACTTGACTTCCTCATGTTTGTGAACCCCTCCAGGTTTCTGCTTGTTTTCCAACCAAGCCTTGAATTTATGACATTCTGCTTTATGGTGTCCCTTGACCTTACAGAAGACACACCAACCTTTCTTAAAGGTAGCTTGATTAGGACCTTTTTCATTGGTATTGCCAAATTTCTTATAGTGCTGATTTTTTTTATGAGCACTATAAGAGTATTTCTTATGTTTTATATGACTCTTACCAGAATGGGTTTTAGCATGAATGGTCAAAAGGGCTAAATCACTCTTTTCTTTCCTAAGTTTCTCTTCCTTAGCCACACATTTGGTAATAAGGTCATTAACACTCCACTTTTCACCAATGGTATTATATGTTGTTTTGATTTGGGTAAATTCAATAGGGAGACAGTTTAAGGCATGGTGAACAATGAAATTTTCATTCAGGTCAATGGATTGGGCTTTCATTTTGTTTTGAAGGTGAACCATTCTCAAAATAAATTCCTAACACCCCTGTTATGGTCATACCTCATATCCATCAACTCTTTCATTAAATATCTAGACTCAGCATTATTGGATACTTGGTATCTATCTCCCATAGCAGTGAGAAAATCTTTTGCAGATGCTATGTCGAGCAAACCACTCTATAGGTGTTCAATAATGGTCCTCTTAATTGTAACCAAGCTAAGTCGGTTAGATTTCTCCCACTTAGCCAAACTCTCTCTCTGTTCAGGTGTACTTCCTTTATTAGGTAGAACAGGCATGTCTTCCCTTATTGCCATATCTAGACCAGCTATTCCTAAGGAAAATTCTATGTCCTACCTCCATTTCTTGTAATTTGAGCCAATTAGAATTTCTACAGTCACTTGACTATTATTCATAGCGAAGGAAAATGTGTAAAACAAAACAGAATGCATTAATAACAATAATAAGGGCATAAAAATGGTAGTGAGGCTTAACTAAGAATCACACATTCCACTTTGGGCAGAATGTGCAACCAAAATTGGAACCTCAAAGAGGAGCTATGAAAATGGGGTGCACTAATTTTGAAATTCCGTCTCTTTTGGGCAGACAGATCCTCAAGACTATTGTAATCTTCAATAAATCTGTTTGAAATTATGTCTCCAACGGGCAGGCAATTATATGCATTAATCAGAAATATTCCTGAAAAATTATAAAAAAATCTCATAAACTACTATGATTGATCCCACGTTCGTGGTAATCACCCATAGAAATTCATGAAACTCTTCATATATGAATCAAAATATATTGCCCAATACGATAATTCAGTTCAAAAGAATATGTAATAATAAAAGACACCTCAACTGATTATGGATTACAGTTAATTACATTCTAAAATAGGTTTTGTACTTATACACTTAAATAAACAATCAAATATCACATGCAATTTAGTAAATACATATAAGATATGATTGAGAAAGTGTGGCTACTGTAAACATATCCAAATTAGGGTAATAATAATTTCCAGTATATCAGGTTAAATAAAAACTAGAAAATGCATAAAATATACTATGTAATGTAATATTTTTATACAAAATTATATTCAACAAAAAATTATGAAAAATATATAGAAAAATCAGGATAGAAAAATGGAGCATAATAGAAAAAAACAGACCACAAAAACTCATTTTGTAGGACCCACAGGTGGTTGCACGCGCCATGAGTGAGAGTGGGTATGGGCAAGATGCATTTTCCTTTACCTCTGGTGGGGCGAATTTGCAAAAATTTGAGTCGTGGGTCAGAAAACAGGTCGCGACCAAAATCCTTATCTTTTGGTTTGTTTTTTATGCTTAATCCATAAAGAAACTTGTTTGAATCTAGTTTCAAGCCCTCAAGAGATTGCAAGAATCGCGATGATTTTATGGATCAAAAAACGTATAGAAATCGGTTTTGGCCACAAAAAAGTTGATACTGAAAACATTTGAAGTGTCTGCATGGACAAAGCTAATCTTCTTTTTTTTTGTGGCAAAATTTAAGCATGAAAATTCTTAACAACAAGGATAAAATAAAGAAATAAAAAACATAAACATGGTACAGATGAAGGAAATCATTCAAAACATGCAAAGTGACTTTCATTCAACTAGGATTACTATGCGCATAGTTAGGGGGCAATTACAAGTTCCAAAGCACAACAATCATGCATATGTGTAAGAAAAAGATTTAGCACTCAACAGGAATCACAGTTATTGATGATACAGATTTCGGAGTTGGGCGACAGTATAAGTATGACCATAGAATAGTTACAAAACTAAAAAAGTATGGCAAATGTCCAAAATTGCTAGAACAGAAGATAACCGATCATTAGATGATCAATTATAACTGATTAAAGACAACAGCATTGACAGATGATTAATAAAAACAATGTAGCATTGAACATCTGATATCACAATCTATAAGGCTTCTCTCTGTTGAATGCTACCACACAGTAAATCGCTAACGAAGTCTAACGTGTAAGAGTAGATATGGGACTAACTTTGTGCCGACAGAAACCATTGGAAACTGTGAATTATTTTGATATACAATTTTCATAATATGAAAGGAACTCACACCTATTTCAGAGTGGTCTTTATAAGAAAATAGCTCTTGAATTCAATTTTCAGAACATAAGGCTTTTTAAAAGAAAATAACTATCCGTATCAAACTAAGGAAAAAATAAGATTAACCACATAATGGCTTCTGAAAAAAAAAAAGGAACTCCAATCCAATGAATAAGATTGATACTATTGGAAAGTCAGTGAACTTCAAATTTTGAGCAGTTAGTCAGAACAAACACACAAGTCGGTGATCAGGAAGCCTATGGTTAACTATAATGAAGCTATAAGATACCGCATAAGGGTACAAGATCTGATCAGACATAAGCTATAAAACCATCAAGAAATTCTAGTAGAGATATCGTTTTATGTAAGAAATAGACGAGGCTGAGGGGATTGGCGGAGTCAGTTGCAGAAGGAACGGAGAAGAAGGAAAGGAAACTTTGGATACCTCTATCGAAGGATGAGATTGAAGAGGACATATTTGTTATGACCCAGTCTAGACCTGGAAGGAGGCGCAGAAAACGACCCAAGAACGTCTAAAACGTTCTTGACGTAAGAAAAACTTTTAGTTCTTGTTTCTTTATTTTAACTTATTCATCGTTTTGGTTTCTGGGTTTCTTCCAATTTTTTTTATCTTTCTTTGTATTTTTTTGGAGATCGACAAAGTTTCTGGTTGCGGTCTGATGTTTAGACACTTTTTCCTTGATCGTGGATGTTGGGGATGAGACCTGATTATTATAGACTGGTCTATCTTCCTGAGAAATAGAGTTTCTTAAAGAAGCTCACATAGTTCCTTATAGGAAGAAGTAGATAGGAACGATCGAATCTCTATGGTGTTATAAATGTACAAGTTGGGATGAGGAGTAAACTCATCGAAAAGCATCAGGGCCATGTCTAAATTCTCAGGGTGTGAAATAGCTGAAAGCAAAATGAGTCTACTCATGGGAAATGTTTGACCAATGAGATTGCTCCTCATTATTTGTCCCTAGATCTGTTTAAAATGATCCCTTGTATTGCTCCTATCGAGCAGCATAAGGTACGGGTGATTGAGCTTAAGAGATACAGTAGGATTCCAGGAACTCTTTCTACTGCAAGCAATAAAACTAATAAAATGAATGCCTTTCCTATACCCATACATAGAATCTCAACTAAATAATTCAAAATAATGAAATGAAACAAAATACCGAAAACTTGGTTTAACTTTCTGCCATTACAGCCAGAAAATTGGAGTGATCCATATTTAGCTCTAACTCAGTTCCAGCTCCAAATAAGAAAGGAGAAATATAACAAGCAACTCAAAAGGACAGGTTGTGCATGAGGCAAATAAGAAAAGATAAACTGCTTTGATGAAGACTTCAGGAATTGGCGTATATAAACCTGCTATTAATTTGTTGTCACTTGCCAAATGCTTAGAACACATTATGGTCTAAGGGGGAAAAGAAGTAGATTTTCTTTTTCGGGTCAAAAGAAACATTAGATTCAAAGCTATAGTCCCACTAAAACTAAACTCATGTGATAGGTCCTGTTTGGCCTACGAAACGAAACCATAAGCTCCAATGATATCTTAAGTCGAAGGCATTATGTTGTTTAAGATTCCCACCCAAGTTCAGAAAGCCCATTAATCAACTTCATCATTTGGCAGAAATATGAATTTGTTCTTTAAATCAAACAAGCATAACTGAGATCGGTTTATAAGAGTAAGAAAGATGGCAAAATACGATCTTAAAGAGAGAGCCATAGTTGGACTGAATTAGAAGCATCAAACTTCGACCACGAAGACAATCTATGTAAAACTACACAGAAACCGGAAGAAGCACTAGAATTCTGGAAATTTAGAACCACGCCAATTAGAAGAGGAGAACTTACAAACCCATCGCCATACGGGTAGTAAGTAGCACAAGCGAAGCGATACTTAAACGCTATCTGGGATTTTATTGCAAAATTCTCAGTACATAGCACACAAAAATTAAAAATAATACATCAATAGACTCGTGAGATTAGGATCTACAAATGCCCTAAGGTTTTAGGGATCAATTTTACGAATTTACAATAACTCAAAAATCACACATATGATCATAAAAAAGTGCAAGTTATGTTCCTAATTCTCAATCATAAACAATAATTATTAGATTCCTTATCACATAATTCCCCTAGCTCTGATACCAAATGTAAGATGTGAAAATTATCAATCAATTACATGATAGAAAACTCAAATACTTACGTGTTGGAGATATGATCATTAAATTATGAGAACACCAAGCAAGTGTTTAGTGATGGCTAGGGCTTTCATCATAACTCGGATCTCTTTAGTAAATACAGTTCTCAATGGGGTGAGCTGTAGAGAGACTATACATGTATACATATAGGGAGTGCA
This sequence comes from Erythroxylum suave, assembly GCA_027563595.1. NCBI lineage: Eukaryota > Viridiplantae > Streptophyta > Magnoliopsida > Malpighiales > Erythroxylaceae > Erythroxylum > Erythroxylum suave. The sequence continues at coordinate 26,567,112 of JAOSBN010000008.1, read as the reverse complement.
GTAGGGACCTAGCCATAGACAGTAACCTTAGGCCTGCCCATCATAGGCCTTAGGGTTAGGCCTACATCATTAATTATATTAACAGTATAAAATGCTTAAGTCCAATAGGGATCACAATAATAGTAGACCATAGGCATTTCAATAGGGATTATATCATTAGCCTGTTTTTAATAAAACCAAAACCACAATGGATTGTAGCCAACAAAATACATTTTAACATATGAATGAGACTGCCTAAATGATTCTCAACTAAAAGTGACTTAATGTTATGACTGATTGTATTGATTGAGGTAATGTGAATGAAAGTGATTGATTGTATTTGAATGATTTGTGACATGCATTTCATTTCAATACATGTAATATAAAGGTCATTGTGACTGGTGATGCTACTGACTGAGACTGCTACTGAAAAGAACTTAAAGCTCAAACATATAGAACCTAGGGCTCACTGTGATCAATGAGCCTGGTGATACAGGGTACTAAAAAAACACACAGCCACAACTATGTAAAAATGAATGTGAGTCTCATACATATAACTTTCACATATGATTTGAATTCATTGAATGATTTGTAAAGCTGTAAGAATGTTATATGTTTGCATACATGGTATTAAACTAATGATTTTGTTTTATTCAAGTGTAAAGAAGAGATAGTTTGATTTAATTGTTTGTCTGAAATTACAATTTGTTTGTGATAGAACTTGGTGCTAATTAAGTTGAAATAAATTGAGTGACAATATGTTTCTAATTGATTGTGTTTTATAACATGAGTTAACTATCGAGGATGGTTACTTTAATGAGTTTGCAAAACTCATCAAAATTGCATTGTTGGTAATTTCAGAATCGAGAGTGAGATGACCTAGCTTCCAAGACTCCATAGAAGCATATTTTGTGCAACTTTGACGATTAGATATAGCTCAAAGGTTGGTCAGTTGGGCATTAAAGACATAGTTTGTTAATAATGTTTGTGCATTCCTTATGATTGTAGCATACTGTATTAACTGAGCTGTTTATGCTCATAAGATGATGTTGTATATATATGGATGATGTTGAACTTAAAGCTACATTGTACATTATGCTAATGATATAAAATGATGAAATTTTGGATTTTAGAAAATGTGTGATTTGTAATTTTAATTACGATGCCATGTGATACAGTGAAAGTGAGATAGTTAACACGTCATTTTTGTCGGGCATGTGCATATGTGACCGAAGGGCACACGTGCATGTGTCAGATGAGAGTGGGGTGTTATACAATCAGTGCCACCTTAGCACATAGTTAATGTCAACACCATATAATCAACATGTGTCATAATCCTATTAGTGCAACTTGTTGAAACACCATTTATTCACGTGGTCAATAACCAATCCTCCTTTAGTTGGTTTAAACCTTAATTGTAGACTATCATTTTAATTGTGCGCTTCACTATCTTCTTATCCAGTTTCTTTACAAACTAGACTAAAAAATTTTCAGACCTCTTAAATTTATTTTAAGGTCAGAGTAATTAAATTCCAGCTTTTTCTTATTGATTCCTCTAAACTCCCTCAATACCCAACCCTGTCAATACACCTTTGATAATTGAAGGCTCCTTTATTGTATTGTTAATGGAGAAATATCTAAACCAATACAAAAGAAAGATGAAGATATAAATGTGTTCATAGAATGTCCAGTATATTAGGATCGAATAAATTATCAAATCTTGACATGGTTTCGAAACACGTATACTAAAGCGATTGACCTTATTTTTTAATGCTTTACTATGGCCAAAAAGGTATGAAACTTTTTAAATAATCAATAGCCTATTTGATTATGCCAATCGATTTTAGTTATATAGAAGAATTCGTTGAATGGAATAACAGTTGGGCAAATAATCAATAGTTATATCTCTAAATTATGAGAACTTTGGAATCAAATAACAAATGGAGATCCTACTTACCAGTATTAATGCAGTCATTATCTATGCAAAGCTTTGTGATTGACAACATATTTGGCATCTGTTGATGAATCTCAAAGACGAGTTTGAACTCATTCATAGCTCTCTTCTTCATCAAAGTTATCTACCAAACCTTGACCTTGTAATTAATGAAGTAATCATATTGAAGTAAATCACAAATTAGTACAATGATAATCAACACACAAGAAGGGGGGTTGAATTGTGTATACTTTTTTTTGTT
>JAOSBN010000008.1:26522123-26555607 GCA_027563595.1 Erythroxylum suave | reverse complement strand
CTTCCTATACCTGCACTTAAATTGAGAATAAAAATTTAAAATTCATTTTAGATTTGTCAATCTTTATCTTATCCATTACTAACAACCAAACAAGCAGAACTTAAGGAATATTAGTTATATACTCATTCTCATGTCTTCATTTCTAGTTACCAAACATACCCTAAATTTATAGCTATAACGGAGGAAACAACTTTAAAACTCCTTTTTATTACTGTGTCACTAAATGTATTAATTGTCATCCTTCACTTTTTTCCCCACATATTATTTTGCTATGAACATCTTATATTCTAGAATTGAGCATTAGAATTGTTTTTGTTTGATGCCTCAATCATTATTATTAAGAGTCGTAAACGTTTAAGTGCTTCTAATATTTTTGTTATTATTTTAAATTTTAAGAGTCTTAAATAGATAGCAAAATATTTTTATATTATTTTTCAGAATGCTATTTACAGTATAATTTTGTAAAAATAAAAATAATTGTTTCCATTATTTTGGAAAATTTATTCTAAAAATTATATATTTTAAACCAATTTTATATGAACTTACATTTACATGATTGGCTTGGTACAATGACACTAAATTAAAGATTTATGAAAATATATGACTTTCTAATAATTCACTATTTAATACTATTAGCCAATCAATTTAAAAGTGCTCTAATTTCTTAGAGAATTAAAATATTAAACATGAGAAACCTGAAAATTTTGGAATTTTCAAATGATCTCATCATAGAATTTTGATGAAATATATTATAATTTTATTTTAAAAAACCATTTTTTTACATAAGAAAGAAATTAGAAAAATGCATTAATAATTTTTTCTAAGAATTATAACAAACAAGGATATCATAAAATTTTAAGATTTAAAATTTGTAGCATTTGAAATCCATCAATTTGTCAAATCCGTGAATTTCAGATGTACCCACACCAAAAGAACCATATGCATAAAATAGTGAGATCAGATATTTAGTATTGAATTAGTAACCTAATTTATGACTTAATCTCTTATTTAAGAGGGCAAATTCATGTATAAAAATAAATTATTGATTTAAAAAAAAAAAAGAAGTACCCTGTAATCTGCTCTAATTAAGCCAAATGGCTCCTTCATTCTAGCCTATAAATATTGTTTTGTCACCTTGAGATTGTCCCTTTCTTTAATTCTTGACTTGAGATTTGTCACCTCATAACATAAAAAAATCAAATCACCAAGAGCTAAGCTGGAACTTGATCCTATCCTAACTGAACAGAACCAGCAATGCATTGATGTTTAGCTCTTCCTCGTTATTGGAACATCGTCGTATTTATGAGGGAAACAATAAAGTAACACAGAATAGACACTTCAACTCCATCCATGAAGTTAGTAGGCCCATGTCGTCACCAAACCAAAAGAGCTTTTCAAGCCCAAGAAAAGTCAGAAACTGGGGACGTTCATAAACTTTTGGTAAAAACTGTTGTATGTATGGTATATGGACCGTAGATTAACGCCTAACTTTTCTTCTTGCCGACGACGCTGATAAACTCTTGTAAAAACTATTGATGTATGGACCAACTTTGAAGGACTTTGCTGGAAACGTGCTTCTTCTTGCGAGCTGTAACTTTATTGTCCTTTTATTTGGACAATTGTCGTCCTCTCTTTTTCAAACTACAAAATAGTTGTACGAGTAATTGTCTCTTTATCGCAACTTGTCCCTCAAAACTTGCAGTGCAGTTCAGATTCTTGTCGTTCTAGGTCATGGCTTTTTATCATTGACATAAGAAATTGTTTATCATGCTTAAGCTTCTCAATGCTCCTTATACCTTCGTCACTCCAAATCTGTTAGACCTTTGTATATTTTATGTAAAATGACTGTGAAATGACTTTCTTTCATAGGTGTTCTTGAATGAGTGGGATCATTGGTAAAGCTTGGCTAACTTTTAAAGGGTAGCGAATCAAAACAATTTTTTTAAATATATATAATAGTATATATATACTAGTGTATATATATATACTAATACTTTAAAAAAAGTTTATCAAGGGTGGCGGTAGCCCCCCCTTGTCCCCCTGGGCTACCGCCACTGAGTGTGATTGATCTTCGATAAAATCCTCTAAGAGTATCATATAAGGCAGTATAGCTCTAGGACATTAAAAAAAAAAAACAGCTTGCATTGAGCAAGCTAGGTGGTAGAGAGTCCTAAGTAGACCCTCCCTCCTTCTTTCTTAAGGTTCTATGATATATGCATATGTAGAGGACATGTGAGAGTTAAAGAGAGAGTTTAAAGAGCTATTTGTGTGTTCCAAAGATTGTGAGAGAGTAAATTTTGAAGTATTTTTAAGAAACATTTTTCTAAAAGAGTGAGTGAATAACAAGAATATTATCTTAGGGATAATAAATTTGAAAAATACTTTGTGTGTAAGTGCTACTATTTTGTCTTGTCAATTTTCACCATATGTACCTACTAATTTTTATTAGTGGAAGATTTATTTAAAATTTGGCTTATGGATGTAGCCTAAATTAAAGGATAAACTACGTTAAATTTTTGTGTATTATTTCTTTGCTTATTTTACTTATGGGATATAATTTGTTAATTTTTTCCTAGTAAGTGGTATCAGATTGAAGTTTGGTTTTGTGTTAAAAGATTTCTCATTGAAGATGCAGGCAAAAATAAGCAAGATTATTATCCTAAATGGCTCTAACTACTACAAATGGAAGAATAAGATGAAAGCTCTTTTGTTCCCCACAAAAATGCATTTATCGGTATTTACCACAGCAAAACCCAAAAATAAATGAAACAAGGAGTGGGCATTTGAGTATGATCATATATGTAGTTTTATTCAGCAATTTGTCTAAGATAATGTGTATAACCATATCTACAACGAGACTCTCACGCTAGCATTGAGGAAGAAGCTCGAGAAGTTGTGTGCCTAAAAACCAGTAACAATAAATTATTTTATTTGACAAAATTTATGTAGGTAAAATATCGAAAAGGTATCTCTGTGGTAGATTACTTGAATGAATTTCAAGTGATCGTGGATTGATTATTAGAAATGGGCATAATGTTCGATGATGAAGTGCTTGCCTTTTTCTTGCTTACCTCTCTGCTGGAGTCTTGGGAGACTTTGAAGATTTCAATTACCAATTTTGCAATTGACAATAATGTTAACATGAAATTTGTAAAAAGTGGAATTTTGAATGAATAGATGAGATGAAGATCACAGAGTTCGACCTCTTCAATACAGTTAGAAGTTCTAGTTATAAGTTCCAGGAGGAGCAAATCTAGAGGTCTAAATTTCAGACATCGGAGTAGAGGAAGATCAAATAAATATCAAACATTGAGTGCCATCATTACAAGAAGAAGGTTCAAATCAAACGATTTTGTCAGAAGTTCAAAGAAGAAAGAACAAAGGCAAAGAAGTTAAGAAAGATGCTAACAGTGATGATGAACACACATCGCTGGCTACCACCATTGATGACTTTTACATCGTCTCATATGGTAATAAAGTGAATAGTACATTTTGTGAGTTCAATTGGATAGGTGATAGTAGTGTCACTATTCATGCCACGTCATATAAAGAACTCTTCTCATCAAATACATAAGGAGATTTTGGTGTTGTTAAAATTGGAAATAGTAATTTGGCCAAAATCACCGAAAAAGGTGATATTTACTCAGAGACAAAAAGTAACATGAGATTGCCCATGAAAGGTGTTAGGTATGTTCCTAATCTTTTCTTAAATCTGATCTTTATTGACATACTTGATGATGAAGGTTTTTGCAGCACTTTTTAAGATGGCAAATTGAAACTTACTAAAAGCTTTTTACTAATCGATAAAGGTAAGAAGCACTCAAAGTTGTATATGATGCAGGCAAAGCTCTCCAATGATGTTGTGAATCCAGTGGAAGAAGATGATGCAACTGAATTGTGGCATTGAAGACTTAGTTATATGAGTGAGAAGGGAATGACTCAGTTGGTAAACAAGAATGTGTTATTTGGAATTGAGCAAGTGCATTTAAAGAAGTATGCTGATTGTCTAGCAGGAAAGCAAAATAGAGTTGCTTTCAAAAGTTCCCCTCCTTCAAGAATGAAGAATGTTTTGGATTTAGTACACTCATATGTATGTGGGCTAATGTCAAAGTCATAAGGTGGTGTTCAATATTTTGTAACTTTTATTGATGACCATTCTAGGAAGATGTGGGTGTACACCTTGAAGATTAAAGATCAAGTATTAAGAGTTTTCAAGCAATTTCGTGCCTCAATTGAAAGACAAACTGAGAAGATGTTGAAATGCATTCGAACAAATGATAGTTAAGAATACACTGGACTATTTGACATTTATTACAAAGAGCATGGTATTTGACATTAGACTACTCCTTCTTAAACACCACAATTGAATGGCTTAGTTAGGAGAATGAACATGACTTTAATGGAGAGGGTTAGATGCCTACTCTCACATGTAAAGTTGCCTAAGACATTTGAGGTGAGGCTTTATTCACAGTAGTATATGTTTTAAATTGCTCACCCTGCATTCCTTTATAGTTTGATGTTCCGGAGAAAGTTTAGTTAGGAAAGGATGTTTCCTATGATCATCTAAAGGTATTTGGCTACAACGCTTATGTCTATATCCTTAAATATGAGAGATCTAAGCTTGATGTTAAGACTCGCTAGTGTATATTTATTAATTATAAAGAAGATCAATTTGGCTATTAGTTTTATGATCCAGTACAGAAGAAGTTGATTCAGAGCTGTAATGCCATATTTGTCGAAGATCAAACCATTGAAGATCTTGGCAAAGTGAAAAATGGTGTTACAAGAACTGATAGTGACCTAATGGACTTAGAGTTAATTTCTCCAAAAACAATGCCAAGATAATTTAGAAATGAAGTTAAAAATTGCCAGTCGAGCATAGCTGACGATGATGCTCCCATTCCAAATCATTCAGATGAAGACTTTGATGAAGATGATGTTCAAAAGTAACCACCAACACCAAAGACTGCTCAAATTCCATAAACGATATCTATGCTAATAAGATAAGCCTTTACTAGATACTCCAGTGATCAATACGTGTTACTTACTGATGGGGGAGGACCTGAGAATTTTCAAGAGGCTATGATAGATGAACATAAAATGAAATGGGTTAAAGCCATACAATATGATGTGAAGTCCTTGCATGAGAATAAAACTTTTGAGCTGGTGAAGTTCCTAAAAGGCAAGAAAGCTTTGAAAAATAAATGGGTGTTCAGGATTAAGCATGAAGAACACAATCCTCATCCACTATTCAAATCTAAATTGGTTGTTAAAGGATTTAACCAAAGAAATGGTATTGATTTTGTCGAGATATTTTCACCAGTTATGAAAATGACATCCATTCGTACAGTGCTTGGTATAGTAACAAGTCTAGATTTGGAAGTCAAGCAATTAGATGTCAAGATAGCCTTTTTTCATAGAGATTTTAAAAAGGAGATATGTATGGAGCAACTAGAGGGTTTCAAGAAAAAGGCAAATAAGGACTATGTGTGTAGATTGATGAAAAGCCTTTATGGTTTAAAACAAGCACTGAGATAGTGGTATAAGAAGTTTGAGCAAGTTATCAAGGAGCAAGGTTAAAAGACGACTACTTTAGATCACTATGTTTTTGTACAACAATTCTCTAATGATGATTTCATTATCCTTTTGCTATATGTTGATGATATATTGATTATTGGCCAAAATATAAATATAATTAACAATTTGAAGAAGCAGATAAGTAAGTCTTTTCCCATGAAAGACTTGGAGTCAACAAAACTGATTTTTAGCATGACGATTAGAAAGACAAGGGCATTAAGAAGTTATGGTTGTCACAAAAGAAGCACATTGAGAAAATACTTCAAAGGTTCAACTTGGATAAAGCTAAAGCGAATATATGTCTTCTTGCTAATCACTTTAGGCTAAGTACTAAGCAATGCCCTTTGATGGAGGAAGAGAAGGAAGAGATGATAAAAGCCTCCTATACTTCTGCATTTGGAAGTTTGATGTATGCTATGGTATGTACACGACCAGATATTGCTCACGCGATTGAAGTAGTCAGTAGGTTCCTTTCAAATCTTAGTAAGGAACATTGAGGTGTGATGAAGTAGATTCTTAGATATTTATGTGGTACTTCAAAAATATGCTTATGTTTTTGAACTACTAAGCCTACGATAGTTGGTTACACAGATGCAGACATGATAAGTGATGTTGACTAGAGAAAATCTATTTCAGGTTACTTAATTATCTTTGCAGGGGGAGTTGTGTCACGACAATTGAAATTACAAAAATGTGTTACTCTATCCATCATTGAAGCGGAATTTATTGTTGCAACTGAAGCATGTAAGGAGCTCCTATGGATGAAGTTTTTATATGAACTTGGTTTTAAGCAGGATAGATATCGACTGTTTTGTGACAAAAAGAGTATTATTTATCTTAGGAAGAATTCCTCCTTCTATTTGAGATCAAAACATATTAATGTGAGATATCACTGAATCAAAGAGGTGCTTGAAAAGAAGCTATTGTAGCTTGAGAAGATTCTTATGGACGAGAATTGATTAGATATGATGACAAAAGTTCTAGCTAGGGAAAAGTTTGAGTTATGTCTATTATCTGCATGAATGACAGTAAACCTCATGTAGTTGGTAGAGGGAGAATTGTAAAGCAGTATCAACTTACATGAGATACTGCCACATAATGCTCTAGAAGATTAAAAAAAACACAGCTTGCATTGGCAAGCTGTCAACAACTTACATTAAGCCAGCTAGGTAGTGAAGGGTCTATAAATAGACCATACTTCCCTTTTTCTTAAGGATTTATGATATATGCATATGCAGGTGATATGTGGTGAGTTAAAAAAAGAGTTTAAGAAGCCATTTGTGTGTTCCAAAGATTGCAAGAGAATGATTTTTTTAATATTTGTAGGAAACGTTTTCTTAAAAAGGTGAGTGACAAAATAGTGAGTACATTATCTTAAGGATAATAAATTTGGGAAATACTTTGTGTGTGGCTCTCACTATTTTACCGTGATTTTCACTCTTCGTACTTGCTAATTTTTATTAGTGGAAGATTTATTTCGAAATTTGACACGTAGATGTAGCCCAAATTAAAAAATGAACCGCGTTAAATTTTTATGTATTATTTCTTTGCTTATTTTACCTGTGGGATATAATTTGTTAATTTTTTCCCAACATATTAGTCATTCTCCTTACTATATAAATAACTGATGATATAGAAAGAAGAGCATAGATGAGTGTTTGAGTTTTAGAAATTTGTTAAATAAATGTTAGAACTTTCTGGACTAATTTAGTAAAAATCATATTAAACATTATTTAATTTTAAATAATTAATAAATAAAATTTTAAATATCTAAATTGATGGATGTATGCCACGTCAGTTTTTAGGTTAGTATTTGAACTGATTATCACTAAAGATTACGACAAGGCTCTTCTTAAATTTTTGGTTAAACGTTGAAGGACTAACTAAACCTTTGTCATTGTAATTATAATATCGAAGTTGTGATTGGGATTGAAATTTGCAACTTAAAACCTACTAATATTTCTCTTGAATCATAATTATGGACACCACGTATGCTTTTTCTCAGTGTTAAATTCTCTCTAGATATGGTGATAGGCTAGTCTGAATAATAGGCCACCAAAGCCTCCCTAATAATGATTCGTGTCCAGTTTTGTCTAAAATCAACTGTTGCCTGTCTTTGTCTCTAGCCACTATGCGATGGGGGGTTCTAAATCAGTGTACATGTCAACTATTGTTAAGGATTGCCGCAATACATTTTCATTTAAATGTCTTTCAATAGGTCAAGCTCATCATCTATTGTGGTTTGAGCTTGCCGGCTTTAGATAGTTTGGCATTGTTATAATTTGGCATTGTTAACTTACCGTTACACTTGATTTTCAGCAGTCAATGAAGGAACTGATATATAGTTGGAAGTTATAAGTTGAAGCACAAGTCATGGGCTTAAGAAATAAATGAAGGAAAACAGGTACTCAACGAAACAAGTACAAAAAGAAAAAGAAAATCACTCTATCACTCCGCAACTGTTACCCTTGTAAAATATTTCAGGCTTCCCTTTATAGCCATTATAAATGCCTGTAAAATATACAAATTGATGGGGTCATTCCCATGTACAGTATGTTTCTGGTTCAACAGCCAGGATTTGGCAGTTGGGCGCTGCTGAAACAAAACTGTGGTAAGTTATGGGGTGCTTAACTTCCAACCAATAGCCGACCCCTAACCTACATATTATGTACGTGGAAGGTGATTTAATTGAAGAAAAAAACTAGTCCTGAGTTAGCTCCATTCCATGGTGGTCCACCCACATGTCACCAAGTCCAAAGCTCCTAATAAATATTTGTTAAGGAAAAATATAAGTGTTTGATTATGATTGCCTTATTAAAAGGGTAACCTATGAGTCCAAAGAAACTCACCATGTTGAGTCCTAATCTCCTTGTTTCATTAACTTCCAACATCATTTTCGGCATCAAAATCACAAGTCTTTAAATTAAAACGTAACTTCAAAGCTGTGGAATATCCCATTTGAAAACTAGCTATTATCTTGACAACTTGCATGTTTAATTATGTGCACATCAGAACTTGGCTAGTCAGGCAGTGGTATGTTTTCCTGTAGCAATTTCAGCGTAGTTTTCAGTTCAGACGACCAATAAATATATAATGAGCTTTCTGGACCTTTAGTCTGTGGCCAAACGGGGAAGAGTACATTTCAGAGAGAAACAAGAAATGTCTTTCCCCACATTCTGACTTTTTAAGCTAACATTAATTATCATCAACTCCAAGCTAACAAACTTTGGACTTTTCCTTTGTTAATGACAAATCTCAGTATAACACATGTTGACGGGTGTATCGAACCTCACCCTTTTACCATCAAACACACGTTATCATATCTATAATTGCTAAATAATATTAAATTCCCTTATCTATCTGCCAACTGTTTTCCGGCTTTACTTGAGTTGATTAAATTTCGCCTCACTATCAGCATCATCATCTTTCTTATTATTAAAATGTATTAATTACACCAGAATTTAACTGAAATTATATCAGAATTCATTTGTAATTTATAAAGCAAGATCGGAATTATTATAACCAGTTTTTGTGTAGCCAAGTTTTTTTATCTCAAAAGTATGTAAAACATGATGACTAATGACAAAGGAAGTCCGACGAGGAGTATTAATGTACATATTCTCATTTTGGCAGAACCATACAAAGATTTTGTGTCAAAAATACAAAGTCCAGTCGGTGCATCTAAAATGAGTAACTATTACTCACCATAACTGCAGTTAATGGGCAGACAAAAGAGGACCTGTTTCTGATTTTAGCTGGAGAAGACTTAATTACTAATTCATGACAAAGGACGCTTTAAACAAGTATGCATAAATCATCAACTGTATCGAATAATTTTACATCTAATGCACGCATGCTCTACATATCTCTAAATTATTAAGTCCTCATGTATATTTTTTATATATGTCCTTTGCTTCTCACGTAGTTACTGATATCTTTCTATTCAGCAGTTCCCAAGTGCATGGTTCCTTATTAACTTAGCTAAGTGCAATGGTTCCTTATTAATGTAGCTAAGTGCAATAATAATAGCCCTTAAGGTTGCAGCTTCGTCAACCTCCACCTTCGAATCACTGGCAAGCAAGCAGTCTAATTAAGTATCCAAGACACTATATTCATCATCTACTAGAAAACTTAACTTTGAAAAGATAATATAAAGGAAATTACATAGACAAATATCTATATTATATAAATAACAAAGCAAGGCTTAACCATGCGCATAAAAAGAAGAAGAAGACAAGATTGAATAAATGCGATCTATGAATTTAGCAAATTAATTAAACAGTATTCAGGTCGACTAGAACCATTCATAAAAGTGACATGAATGGTATGGTACCCACATTTATTTCCTTTACTTGCCACCTATACGAGTCTATCTGTTCAAACACACACCATTTACTCCCCCCGTGTCTCTGTCTCGCCAAATTTCATACATGTTGTATAATCCTCCATTCATATCACCATTTTCACGGTTAGTTGTTTGGTGATTGTTGTATCGTTTCATCAATCACTAAGCTGACAAACTGGTGTTCCCTCTTCATATTGGCTAAGTTTGACACGATATTTCTTCTCCTATATTTTCTCCACATATCCTCCATACCAAACTAGTTAATTGGTTGCAACAATGGAGATAGGGGCGGGAAGTAGTAGTTATAATAGTAGTTTCAACACTAGCGGGAGTAGCGGTGGCCGTGGAGGTGGCAGCAGCCGCGATAACGTGAACCACGATACGGGTGAACGTGGAATAGGAACATACTTGGTCTGGGAGGATCTATCAGTGGTGTTGCCAAATTTTGGACATGGACCAACCAAGAGGCTGCTTCAAGGGCTTAATGGTTATGCTGAACCAGGTAGAATCATGGCTATCATGGGTCCTTCTGGTTCTGGAAAATCTACACTCCTCGATGCCCTAGCAGGTCCCTCTCTTACTCTCACCTTTATCGATCTCTCTATTTAGCTAATATTTAAAGCACATCATAAAGATTTTCATGGTATGTTTTCTTTTTTTCCCTTGTATGGACTAGGTTTTAGTAAAAGTCTCCTGTCGGTCATTCTCAACAATAATGAGTCCATTGTTTTCTCTTCTGGTTTGTCACTTTTCTCTGGTCGCCAAAGCCAAACCAAAACGGGGAAATTACCCTAGGGTTTTTCGGTATCATTTATGTCCGTTGCAATTGAGTACTGATCTTTATACTATACATGGAAAATTTCTACTAAACCAGCAATAATTACAAGTGAGAGGAAAGACTACCTGTCGTTAGGTGACGAGTTTCGTCATTTTGAGAGGGAAAGTAATAGAAACTATATATCTTAAGTACTTCATTATTATATTATCAAAACTCGAATCTAAAACATTCGAAGATTGTTAAGTTTTCATGTAGTACATATCCTGTATGAAACATCTACATTGCTGCAGGTCATCTCTTTATGTGAAAATTTATCAGGAATTTATGCGATAATCTAAATTCTAATAACGAATTTGGAAGCGTTAGTCGACCTTAATCCTAAAAACGTACCAAAAATTAACAAAAACATGTCCTGTTTAACGCACTTGTAATAACTGACTCCTACAATGTTGCAAGTCATCAGAGTAATAAAAGTTGGGAAGATATACTCTGGAGCCGATAAAAACGTATACTAATATAAACTAGAAAGCTTGAAAAGCATGTTCCAGGTACGGTCCACAGCAATTAATGCCTCGACTTAACTGCCAACTACCTGAACTGAAAGGGATTGCCAGACCAAGTGGGTTTGGTCTTTGTTTGAAAAACAAAAATCAATTTAAATTGTTAGGAAATGCTAGTACGTAGTAGTTCTATAAAGGAATTGTTACATGTAGCATAAGGTCGAAATTATATAGGAGTCAAAATTTATGGATGACCACTAACCAAACTCTATTGGGGAACTAGTACGCCTGTTAATGTTGTGCTGATTTTAATTGTGTGTACTAAGTTTGTTCATGTGATGTTTTCCATTAATTTCACCCATGTTAATTTTGGACTGTTAGAGAGTATATCGAGTATGAACAAAGATCGTTGTGGAGAAATACGTAATCGAAGCTCATAATCACTCCTCTGCATGAGATAATATATGTGTACATGATGAATGAGTATGCCATGGTAATACTTTGATTGTCAAGTTTCAGCTTGAAATTACGCTGGCTTATTTAAGAGACGATCATTTTTTTTCACGTAAAATATTGTCCCCCGGAATAATGTTGCTGACAAGTTACCTGAACTTGCTACAGGTAGACTCTCGAAAAATGTAATAATGACGGGGAATGTTCTATTCAATGGGAAGAAGAGGAAGACAGACACTGGTGTTGTAAGTAATTTTCACCAATGTATACCGATTTGTGTTCAACTAGTCTTGGAATTCTGTGTTTACATAAAACTATATTAGTTTCACTTGGAATAAGTTGTTCCTAGTCTATAGAAATGATTTATTAACATGAACAATGTATCTGAACCTTGACTTTCTGTCATGTCCAGAAAATTCTCATTTTTTAGCTTAACAAAAAATTGTTGTTATTTGGTCTGTGACAAATTTCAGGCTTATGTGACACAAGAGGATGTACTGTTAGGAACTCTAACAGCTAGAGAGACCATCACTTATTCAGCACACTTGAGGCTTCCGGCTACGATGTCCAAAGAGGAGATTGATGAAGTTGTCGAGGCAACGATTATTGAAATGGGGCTCCAAGATTGTGCGGATCGGTTGATTGGTAACTGGCATTTGAGAGGAATCAGTGGAGGAGAGAAGAAGAGACTGAGTGTTGCATTGGAAATTCTCACTAAGCCACGCCTGCTGTTTCTTGATGAACCTACCAGTGGACTTGACAGTGCCTCAGCTTTCTTTGTAGTTCAAACTCTTCGAAACATAGCTCGCGATGGAAGGACTGTGATATCTTCAATTCACCAGCCAAGCAGTGAAGTGTTTGCTCTATTCCATGATCTTTTCTTGCTTTCCAGCGGTGAAACAGTTTATTTTGGCCAAGCTAAGATGGCTTTAGAGGTACGAAACTACAAGAGCAGGACTCTTGCTTGCTGTCAATTTTGCATTGAAACAACGAAAGAAAGCATAAAACTCTGAACAAGGCCTATTGATCCTAACTTGTTAAAGGGCTGATCATTGCAGTTCTTTGCTGAAGCTGGATTTCCATGTCCAAGTAGAAGGAATCCTTCTGATCACTTCCTACGTTGTGTAAATTCAGATTTTGATGCTGTGACGGCCACATTGAAAGGTTCTCAGAGAATTCGTGTACGTACCACTCATACCTCTCTCTACATGTCTAAACATTGTTGCAGATGCCTTTACCAAATGTGAACTTAAATTTTGTCCTTTTTAATTATAGGATATCCCAAGAACAGCAGATCCTTTTATGAACATGGCAACAGCAGAGATCAAAGCTAGGCTTGTTGAGAAATATAATCGGTCGAATTATTCAAAGATGGCAAAAGCTAGGATAAAGGAAATATCATCCATTGTAAGTAACTCAAACATTGGCATTTGCCTTAGATGTTCTTCTCGTCAATTAGTTAAAGAACACGTGCATTTCAGGAAGGACTAGAACCGGAAACAAAAATTCGACGTCAAGCAAGCTGGTGGAAGCAATTATCAATATTGACGAGGAGATCGTTTGTTAACATGTCAAGGGATTTTGGTTATTACTGGGCAAGGATAGTCATATACGTTCTTGTGTCTATCAGTGTCGGTACAATTTACTTCAAGGTTGGACATGGCTACTCTTCAATCGTGGCCAGAATAGCGTGCGGAGGATTCATTACAGGCTTCATGACGTTCATGTCCATTGGTGGGTTCCCATCTTTCATTGAAGAAATGAAGGTAACGATCTCATCCCAAAGAAAAGAAAAAAAAAAGTAACAAATACCCTGTTGATCAGTACAAACATCAGTAACACTATTCTTCTCTGTAAACAGATCTTCTATAGGGAGAAGCTTAATGGGTACTACGGAGTAACTGTGTATATACTATCCAACTACCTCTCCTCCTTCCCGTTCTTGGTTGCTGTAGCACTTGTCACGGGGACTATATGTTTTAACATGGTCAAGTTCCGATCGGGATTCTCTTACTACGCCTTCTTCTGTCTAAACATCTTTGGCTGCATTTCTGTGATAGAGAGCCTGATGATGGTTATAGCTTCATTAGTGTCCAATTTCCTGATGGGACTTGTTACTGGGGCTGGAGTGATTGTAAGATCAAAGCACTCATACCAACTTAAAAATTTCTTATATTTTACATTGTCCATACGGTTCTGTCCTGCGGGAGGTTTCATTAATTTTTGGTGGTTTTCATGCAGGGAATCATGATGATGACCTCTGGCTTCTTCAGATTGCTGCCTGATCTTCCCAAGCCGTTCTGGCGCTACCCCATTTCATATATTAACTACGGAGCATGGGGAATTCAGGTAAATTATGTAAAATTCATACAATTATCAAGCTTTCTGCCAAAAAAAACAAAAACAAAAAACTAGTTTCTTTACTTTGCTTTGTTAATGGGAGTGCAGGGTGGAGTGAAGAATGATTTTCTTGGCCTCGAGTTTGACCCTCTAATACCTGGAGACCCAAGAATCAAAGGAGAATTTGTAGTTACGAATACATTTGGAGTCTCAATAGATCACTCAAAATGGTGGGACTTGGCTGCAATCTATCTCATTCTTGTAGGCTACAGACTCCTGTTCTTCATAGTCCTCAAGTTCAAAGAGAGAGCTTCCCCAGTTGTGAAGGATCTTTATTCCAAGAGAACACTGCAAATACTTGAAAAGAGGCCTTCATTTAGGAAGATACCAATAGTTGTTTCCAACAGGCACCAACCACTTCACTCGCTGTCTTCTCAAGAGGGTCTTAATTCGCCACTACACTAGCTGCGTTATCAAGTACTATCTACATATATATATTCTTTAGAGCTCAAAGAAATACCGAAAATGCTGTAATGGTGACAACTTCAGCGGCTTCTGTAATTTAGTAATTTATGCTCTTGCTTATATACTAAACGGAAAAAGAGATACAAGCTCCTGTTGAACTGCTTTCGAGACAGGACTAAGAGTTGGCCTTCTTCCTTGATTGAAGATCAAGAATACTAAGGCTTGCCTGACATTTGCTTATTAATGTACAGTCTATGACTTTAATTTTTTTGTTGTGATTTTTCATTTTCCCCTTGGTCTGCTTCTTAAACGACTACAGTCTATGTCTGCACTTTGTGAAGGAAGTTATGACATTGAAAAGTAACTGTTTAACTTAAAGCATCCCATCAGAAATACAGCTGCGTATACAGTGAGAGTTGAGCGAGGTTAAATTAAATGTTGGGAATTGTTTCTTTCTGTACGAACCCACTCACGTACTTTGGTGGCAGGTCAGAGCTTGCTTTGCTTTAACCTCTGTTCATCGACGTCAAGTTGAAGAAAATGCCAACAAATTTCCTGGTTATGCAGACCGGCACATGAAAGCATTGAAGGTGGCTATGCCAATTGTTTGGTTTTTTCTATTTTATTCTGCTATCTCTGTTATCTTCAACCACCACCACTGTCATCTGCATGAGTACCCCTTGCACGCACACACCATGACTATATCTTGCAGCCACCCAACTGAATGTGTCTATATCTCTGTCTGGTAGTTATAATAGTTTCAATTTTTGTTGTTTAATCTTTTTTCAGATGGAAATGGCATTTAGTAGCATACTTTAACTTCAAAATTATAATTAAAGATAATTACTACTCTAATTAAAGACAATTTTAGTGTAAGAGAACTATAGACAATTTGCAATTTCAGATATACCCAATCTCTAACTTCAAACTCCCTTTCACTTCTCATCATATATGCATGTTGCTTCATCTTATTAGTAGCAACTTCTAACCTTTGCTTCAATAAGTCAATAAGTTAGGCCTTGTTACTTAGAAATTCCTCAACAGATGCCACCGTGGTGGTTTGATTAAGTAACAGGGGCAACGGTGGAGGATAGCCATATAATGCTTGGAATGGGGACATAGTGATGGAGATATGGAATGTTGTGTTATACCACCATTCCGCTAAATACAACCATTTCGACCATTAACGACGTTGGTGGAAGCACATACTTCTCAAATACTCCTCCAAACACTTGTTAACCCTTTTGGTTTGACCATCGGATTGTGGGTGATAAGCTGAACTCAAATTGATTTTAGTACCCATCAATCGAAATAATAACGGGCGGCCAACTTAATAAATTTGCGTAAAGCAATTGCAGTCTGCCTATAAGGTTGCAATTTTAGATATGCCCAATCTCCAACTTCAAACTCCCTTTCACTTCTCTTCATATATGCATGTTGCTTCATCTTATTAGCAGCAACTTCTAACCTTTGCTTCAATAAGTCAGTAAGTTAGGCCCTGGTACTTAGAAATTCCTCAACAGATGCCACCGTGGTGGTTTGATTAAGTAACAGGGGCAACGGTGGAGGATAGCCATATAATGCTTGGAATGGGGACATAGTGATGGAGATATGGAATGTTGTGTTATACCACCATTCCGCTAAATACAACCATTTCGACCATTAACGACGTTGGTGGAAGCACATACTTCTCAAATACTCCTCCAAACACTTGTTAACCCTTTTGGTTTGACCATCGGATTGTGGGTGATAAGCTGAACTCAAATTGATTTTAGTACCCATCAATCGAAATAATTCCTGCCAAAAACGCCTGATAAATATTCGATCTCTGTCTGAAATTATTTCTGACGGTAACCTATGATGTTTAAAAACTCCTTCCATGAAAATAGCAACAACTTTCTCTGCAGAATATGGATGAGCAAGGGCAACGAAATGAGCGCATTTGGTAAATCAATCCACAACAACAAATATAGCATCAAACCCAAAAGATTTCGGTAATTTATCAATGAAATCCATTGAAATTGACTGCCATGCTTGATCTGGAACTTACAGTAGTTGTAATAAACCAGGATAGGAATAATTCTCAACCTTGCATCTGCGACATGTATCACATTGCATTACCCACCTGAGAATGTCTGACCGCATTCCTGCCCAATAAAAAGCTTGTTTTAGCCTTGCTACTGTTCTTTGAATCCCAGAATGTCCACTAAGTGGAGAATTATGAAAAATATCCAGCAACTGTTCCCGCAATTTATTACCAGACCCAATATATAACTTGCCCTTTCGATACACACATCCAGCATTTATAGCAAAATTTTGAAATTCTTTTGGGGATATGGACAACACCTGAAGGAGTTTCTTGACCTTGTCATCAGCCTTATAAGATTGGTAGACATCATCCAGCCACTTTGGAACCACTGAGGATACAGAAAAATAATTGATTTGTGCTAGCCCCCTTGTTGATAAAGCATCAACAGCTCCATTATCAGTGCCCCTTTTGTAACAAATTCGATAATCAAGCCCCAGCAACTTAGTAATTCCTTTTTGCTGAACATATGAATGCAATCGTTGCTCAAGAAGATGTTTAATGCTTTCATGGTCTGTCCTGATTATAAAAGGCCCTTGCTCGAGATAGTGTCGCCATTTGGTATCATCAAATATAATGGCTAACAACTCTCTTTCGTAGGCTCATTTCTGTTGATTACGAGGACAAAGCACCTTAGAAAAATACACCAAAGGTCTCCCTTCTTACATCAGTACTGCCCCTAATCCTTCCCCACTAGCATCACACTCCAAAACAAAAGGTTTATTGAAATCCGACAATCCAAGGACAGGGGCATTACACATAGCAGCCCTCAAGGAATCAAATGCTATTTGAGCCTCTAAAGTCCATGTCCCAGAGTCCTTTTTAATAGCTCAGTTAATGGCTTACTGATGACCCCATATCCCTTAATAAATCTCTGATAATATCCTGTCAAACCCAAGAATCCTCTAACTTCTTTCATGGATGTTGGTATTGGCTAACTCATAACGGCCTCCACTTTCATAGGATCAGTTGCCACTCCATTCTTTGAAATTACGTGACCCAAATAAGTAACAACAGATTTACCAAAATCACATTTAGACAACTTAGTGAATATTTGATTTATCTCTCAATACTTGCAGTACAATAACAAGATGCTCCAAATGGGTGTCATAATCACAGCTATACACCATAATATCAAAAAATACCGGCACAAACTTCCGTAGATAAGGTCGAAATACCTGATTCATAAGAGCTTGAAATGTGGCTGGAGCATTTGTGAGACCGAAGGGCATCGCCAGGAACTCAAAATGTCCAGCATGTGTATGAAAAGCAGTTTTGTACACATCCTCAGGAGCCACCCGAATCTGATGGTAACCGGCTCGTAAATCCAATTTTGAAAATACAATAGTGCCATGCAACTCATCCAAAAGATCCTCAATCATTGGAATAGGGAATCTGTTCTTAATAGTCCTCTCATTCAATTGTCGATAATCAACGCAATAACACCAAGAAGCATCTTTCTTTTTAATAAGAATGGCTGGGGATGCAAATGGGCTAGAACTAATTTGAATGATTCCAGCTTCTAACATCTCTGCTGTTAACCACTCAACTACATCTTTCTGGTAATGAGGATACTTATAAGGGCGTAAATTCACTAGTTCTGCTCCGGGCTTAAGAGGAATGTGGTGATTATATGAGCGGAAAGGTGGTAATCCTTTAGGTTCCTCAAAAACAGCAACGTATTTTTGCAATAAAACTTGTAATTTGTTATCAAAGACTATATCAACAGAGCTGATATTAGAGGTTACCTCCATATTAGATGAGATAGCAAATAGTCCCATCGAAACATTCTTCCAGTTACCCTTTAATAGTTTCTGCCACCCCTTGGAACTTAACAAATGCAATTTAGATTGTTTCGTCATTCCCATAATTTCTACCATCTTCCCAACATGTTTTACCGAGATACTATTCCTGTCAAAATCAAAAGTAACTGGAGTGCAAATCCGCATCCAATCAGATCCCAGTATCAAATCATACTCTCCCAACTCCAAAACTCTTACATCAAATGTGAAAGAATACCCCTGCATCTCCTAACGACACCCTCTCAGTTTTGCCTTGACAACCAAACGCCGCCCATCGACCACTGTCACGTTAATCGGTGAAAGCAAATCTAGTTCTAACTTTAATTCCTTTTCCCTCTTATAATCGATAAAACAATGAGAACTACCATTATCCACTAATATCATTATGTTTTCCCTTTTATTTGGCTCTGTAAACAGATTGTATTGTCCCCAACGCTTCCTTCGATTGCATTCATTGTCCCCATCAACTAACTTGTCCCTTTCGATTACCACTTCTCCTGCTCCTTCATTTATCTCCCCTGGCACTTCTTCCTTTTGTTCTTAAAAAATAGCCAGGAATCATTTATTACCACATTGGTGACTGGGAAAATAGCGATCGCCACAGCAGTAACAACTATTGGAGTAACGTTGATTATTATTGTTAACGTTTGTGTTCGGAGGGTGAGTGATGGTTTTTGGAATTGTTGGATTTGGAGGTTTTTTGGTAGTCGTGGTTTTTGAGTAAGGATTTTGGTTTATCGGAGTGAAATTTCGGGTTGGGTTTGTGGTAGGATTGTGTCTGGTTAGGTTATTTGGATTAGGAGGTTGTGAATAGATGGTGTTATTTTGGGTGAAATTCGTGGTTTTGGGTGGGTGATAATTGCTGGTAACTTTAGGAATTTGTGAATAGTAGGGTTTATATTGTTGGGTTAAGGCTTGAACTGTCTCTTTCAACAAAACTTCTTGGATACGGGCTTGATCCATGGCTTGGTATAAAGAAGATGGTTTAAGTAATCGTATCATGGCTTTAATCTCTCCTCTAAGACCTCCAATGAAACTGGACATGTAATATGTTTCTTCCGAACAAGGATTGAGTATCTCCATATGAATTTTTAGCTCCTCAAATCTCACCTAGTACTCTTCTACCCCCTCTTCTTGTTTTAATGCATTGAATTTCTCCACTATATCTTCCATGATGACATCACCGAATCTACCATATAATGCCGTTTCAAAATCTTCCCATGGTATCTCCTTATTTCCTTTACTCCAATTTCGAAACCAAAGTTCAACTTTGCCATCCAAAAAAAGAGATGCCAACTCCACTTTCCTTGCCTCCTAAACACCATAAACGCAAAAATAGCGATGGCATTTGGTAATCCATGCTCTCAGTTCTGCACCCTCGAACAAAGTTCGACTCTTGGTAAAAGTTTGCTCCATGGAGTGGAACCGTACAGGGTTTCTTCCGTTTCACCACTTTCTGGGTGAGTATAGTTCATGCCCCCATTACGACCCGTGGATGATTCAGGAACTTCCTCTATTTCCTTCCCTTTTTTTTTGCTCCTAAAATCAACCTCTTCATTTCTTCAAAACGCCTAGTGGTATCTTGAACCAACCCATTGAGTTCAGTAACCACACCTTCGTTAGATCTCTTCATTTCATCCAACCTTTTAGCCATTTCAACATTTGAGACAGTAAATGACTTTGGGTGTGGTCCACCGCTTTCCTCCACTCCTCCCACTCATCACCTTCTTGCTCTACGTGTGGTTCTGGGGTAGGGGATATATTAGAGTATGGTGACAAATGATGAGGTGAGCTAACAATGGTTTGGTTTTGCTTGGGTTTGTGTTTTGTCATGGTAATTGGCCAAGGATTGATGCTCTAATACCAATGTCAAGGACAAAGATAAAGAGAACAAATAGAGAATTCTTGAAAGAAAAGATATATTTGTTGATTGATAACAATACTGAAGTTGTTTACAGATGCCACTATTTATAAATCTTCATGACACATAAAATACATCTGCGACCACTCATAATATTCTCTGTAACAACTTACTAGGAATGATAGTTTTCTCCTTTTATTGTTAACGACCCTGCTGATTATTCATAGTGTGCTGGCTGCCTCTAATTGGATTCTTTCTTTCTCCTCCTATACGTGACAAAAGTCTTGTGTGGTTTGCTAATACATCACACTAGAATGGTTCTACTTACTTTCACAGATTATGGAGCAAGCTTTAGTTCATTTCATCCAGCATTAGTCAACAGGTGGCCAATAACAATTCATAAACTATAAGAATAAGTGTTCAAAAAAATTAAGGTAAAATACTACCAAATGAAAGCATGTAAGTTCTACACCTTCACTCAGTATGCCATTTATATTCTAACATTCATCTACAACATTATAGAGCAAGCTTCAGTTCAACACAATGTACAAGGAGAAAATCTTAAGCCAAAGTGTTCATTACCTTGGAAGCCTGAACATTACTTAACTTTAGAATCAATCAAAATCCACACTTTGTTTTATCATTAAAAATAAAAAAAGAAACACGGATTATTTTGAATGGTTGGATTCAAACACAAGGAACTAGATCCATCGTTTATTTACATTGTTTGAAGAGTAAAAGAATAAGATATCATAGGTAAAGCCCCCAAGAATTAAATGTCAAATAAGAGATTACAAATGGAAATGATAAACCTTTTTTTCATGTCATTTGTGGCAAAGAAATATAGGAATAACACATAGAGAAGATGTCCTAGGGAAAAGAAAGAGATGCAAACAAAAATACAAAGGAAATGTACATAATGATAGATTAATCAATGAGTTAAATAAAATTGAATAAGCAAAATCTTTAAGACAATGCAATATCTGAAATAATCAAGTACCAAAACAAAATATGTTCAGCATATGGACTATACAGAATGCTTTACCAAATAAATATGATTAAGGGTTGCATATCAAGATCAATTTCTAGCAAGTCTATTAAGGAGAAACAAATAAGCTTCCTATATAAATCTATGACTCTTTAAAATAAAAGGTGATGTAAGTCCATGTATCATAAAAGGTGATGCAGGAAACCTTTCCCCGACTTAGCCACAAAAAGCCAAAAGGAAATTCTAGAAATGTCATATCAAGTTATCTACTTTAGGAATTCTATTATAAGAAATAATTTGAAAAATTTTGCAGAAAGGGAACTGCTTGTCCAGAAATCAAATAGGTTATATTCTGAGTAACAAAATCCTCCTCGTGTTGTATAACAGAATAAGTTAAGAGAACAACACCTAAACAAAACATTTAACCAAAAAAAATAAAGAAAAAGAACATGGAGATTTGGATTATCTTGGATCAGCTAAACTTTGAACCATCTTATACCTGTTATACACTAGATGCATATGAATCTTGGCCAGAGCATATATATGCAACGGTTGGAAGTATTCCCTTAAGTTCTTCATCATTAACCTAAAATAGTAGAAGAGGATTACGAGTGGAAGTTAACTTCAGTTTTTATGAGTGGAAGTCAACTTCAAAGTAAAACTTCAGAGGGAAAATATAGGTGATAAACCAAGTGAAAAAATAGGAAAATGTAGGTGATAAACCAAGTGAAAAAAACAAAAGTGTTTTATCTACCCAAAAAAAATATAATTTCACACAATTGGAAGCTTCCTCACATACTTACCATTTAGTGATTTTCATTAAATTTTAGACTGCAGGATTAAGAAGAGTGTAAAATTGGCAAAGTAACTACAATCTGTGAAAGCAAAAATAAACAATTTCTCCACCAAAAGTTAGAAACAAGGAATTTTCCAACAACTCCTTTTCTTACCTTTCCAATGACTATTTAAAGTATAATAAATATAGATGAAGCAATACACATGCCAAAACTAATTCCCAACTATAGCCCTAAATAAAAAGAATATATTATAAAATAGAATAATAATCGGTTTCAAAATCAATAAGTATACTAATCAAGAATGGAAAACCTTATAGCTAACCATCTTTCAACATTTATGTTCTTTAATATTTGATCAAAGTAGGCTTGTAAACAAAAAATCTACAGATAAGAAACCTAAATTTTCTTAAATTTTCAGTTCAAAATTGGACTTAATTACTTACATATCAATTGGGCAAAGTAGTAAGCATTATGTATTACAACATAGTGGTATAAGAGAGATCAAGGTAGTTTAACTGGGCAACTACGAAAGAAGAGACAACGTTGCACTGAAATTCTCTTTCATATTTCAAGTAGTCCAACAAAAGGTGGTGAAAGAAGAACAATAAGGGTTGTACATAGCATACCCACAAACAAACAAAGACAGACAAGGAGTTGCAGGACAAAACACACTATTGGAGAAGATAAAAAAAGGAGTTACTAGAAAAAACACATTGCTGGAGTAAATAGATGATGGAGCTATTGGAAGACAAAGAAAAACGAAAAGACGTTGCTGGAAGATGAAGAAAGACATAAACAAACGAGGGAGTTGTTGAAGAAAACAAATGAGGAGCTATTGGAAAAAAGATGAGGAGGAGCATTTTTAGGTTATCAAAATGATGTTTTTATTGTTCTTCCTTTTTTGCTACGAAAATATTTTTATAGCAAAATGTTTTTAACTAAGAAATTCATTTTTGTAGTTGATAGTTAAAGGATTTGTGTGTTTTAGCTACTAAAAAAAATTGTAGTGAAAGGTTTTTAGCTACGAAAATAAGTTAATAGTTAAAAAACGTCGTCAAATATTATTAATTATGAAAATATTTTGTAGTTAAAAACATTTCACTGTGAAAATAAGCTCACCAAATGTTTTGAGCTACAAATATAAAATGTAGCTTATTCTAAATGTAGCTAATAGTTTTAATGTTAGAGGCAAATCGTAGCCAATAACTAACTTTTAATTCGTAGGAAAAAAAACTGTAGCCAATTTTATAGTTTGTTGCAGTGTCTCCTTCTTCTCTTGTTCTTGCCTTCTTTAGTTTGTTAGCTTCCTTTGAATATTAAAGCATGAACTTCAATATCATATTTCTTGTTTGAGGTTCTTAAATCATAATCATATAGTAGGAAACCATTATTTAGCATATCCTTATAAAATATTTTCCTATTATATATTGTGATCATATAGCCATCATATTTTTCACTGTCATATTCATTGCAATATAAGCATATTATTATGATATCGTTATTATATCATAATTCTTAGTGCAAGTATTATTTCCCAAATTAACCATATGTCTTCTAAAATTAATGTGCTCAATTTAAAATAACCTTCCTTTATTGAAGTATGAAATCGAATTTCTTGTTAGCTTCTTTGACTTTTATTATTTTATTATGATTTTTGGACAAATATCTCAATTATATTTTTTTCATTCCTTTTTATTTTCTTATCAAATCTCTTTATAATAGTTCACTTTATCATCTTTAACACTGTTAAGATTGGTTTGTCTCTAGTTTCTTTCATAATCGATTTTGATATAGTATATCATACTGTACTTTTATACTATGGGTGTTCTAAACCTTTACTATTTTCTTTTTAGTATCCATATAATTTAGTCATATGATGGATTTATATTTGTATGCTTTAACTATATTACAGTGCTTTAACTATATTACAATGTCCTTCATATCTTTAATGGTTTTAAGTTATTATATGAATTGATATGGATCAACACTTTTCATTTCAACATTTAAGACTTGTTATAGACTTGGATTTATATGTCTTTTGTCAATTATTTCTATATTAAAGTCTTGAAGGATAATATAACTTTTAGATCACTAAATTTTCAAGTAGGATTGTCTATACGTTCATGTTTAAATAGGTAGGTCTTCTTCTTAAAGACATATTTTACTTATGATTGGGAGGTATAAATTCTCTACCCATATTTCTTTTTATAAACTATCATCACCCTTGATTTCTTGCTTTGTTTAATTAATTGCATATTATGCCAATGCCTTTTTTTAATATGTTTAAAACCTATTTTTAGATCAAATTTTAGAAATTTTATAATCATTTCTTAAAATTGTTACATTCACTTCCCAATTCATAATAGTCAATATATATTGATTTAACATCCATGTCTCCTACTTTATCCTCATTTAGAGTAGCAAATTTGTGATTCTCTTATCTATTATTTCTTTAACTTCGTGCACTAAAATCAACATAAACAAATATTTCCACTACTTTGATTATTTTGGCTTAAAGATTTCATCGAATGTATAATTTGCATCATTTGAATTAGATTCATTAAAATTTAGTAAAATTACACTAGTTTCTTTATAGTGTGTTAGGTCTTCTTCTTTATCTAACTTAACTCTTCCCACTCTATTATCGCCAACACTTTAACTAGCTCCAACTTGTATGCTCTTAATTAATAAGACAAACTTAAGTTTAACTTATTTAGCAACATCATTCTAGCACCTCATTTGATCTTAAGCAATATTTACTATAATAATTTCAATTTTTATTAAATTAATTGGTACCAATTTCAACACTTATTCCATCACCATCGATATCTTTAACTAATGTAGTATTTTGAACTTATTTTTTTAGCAATTGCAATTTCAACTTTTGCTTCTTACTCCTTTTTATTAACTCTTACTTTAGCACTGATTCTAGCACTAACAATAACTTAAAGTGATTGAGTAAAATATATTACAATGTTATCATATTAACGCTTTCCTTACCACTAATTCTGGCCTTTGTATCTTCTCTAAGATTAATGAACGCTTTAATTTATTAAGCAACATGTGTTTCAATAACCTTAACTTCCACTTCTTACTTATCGTCAACTCTAACTTCTACATCTTCACCATGACAACTGACAACTTTAAGTAATTAAGCAGTATGCATTTAAGCATCCTTAGCTTGTGCTTTTTACTTCTCATTATTAAATCTGGTTTATGTATCTATATCAATACCCATGTAGAATTAAATAATTTACTTACATTTATTTCAACTTCTTTAGCTTAGTTTCTTCCTTCTAATTGTCAACTCTAACTTCTACATATTCACAAAGAACAATGAAAAATTCAATTGGTTCACTAACATCTTTTTTAGGAGATTCATTACTTATTTCCCAAACCTCACCATGAACTCTGAATTTTGTTTTCAAGTGGATCACTATCAGTATATAATAATTACATTTTTCTTGGAGGCTTTGTTGGTAGAAATAATCTTGTTCAACATTGCGTAGTCGTCACTATACAAATACATATCCATTATTAAACAATTGTAATTTAATATAAAATTGTATTGCCTAATATCCAATATTCTTTCACCAAATAACTTAATCCTTCTTTTAAAGTATTATAAGGAAACTTATACATAATTATTTTTCTTCTCCATAACCTAAATATTTAAAAGGATATGTTAATTAGAGCATCTTTTAAGTAATCTAAATTAACTCTAAAATTATAGAAATTTTCCCCCACGCATATCATAGGTATGTAAATATATCTCTATACAAAACTTGAAAATTCATTTATATATATAGAGTCATTCAATTACATTAAATGTAACTAATCAATCAATGCATTTAGAAGGAGCATGCATCAATATACTTCAACCATTAAAGTAGCATTATTTTTTAAGATGACAAGAATACTAAAATATCAAACAAAATAGCATTGTGCATTAAGTTATTACCATATTCAACAAATGAAATGAATAATTTATATCCATTCATTATGCATTTTAAAACAAGGTTATGTTAGATAAAGGGAAATAAATGTAAAAATGTCACGAAAATCTTAATCCTAAAAGCAATACATATGTGATCACTATTCGAAACTAAAAGATAAATTCACTACTTTAGTTAGTTTTTTAGCATCTAAAGTGCTTCTAAAAAATTATTACTTAAATTATCTAAGTATTACTTCATATCATAAAAATTAATTAAAATAAATATTACAATAAAGTTATAATCTTCTCTATTAATTCAAAAAATTACCAAATAAATTTTCTAGTTGGTTAGGATTGTATTCATTTAATTGACTTTGAGTTTTATCAACAAACCAGTTTAACTAAGTTAGGTAAATAATATATTTATTAATCATATATCATATGACTCCTAGACTAATTAAGTAATAAATCTTTTTTTAAACATAAAAAATTAGGTAACATCTTCTAGCTACCTAACTAAATATGTGTATTTGTTTGATACTTATAATAGTTTCAATTTATGTTGTTCAATCCTTGTCTGATGGAAATGACATTTAGTTTAGTTTGTGCATACTCTAAACTTTTATCTCTTCCCGTTAGTTTAAGGCTTCAAACTTATAACTAAAGGATAATTATCTCCTTTAATTAAATGTGAAGTTCGAACAAAGGTGGAACTTACATTTATTCTAAGTTATTTTAACTGTTAGATAATGTGATATCATTATTGTAAATATTTGTTCTAATTAATTTGTACTTATTAAATCCTTCCCTATAACCATTAGATGATGGAATTTGATTATCAATATTTTATTCCTTCCCTTGTAGACACTTACTATCAGAAGTTTGGTTTAGAAGATGACAACATCTCCCCTTAATATATCATCCAAAATATACTCCGCTCCTTCATCCCCTAAACTTGATGCATCCACATTTCTCTCACTTTAATTCTTCTTAAATCTGATGACTAGTAACTCCCTTTTTAAAATTTCCCTATTCTCCTTCTTTGCTTAG
The DNA here is from genome assembly GCA_027563595.1 of Erythroxylum suave. Classification (NCBI taxonomy): domain Eukaryota; kingdom Viridiplantae; phylum Streptophyta; class Magnoliopsida; order Malpighiales; family Erythroxylaceae; genus Erythroxylum; species Erythroxylum suave. The sequence continues at coordinate 26,528,628 of JAOSBN010000008.1, read as the reverse complement.
ATAAACTTCTATTTATAAAAATAAGATTATAATATGAAATAAATGATGATTATTATAATCGATGTTAGAGCTTATTAAGAGTGGGATATGAAACAAATAAAAATTGTCACAGTTAATGTTAAAATTTAATTGTTATGCAAATTATGAATTGAGTATATTAATTAATCGATTTCTCTGATTTTGAGATACATTTATAGATGAAAATTTAAAAAATAATAAATATATTGACAAAAGAGTAATATATGACTCTAATTTATATATTACTTTTATATATTTGTGTGTGCAAGTTAGCTATAAAACTAACATTGATTAGGAGAAGAGTATATTTAGACGGTCAAATTGGTAATTCCCTTAACCTTACAAATGCCCTATTATGTAATGTATATACTTGCTTCATGTCGTAAAAGTTCTTAATATGAAAGGATCATCTCCAGTGGCACCTAATGTCATAATAATGTTCAAACTAGAGTTTCACGTAACGTTAGAATGTTGGTAAAAAAGTTAGACAAGTCTATTTGATAATCAAGTACTAAAAAGTTAGCTAAGTTCTGGTTTAGCTAGTTTCAAAGTTATCACATAGTAATATTCTTCGTATTTGATACACTTGAAGGTCAATTAATGAATAACACATTTTTCTATATTCTTTATCTTCTCTCTACAGTATTTTTCCCCTTTTATACAATTTTCTCTTCTTTCTTTTGTTTTGTGTTCTTTAAAGCACACAATTAAAGTTTTTACTTGACACAATTTTCGTTATGTTGAGATTGACAAAGTATTTAAAGCTAGTTCAAGTGATATCAAAATTTAACCATTTAGGAGAGTTCATAGTTTTGACAATTAAGCCCTGATCTCTTTCTAAAAGAAAAGGAAAGGGGTTTTCTAGATAAGATTTTCGATCATCAAGAAGCAAGAGTTACAGGAGTTTGAAGAACAGTTTCTTGGAGAAAACCTTCGAGTACGATAATGGTGGAACTCTGTTTTTGCAGGCTAGTGAAGATGGGATTGTGAGGTTGAAGCTGGTTGTGAAGAGCTGAAGCAAATGATGGAGATGGTGGAAGTGCATTTGAATCTTTTAAGAAGAGAGCATCTTTCGAGAGTCACAAAGGAAAGCAAGCAACTTTTATAGATTCCTGCTAGTTTTTCTCAAGAAAATTGGTCGATTTTTCTTACAAGAGTTATAAAACACAAACAAGACAGAAAATCAGGATGGTTTGTATTTATTCCAGTAAAATCGATCGATCCGATCTAATCTAATTTTTAAATCATCGACAAAATAAATTTCATTTTATCTTCATATATACAATCTTACCCTTTTGGACCTTCTCGCCTTTTATATTTTTGAGTTAGTAACTTGAGACTTTACTAAGGTACTTAACCATATTAATTATCTCTATGCTAATCTCTCTTCCTTGAATAATTCCTTTGATTTTGGATAAATTATTTGTAACTTGTCCTAGTCACTTTAAAGCCTTTCAGGTGACCTTATATGGATTAGGATAATCCCCTTCTTTCTTTCGTTTCTTTTTTAATTTGCTTGCTTGCTTTGAATATTAAGACCTGAACTTCAATATCATATTTCTTTTTTGGAGTTCGCAAATCATATTTACATGGTAGGAAACCATTTCTTAACATATACTTGTAAAAATATTTTTCCATTATATATTTATGTCCATGTAACCATTATATTTTCCTTTGTCATATTTAGTACAACATAAGTATATTAATATGGTATACTTATTATATCATAATTCTTAGTGCAACATTGTTGCCTAAGTTAACTATACATTTTCTAACATTAATGTGCTTAATTTAAAATAACCTTCCTCTATTGAACTATGAAATTTGATTACTTGCTAAATTATTTGACTTATATTACTTTGTTTTGATTTTTGGACAATATGTCTATTATATTTTTTCATTCTTTCTTTTTTCACTTAATCTTCATTAACTTTGTTAAGACTGGTTTATCTCTTGTTTCTTTTATATATGTATTGAAATTATCACAATCTGATTTAATGTATCATATCACACTTTTCTCTTATACTAAGGTCTTCTAAACCGCCACCATTTTCTTTTCAATGTCTATAATCTACTCATATGATAGATTTATATTTGTATGCATTAACTATATTACATGTTCTTCATAGCTTTAATGGTTTTAAGTTGTCGCATAAATTGGAATCGACATGTTTAACGTAGTATCTTTGTTCAACACTTTCATGTCAATATTGAAGACTTACTGTAGACTTAGATTTGTATGTCTCTTGTCAATTATTTCTATATTAAAGACCTAAAGGATAATATTCCCTTTAGATCACTAATTTTCAAGTAGGATTCTTTATAAATTAATGTTTAAATTGGTAGGTCTTCATCTGAAAGTCTCTTTTACTCATGATTAGGAAGAATAGGTCCTCCATACATACTTCTTTGTACAAAATTCTATCACCTTTGATTTCTCTTTTTTTTTTTGACTTAATTGCATATTAGGCCAATGCCTTTTTGAATATATTTAAAACCTATTTTTGTATCAAAATTATAGAAACTTACAATCGTCGTGTAAATTGCACTTGAATTGTTACATTTACTTTCCAATCCATTAGGGTCAACATATATTGATTTAATATCCATGTTTCATACATTATCCTCACACATAGTAGTAGATTTATGATCCTCTTATGTACTATTTCTTTAACTTGTTACATCAAAATCAATATAAAGGAAAATGTCCACTTCTTTGGTTATTTTTTACTCAAAGAATTCATTAAATGTATCATTTGCATCATCTAAACTAGATTCACTAAATTACTAAAACTAAACTACTTTCTTTATAATATGTTGGATCTTCTTCTTTTTCTAACTCAACTCCTCTCACTCCACTATCTTCAACACTTGAAGTAGATCCAACTTATACATTCCTATTTAATAAGCCTTAAGTTTAATTTATTTAGCAACATCAATTCTAGCATCTCATTTCAACCTTTTCTTCTTTATTAAATTAATTAGCACCAATTTCAACACTTATTCCAATAGTATTGATATCTTCAACTGATGTGGTAATTTATTTTAGCAACTTCAATTTTATTTTTTTCTTCTTACTCCTCTTTATTAACTTTTATTTTAGCACCAATTCTAACACTAATAACTACTTAAAATGATTAAGTAAAATATGTTTCAATATTATCATATTAACATTTTTGTTTTGTTTTCCTCACTATAATTGTAGCCTTTACAAATTTACTAAGATTAATGAACACTTTAATTAATTTGGCAACATGTGTTTCAACATCCTTGTTAACTTTTACTTCTTACTCATCATCAACTCTAAATTCTACATCTTTACTAGAACTGGTGATAACTTTAAGTAATTAGGCAATACGTGTTTAGGCATCCTTAACTTGTTTTTTTTCTTTCTCACTATTAACTTTGATTTATGCATCTTCAACAATATCTATGCCTATTAAGATGATTTACTTACATGTAGTTCATCATCTTCAACTCAGTTTCTTCCTTCTAGTCATCAACTCTAACTTCTACATATTCACCAAGACTAATGATAGATTCAAGCATTTCATTAACATTTTTTTAGGAGCTTCAACAATTGTTTCCTATTACTTACTATGAACTGTAAATTTGGTATTCAAGTAGAGAACTTTCAATCTACAACACTTACATTTTCCTTAGAGGCTTCATTGGTATAAATAATCTTCTTCAGCATTTCATAGCCATCAGTATACACTACAAGAAAAGCAAGAATTAGCGACGGAAAATATACCGTTGCAAATTACCGACGGAAAGTCCATTTCCGTTGGTAAAGTTGACAGGAAAATTTTTGTTTAGCGACAGTACTAATATCCGTCGCTAAATATGGAGGAAAATTATCTCAAAAAATTTTGCGATGGAATTTAGCGACAGTATAAGATGTCCGTCGGTAAAGAAGGCGGCTTTAGTGATGGAAAATTATCAAAAAAAAATTACCGTTGCAAATTACTGAAGAAAAATCCATTTCATTGGTAAAGTTGACGGGAAAATTTTAGATTAGTGGCAGTACTAATATTCGTCGCTAAATATGGAGAGAAATCATCTCGGCAAATTTTACGATGGAATTTAGCGACGGTATAAGATGTCCGTTGGTAAAGAAGGTGGCTTTAGCGACATAAAATTACCAACGGACAATTACTGCTGCAAATTACCAATAAAAATCCATTTTCGTTGGTAAAGTTGACGGAAAAATTTCCGTTTAGCAACGGTACTAATATCCATCGCTAAATATGGAGGGAAATCATCCTGACAAATTTTGCGATGGAATTTAGTGACGGTAATGTAGGAGTGAATGACGACAAAGTTGCGACAAAGTTGCCAATTCATTTCTCTTCAGTGGTAATGCATTCAACTCTTATGTCCATTTTACTATATTCCTTAAACCCAGTGTTAATCCACCTAACTCATTTATCTTTCATAAGTCGTTTTACTCTTATTTCATATTCATCTTACTTACTAACAGTATCTCATATTTATTACGGCCTTTTACCATTTTTAGGTCCTCTTTATCTCACTGTAGGGGTGAATGACCACCATTCTGCCATACCATGCCCTATCCCGTGTTCTAATGATGCTACTATGGTCACAATTGAAATGCCTGTAATCAATTTGAATTATACCTCCATCTCATCTTCCTATGAACTCAAAATATAAGCTTTAAGCACATCCCCAACAGTTAGAGCTGTTGGTAAATCAAACCCGTAATCACTCAGTCCTACATTCTTAGGCCTCAATAACCCCTTTCGATGTATTCCTGAGGAAGTATATCATAGGTTGTTATTGCACTTCTCTAGCAATCTCTTTAGTCAATCGTCCTTATCAGGTACACATACTTCTTATTTCAACCTCCAAACATCATTCTTCCGACTCTACTCGAAAGTTCATATTCGTTTTCAATTCTTCTATGGGATTCACAATTCTTAATCCTTAGCTTTTATGCTTTCTTACTTCTTTCCAGTAAAATTGATCTAAAATTTCACTGCAACTAGTAACACTTCATTTTGCCCCATATTCCACTCAACATTTTGCACTCTTCATTACACTAGATTTGATAATCTCAATATCTGAATTTGCACTATTTCATTATAGAATTGTCTGTTCAATGCGTCAGATTACACAATTATAGTACTCATTTGTGCATTCCTTTCAAACTCAATAATTTCCTCAAAGTTACATAATTTGTGCATTTCAGAAATGACTCTGCACATCTAATGTCTCCAAAATCTCAAAGCAATTACTATCATAGCACTTCTAAACCATGTATAAAAATCAACTCATAAGACCTTAATTGTCTCATGCATACCAAAAACTACTTTATACCATTACAACAGATTGTGTCCTAATCTCTGGTGTGAAACTTCATTATATACTTCCTAATCTTCAAATCCAAATGACATAATTAACATTGAGGCTATAGTCCCTCAAAATTCTTCTTACATTCATCATTCATACGGTTTACACACTTTTCCTCAAATGTTCAAAAGTCTTCTTAACTGTTCGAATACATTCAAGATCTCATCCATGATCCTCATCACTAACTTATTTGATCTCACTTGGATTATTTAGATTTTCAACTTCATGAAAATGTTGGGCCATTGATAACTCTAACAGATATAATCCCAAGTTTCCTTGTACCTAAAATTTATTCTTGCAATTTCTTAAATGACAAATTCCTCAATGAAGGGGATATATATATATATATATATATATATATTCGTTTTCATTTTCCCACTCGACTTATTCAAATGCCTATTCAGTCGTACTTGTTCCTCCACACATTTCAATTTATTTGAACATTCTACTTTGCGTGTTGGTAACACATTCCTCAAATTCAATTTGTATCTCCCAAAGATATTTACATCGAATATAATGTAGACCTATATTCTCCTCACATTTGCAATAGTGTCATCTTGAATTTAAAATCCACTCATGTAGTTGGATACTTTACATCAAACGAAACACATACACTCTCAGTTGCATATTCCACTTTTTATGCTTGAGTCTCCGTTTGGTATATGATCCATTATTCACTTTTGAGTTATTACATATTCATTTTCGATTTGTTTCTTCATTTATCACTCTTAAACTGAATCGTCTGATCAACCGAACCCAATTTAAGGAAATTCCTTTTTGAAAGAAGATTTCTTGCTATAATCATCAATATTGTTCATGAAATCCTTATCAATCAACTATTTTTCCATAATTACTTATCGGTCATTCTTAATACCTCAAAAAGATCAATTTTAACTATTCATAATATCTCAATAGGATCAATTTATACCATAACTTACATAATCCGAACGTCCCTTTTAATAAGGCTCTGTAAGGCACTAAACAATTTCATTTACTTTAATACCTTGGCATATATCACCAGAATTATTACATCTTATCTAAAGATGTATTTAGGTCAATTCACCAATTAGTAGCTTATGCTAAGGATACTTTATTCATTCCCAATTGATCACTA
>JAOSBN010000008.1:26504043-26522023 GCA_027563595.1 Erythroxylum suave | reverse complement strand
AATGCATTTATTTCTTTTGGCCACGTTTTCTTTTTTCTATTCCTGAAATAATCTATTGTCCCACCCTACTCTTCCTTTTACGTCAAGGTAAGAAGTTTTAAAATTTTAATAAATTTGAACCCTTTTGGAAAATTGTAACTAAAAATTAAGGTGTAAGTAAAATATGACCTTAATCATTTAATTGATTACATATAAGCAAGAGGCTACGAGTCAAATGATTAATCCAAAGTCATTAGATAGTTACATCTACAAAGAAGTGACTTTACAAGTTAATTAATTAAGCTTTGCATAGACTAACAAGTATATCTATAGTTTTGCATACAAGTAATACTTATTTAATGCATTACAAAGTAAATATTTAAATTGAAACTTATCAGGGAAACGGTAACTTTGATTAGAAAGCATATTTAAGTATATCCTCTCATCATAGAAGAATAGTAATGTTTCTTTTTTTTTTCCCTTCTTTCGTAACATAAAGTTAGACCCAATACATAAATTCTAACATTATTAGACAAAAAGTTGATACCATAGTTTATGAACTTATATCAAAACGAAACATATCATTCTTCCACTTGTAGAAAGCATTGTACATTTACGAATACATGTTATTCACAATCCTCCACATCCGGTACAGCAGCATCTAGTAAGCGATCTATAACCAATGAAGTCCAAGAATTTCGAAGCACAATGCAGACATGGGCAACTCAGTTGCAACAGTCGATGCAGTACATAGCTCAGCTCTGCAATGAGGTGGATGAGTTGAAAGGTAAGGGCAACATTTCATCGCACCAATCAGAGCATCTGCCGTCTCTAAATTAATAGTGTACTTTTGGTCATTTCATTAAAATTACGAAAACTTATTATGTACAGTTTAATGTTTTTATTATCAGTTAAGATATTTCAACTTTAGTCATTATATCATCAATCAAATTTATGTATAAAAAATTAAATGTATACTATTACATTAATAGCTGTTTAAATTATGCATCAATTATAACATCATGAAATAAAATTTATTGATGATATTGACAATTCATTATTAAAAAAAAGTTTTCTGATCAATTTATCGACGGAAACATGTAAACCATTGGTAAATTTACCGACGGACAATAATTTTTCGTTGGTAAGTTTACCGACGGAAACATGTAAACTGTTGGTAAATTTACCGTCGGAAACCGTTGGTAAATTTACGAATGGAAAAATGTAAATCATTGGTAAATTTACCAACGAAAAATAATTTTCCGTCGGTATTTATTAGCTACGGTCGTTTCTACGACACCTTTGTCCGTCGGTAAAGTCTGTTGCTAATATTACATATCAATGGAAAGTTAATATTTTCCGTCGGTAATTTCCGTTGCAAAACGACGTTTTTCTTGTAGTGATACAAGGACATCTCCATCCTCAAATAGTTGTATTTTAATATCAAGTATTACTTAATATTTAGTATTCTTTCACCAAACAACTTAATTCTTCTTTAAAAGTATCATAAGGAAACTTGTACATATTATTTCCCTTGTCCGTAACCTAAATATTTAATAGTATATATTAATTGGAACATGTTTAACCAATCTAAATCAACTCTAAAATGATACATTTGTTCTCCCATATATATCATAGGTGTGAAATTATGCCTTTGTACTAAAATTAAAATTTACCTATATATGTAAAACCATTTAATTACATTAAATTTCACTAATCAATCAACATACTTTGAATGAGCATGCATTAATATACTTTAACTATTAAAAGTAAAATTATTTTTTAAGATTACAAGAATGCTAAGATATTAAACAAAATAGCATGGAGCATAAGGTTGTTACCATATTAAACAAATGAAATGACTAATTTATATCCATTTCATTATGCATTTTAAAACTAGTTTGTGTTATAAAAAAAAAAGGGGAAAATGTACAAATATGATGAAAATATTAATCCTAAAAAGAAGACATATGTGATCACTTTTTGAAACTAAAAGATAAATTACCATTTTAGTAATCTTGTTAGCATCCAAAAAGCTTCTTAGAAAAAATTATTACTTAAATTATCTAGTAACCGGAAAGATTAAAAGAGCAAGTATTATTCATACCATAAAAATCAAATAAAATAAAGACTTTAATAAAATATTTGATTTCTCTTAATATTTTTTAAAAAATTATAGCCTCCTCTCTTGATCAAAATATTAAATAAATTTCCTAATTACTAGGATTCTATTAATTTAGTTGACCTTGAGCTTGATCAACAAACTAACTTAACCATTTGGTAGATAATACACTTATCAATTATATATCATATGTTTTTTGGTGACGAATTATATATCATATGACTCCTAGATCAAATAGATAAAATTATATCATATATGTTATTTCTAATCATGACTTTTAATTTTATATGATCATGTATTTGGTCATTCATATTAAATATATTTATTTAAGCAGGAAACATTAATTTAAAACAAAACATATTCAAGTCACCAGGGCCATGACATTGTTTAATAAGTATTATAATAAATGGAAGTATAACTTTATACTAATATAAGGCAACAATTACAATTTTAATATGTACTTAATATTTAATTGACAAAATTTTTAAAACTTTCAAAATTAACATGATTTCATTATACTAATTAGATCAAATAAAATCTAATTATAAAAGAAAATCCTTTAAATTTTTGCTTAATTCTCATCATTGATTTAATAATTAATTTAATATAATAACTCAACTCTTCAGATTAAACTATACACTAAAATGGTTCGTAATAAACTTTAGCATTTGGCAACCACTATTACTTTAAAACACTAGCTAGCTTTTCAATTGTCATTAGGAATCCAAATTAATTTAATCTTACTCTTATGAGGAAAATTGATTCTTCAAATATTTTAATAAGACTTGGAAAAAAAAGCCGAAACACAAGTTGACCTGGTCAGAAGTCAACAGCTAAAACTACCTTGACTAGTTTTCATGTTTCAGTTTGTACAAAAAAAAAAGTTGGCTTTTGAGCTTAAAGATTTGCCCTCACCTTTATAATTTTCCTCTTTAATTGTTGTATACATGCAACTCGTACGATTATAATATATAGATAATAATTATAAATTAGAATTAAATTCATAATTAGAATTAAACTTCTTTTAATTGATCTTTACTTTTCTAACTAAGTTTATAGTTATAGAACAAGATTGACCTTAGCAGCATATCATAACCACCAAAATATTAAGAATCAAAATAATTTGACTTAATATATTCACGCATAGAAATAATGTATAATTTAAAATTTTCATCGTCAAATATTTCAATTAGACATTGAATATAAAATTAATATCTACCCTATTAAATCTAATAATATTTGTTATTAAGAAATAGTAATTCATTTATGATTAATTTTTAAAAACAACATTTTCAAATCTTAATTACCATGGCTAGAAAATTTCCAAACTATTAGAATAAAAAATAGAATTTTAGAGTAATGAATCATTTAATAACTCATTAAACTATTTTCACATGATTCATATTATATCCAAATAGTACAGACTGAGATATCATAAATAGGATAATTATATAACCATCAAGACATTCACAAACATGTCTAAATCTCATAATTATAATCATTTAATTATGATTTTTTATATTAAACATTTAATATAACCAATAAAAGATACATAAAAATAAAAATGTCTTTATCAACTAAATAACTTATATATAAATTACAGCCAAGGTGGATTGACTTGTGCATACAATTACACTAAAGTGGGCACAAAGATGTCTCATCTCAAGCCTAATTGTCATACATGGTAAGTCTCTCACCCTCTGCGCGTTCCAGTCACAAAGACTGCAATCTGCATTGGCAAATCTAAGCTGCATTGACAGTTGTAAGGAGATTCAAATGAGGGCTATGCTCATCACCTTACACTGCAAAAGGAATCATTAAAAAGGAAAAACACAAGTGGTACTGCATTTGCAAGTCCAAGAATGAATTTTGAGTACAAGCAAAAATTTTCTGAGACGCCTGCTGTTGAAACAACTGAGAAGGAATGGTGCGGGCTTAAATTAAATGTATTATAAGTTGACAAGCTGCTACAATTTGAATAGTCCTGATTTATGAAAATTAAATGACTAATAGAAAGAGATGTGGTGATAACAAGGATGTTATTGGCTTTAAGTAAGCAGCATCACATCCCACAGGAAGTCACCTAAATGATTTCTTTCAAAGAAAATTCTAGTTTCAGAACTTATCAATCATTTGTCAGACCTAATTTGATAGTCAGAAAATTACAATTAGAATGCCAAACTTGAGCCAATGCCCCAATTTGAAAGATCAAACAAACTGGCTATTGTTTTTTCCCATTCAATACACCATTCTCGACACTACTATCTATCGAAGTCATGATAAGGTACTTCCACCATGGGCTTGGGGGCTGAACGTCCCCCAAGATCCTCCGGAAAGAATTCGAAGTCAGGACCAAAGTTAAACTTGACCACACAATTTGGCTGATTTGGAAGGGTATACATTGAAGCAGCTGGGTAATAGCGACCACCATATAAATCTTTGAAAGCAACCCCTTGACACTCACCATTTCTATAGAAAGATATCTCACTTCCTGCATGGCAAGACAAGAACATGACCACAAAGTGAATTGCTACTTCCAACCAGCAGAGAGAACAAAATGCAGGCTTGCATTCCCAATTCATACAAGTGTCAACTATGACTCTCCATAAAAAACATTATGACAAACATAATCAGATATACACTTCATAGACACAGTCCACAACAATTTGGTCAACAAAAGGTGCAATTTAAAATGAGAATGATATAGATGCATCAATCAGAAGCTCACAGCAACCCCAGAAGCAGAGATATGTTTGGTTTAATGGTTAATGGACTCTTTCCGATGCAGAAGTTAGGAACACCATCTGGGATTTGGTTAAATTTGCTGGACAGTGAACCAAAAAGAAATCCATGTGTCAAGAGCAACAAAAGAGTAGGTGAATATTATTCTTTCAGGTAATGAATTACTAGAAATCCAATCACTATAGATGGTTTTCCACATGTTAACTAATCTTATAAACAGTTCAAACAAGTTAAAACAAGGGTTGCCAACTTGTCATTGGGTTCAAACAGGCTGTACACAAACAAACGTATACAGTACAGAGCAGGTTAAGACAGATTGAGAAAGACGGGATTCAAAATATTCTCGAGCCTCTCCTTAATCTTGCAGAACAGGCATTTCCAACTGCTCCGAGAGATCAATTGTGTATATTCCATTGTCACGCTCACAGTCTTACTTGACAACATGCAATACAATTTCACAGGATGAAGAAGCAAGTCTATACTCCAAAGGGAAAAACAAAAGAAAGGTCCTAAAAAGTCTATACCACAGATGAACACTCACGCTCAAAGCCATTTATATTTTATTACAGGCATAATAAGGAAAGTATTTGTATTAATCCAGGCCTTCATATTTTGGTACCTTCCAATCTAGAAACATTCCAACACTTAATGAATCTGAACTAGCTTCAAGACTTAAGAAATGATTAAGTTCGCTGTGCTACTTGGTAAGCCAAGTTCACCTCAGCTCCTGATTGTTACGTATGCCATATGTGAAAGCAGAGACATTCAGAACAAAGCAACTTGATAAAAGCAATCGTAAGTTCATGACAAGCAATTGATTTCTTAAAGGGCCATCAACTGGTGGAACTTCCAAGAGCTTGAACTGACTAGGACCCAGCGTGGCCTTAAGGTGCATCTTAACGTATATCTCATCATAATCTTCATAGAGACTCCAATCTAGAAACATTCCAACACTTAATAATACAGAACTAGCTTCAAGACTTGAGAAAATGATCAAGTTCACTCTGCTACTTGTCAAGCCAAGTTCACCAGTTCTTGATTGCTAAGTATGCCATATGTGAAAGCAGAGACATTCAGAAGAAAGCAACTTGACAAAAGTGATCAATGGTAAGTTCATGACAACAATTGACTGCTTAAAAAGCCATTATCTGGTGGAACTTCCAAGAACTTGAACTGAATTGAACCCAACACAGCCTTAAGGTGCACACTAACGTATATCTCATCATAATCTTCATAAAGATTCTGGGACAGGACACGGAAAAACAAGACAAGTGATTTTGGAAATACCAGGTAACCATCCTTAAATCCATGATAATCACTAGAAATGAACCTACATCACACCAATTTAGTTGCTCATCTCTTAGTTACCAAAGGACTTCTCGTTTTCTGAGCAATTAAAGTTGGCAGTATTGAGTTGCACCACAATTGAGATGTGTAGAGTAACTATATTTATTATAGTGCTATCCGGGATTCAGTTAGAAGGGGAGAAACGGATGTCTGCAATATCTTTGCAATCAACATATAAGTTTAAGCATAGGCATTATTCCCTTAACGGTCCTCAAAGCAAATTATCACCAACTACTTGACATGAGAAAAAAGAGCCATTGAAGAGAACTCCTACGCAATCAGCACATGGCAGTAGCAATAATTTAAATAAAAGAACAGGTTCCAAAGGCCATATAATAATGCTCTAGCCAAAGGGAAGAAGCAAATATAGTAAATTCATAACAACAAGCAGATTTCAAGAACAAGTAATTTACCAGGCACAATCTTAGGAGGATCATCCTTGGCATCAGGAGCACGGACGTATCTCTGGCCCTTATACCAAACTAAATGAGGAGGCTTTGGTGTATACAAACTACCTTCTGGTAAATTAATGTAAAAACCAATAACATCTCCTTCCTTATAACCTTCCTCCCCATATTTCTCTCTTAACGCCTTGTGCACTTTACTACCATCAATATCTCTATACCCGAAACTATTAGCATCATATCCAACAGGTGCCTGCAAGTCACCTTTCTCTGTAGACCATCCAAGACGCGTATGCCCACTTTCTCCCAAGTTTACAACTTTAATCTCAAAGTACCACGCTCCTTCACAAACACCTCTTGTAGCCCTCACCATTCTATACCCTTTAGTACTTCCGGCATTCATCCTATCTTCACTCAACTCAACCTTCTCCGCTTTGTACACTTTCGACAAGCAAATTTTCATGTCGGGACTATCATCACTCCTGTCCGGGAATCTTGGGACCGGTGTGATCAACACTTTTTCTTCGGCAGGCGTGTTTTGTGTATTGGGTTTCGATTTTTTCTTCCCTTTACGTGTAGATCTCGATACCCACACATTGTTGCTGTTCTTTTTCTTCGATTTCTTCTTTGCAGCGGCCTGTGTTGTCGTTGTTGGCACCTTGGTTTTATTTCCTACATTGTTCTCACCATTGTTACAGTCATCTTCTTTGGCCTTCCCTTCCTCAATTGGTGTCTCCGGTTCTTGTTGGCAATGATTAGTGAGTGAAGATAGTTGCTTTTGCTTTTTGGGAGGTGGGTCTTCGTCGTCATCGTCGTCCTCATCCTCCTCCTCATCAAGCTCGTCCGTTTTCTGAGATCTCGGGGTTCGTTTCTCAGTGTCGTTGGACGTAGTTGGGTCGGATTCAGACAGAGATTCGGAGACTGACACAAAGTGGTCTTGTTGTTGTTTCTTACTTAAATCCTGGTTCTCGATTGCTTCTAAGCCATTGTGGGTCGGCTGTGGGCCGTTTTGCTGTTGGGGTATTTCAGAAGATGTAGCACTGGTGGTGGGTAGCTGCTGTTGTTGTTCGTCGTCCTCTTCCTCTATGTAGGTGGCTTTAAGGGAGTCCATACCGAAAAGGGTTTTCTTCAGAGTTGTGAATTAAGCATCTAACCTTGAGATTCAGCGACGGGGACAAGAGTGGCTAAGGCGAAGAAGAAGAAGAAAGAAAGAAAGAAAGAAGAAGCGTGGATTGCTTCCTCCTTATTTTTCTCCTTTAGTACGGGATTGGATTGGGTCTCTAGTTGGGTTTTCAAGTTGGATCAAAGCAAAACTGTTCAACTATAGAATTATACCTGAATCCAAACTTGTGAAAGTTGAAATTGAATTCTAATCGTACTGCATAAACAGAAATTGGACTGCTCAATATAAACCTCAAAGTAGAGGGCTAAGCTTGGGCCCATTTGTAAAATTATTTTACATCACATAAACAATTCCAATAGTTAATACTTTTGTTTGAAGGTAAATGAAATGATTTGATCTGTATTGCGGTCATTGTCATCACATCGAGTCAACTCAGCGCACAAAGGCCGTGAGTTGACAATGGATGAAGGCAAGTCCTTTCCCAACTACTTTGGAAAGTTAATTCACACGTAATTTGTGGATTTGCTGTTAAGAAGAAAGAAAACATTTTTCAACATTCACAATCAGTACATGTCTAAGCTTCCACATGTGCGTCTGCCATCTAAAGGTCTTTCTTTATTTGGGTCAAATCATGGGGTGTGGGCAATGTGGTCCGATTAAGAAATAATTGACAGGGAAACATGCGTTACAACATCCATGACCAAATCATGCGGTATCTACTTTGTAAATCTCAACCTCCGATAATGGGAAAGTCACCATCGTATGTATTTGTAGGATAGTTGTTGGAAAACTGTTGGTTCGCACTTCCTCGTCAACTAGAAGGCCACTTTTCTGCAGTTGGATGTTTCGTTTTCTGGTCAAACACAGGCGACAGTCTAATCGAGTGTTGAATTTCAAGTTCATTCAATTTCCATTTCTTTTGGTCATATATGGGGTTATAACAGAATATGAATTCCGTCAAATAAGCATAAGACTTTCGTGGTTTCACACAAAAATTTAATTAATTTATTTTTCAATTAATCTATAAATTTAAATTTTGTTAGAAAGGAAAATATTAACATTATTCAACTATATTTTATGAAATCAATTTTCCATGGTTTATAACAATGAATGAAGAAGTATATACGACACTGGCCCCTAATTATTTGTCTTCGATTGATAATTGAGTGTATTGTCTTCATAAATCTCTTTATGACTTAAATCGTACGTCTTACAAATGGTGTGCCAAATTTTCTATTATCATCATTCAATTTAGCTTTACCTATTCTAAAATGAATATTTATCTCTTTCTATATCACCATGGTGCCTCATTCATTGTATTACCTTTATATGTAGATTGGTTTCACATCAAGGACCTTAGTCCTCTTAAATACTTCATGATTAAAAGTTTATTAGTTTTTTAATGACATTATCTTATTTTAACATAAGTATGCATTGGATATTTTATATGAGATAGATATGCTTGGCACCAAACTCGCATCCTTGTAAAGGGCAATAAGAAATTCTCTTTAGATTATAGATGTTATTTTCTATGATCCATCTGCTTATCATTTCTTTTTTAGTTCATACGTCGACCACATTGTAGACATTTAGTAACAATCACTACAAGAAAAATTGGTTTTAGCAACATAAATTATCGACAGAAAATACTAATTTTTTATCGACAAAAAAAATTGGTGATAAAAATTACTGACAGAAAGAGTAGTAGGAGAAACGATAGTAGGTAAAATTCAACGACGAATATTATAATTCTGTCGGTAAATTTCCCAACGAAATCGCAGTTTCTATAGGAACATAATTAAAATTTCCATTGCTAAAATCACATATGGATATTGTAATTCTATGACTAAATTTTCTAAAGGAATTACAATATTATGTAAGTTACAGACGATTTCACTATATCAATCGCTAAATTTACCGACAGAATACTATATTCCGTCTGTAAATCTAACAACATAATTACGAAATCTTTAATTAATTTTAGTGACAGATAAACAATTTCCGTCACCAAATTTACCTATAGAATATAGCACTCCGTCAGTAATTTATCTACGGAAGATAGCTTTTTGTCAGTAATTTTCCTATGTTATTTTCAACTGTCATTTCTCACTTCCCACCCAAATTTTCTATTGATAATCTATTGATTTCTATTGATTATTTCTACATTTAATTTATCTAAATAATATAATCTTGATTGATAATATAATGTAAAAATTATGTTGATTATTAATATAATATAAAAATTATAATGTACAATAATAAATATCTTGAAAATAATTGTAAATTAAACATTCATACAAAAACTTAAAAGTAGCAAAACATCAATACATTCACGTAAGTTCCAAAATATTATAAATCTAAGTTATGCAGTTGATGAAGGAGGATGATCTGACTGCTACAATGAGGTGTTGTCCCTCCCCTACAACTCATTCATCTCATTACGAAGCTAGGCTATGTACTTCATCGACTGTTGCAACTGAGTTGCCAGCCTCCTTACTATGCTCTCAAGCTAAATGACTCTCTCAATGAAAACGGACTGCCTATTAGATCCAACTGTACTGGATGTAAAGGATTATAAGTAGCATGTGTTTGTAGATGAACCTAAGTCGAAAATGCTTCAATTGTAGTTCCTACCACCAACTGAATCAAGATGTTTGACTCTCATCAACAGTTTCAGAGTTATAAGATTGTTATTCAATGCTTTCTTGTATTTGATTATAATGATCATATCATTATAATTGTTTATCTTAATAAGTGATAATTTTTAAGAATTAATATTAAAGTATAAATTTTTCATACATTAAGTCACACCATCATGCTTCTCAATATGGGTATACAAAAAGAGCTAAAGTAGTGTAGGCTTCCTGTCCTTAAACTTTTCTTGCATCAGAATAAAGTATTATAAGTGAACTACAATTTATAAAATTTTGGCTAAGTTTCTTTTATTTTTATGATATTTACCCCTTGTTAAACAAAAAAGCTTTCTCAACAACACAATTGTTCATGAAAACAAATATTTATAACATTATCATTCTCCATCATACACATATATTTTCATTCTAAATTTCATAAATCAAATTCCATTAATCAAAATACAAAAATCATAATATAAGTGTAAAGTTTAGATACTTACAAATTTCTCTGCATGCTCCTGGTGGGTCATAGATTCTCTAGTATGTACAGGTAGACTCTCTTTCTCCGGTCCTCCATGTTTGTTTGCATAATTACGCTCAGAAATGGAGATTGCCTCGGGTGTTACCCAATACTGCTGTCAATAGCTCTATATTTCTTCAAATAAATAAGGAAGTCGTACACCATTCTTCTGTATCGGCCCAAGAAAGTCTTTATAATTTTCATGTGCTCGCCTTTCAGAAGAAAGCCTTTATAACATACACAGGATCGCCTCTCTCATACATTATAAATGACAACATCAACTTTTGAATACTAAAAAAATTCTTATGAAACAAATAAAAAAATCAAAACATACTATTTATTAATGTATAAAATTAGATAAATAAAAGAGATTAAAGAATTTATTTTTTGCACCTGAAACTCCTGATAATAACAATCATTTGTCCCTTGAGAGATATTCTTCTATATATAATTCTCAAGTTCTATCTTCTCTTTGAACTTGGATGAGATATTTCTAAAGCACGTTCCAGACGAAACTAACCTAATATATAAGCTAATTTAGATCATTTTTAAAATAAAACCTATAACTTCAGTATAAACTTATAGTGTTATCATATATTACAAAATTTTTAAAATTTCACTCACAGATCATTGACAATTATATTGTAAATTCTTCCATGAACTCCTTTAGCTCCAGGTTGAAGGCTGCCTCCTTCATCCATAACGTTTACCCTTGATATCTCTATTGGTGTATATTCACATTTTGATTTGGGAGTAGAATTAACGGAAGGTGTAATGGGGCTACTGAATGGTGTAACAGTAGGGTTGCTGGATGGTACAGGGATTGTTGGTGGGGAGGGTGATGCCTCATCTAGATGTGCACTAACTGGACGTGCACCACCTGATTCTGTAGAATCTGCAGAATGTGATGCTTCACCTGGACTTGCACTAGCTCCTCCAAATGGTGGTAACCTAACCCTTGACTGCAGCAGTTCTTGTTTTCTCTTATATGGCACATTTTTAACCTGAAATTCACATTTTATTGATTATTGCACTAATAAAACAATATAAATTAAATATAACAATTTATTGTTGATGCAATAATAAATTTATTCATATAATATTCTATTACTTACAAAAGTTAATTGCTATCATCACTTAGTTGTAAATCAAAATCATTATCATCTTCTTTTTCTGAAGAATTAGAATCAAAGTCAGGCTTTTCTTTCGATCTCTCGAGCTCTATAGATTTCTCATCCTCTCTAGATGAAATTTCATCATATTCATTATTTGGATCGTTCAAAGGTTAATTCTCGTCATATGTTACACATGCATTTATTTCATGAACATCTTCCTAAAACACTTCACTTTCAATTCTCTTATTTTCTTCTTTTCCACGTAATCCAAAGATACCTCTAGGTTTTAGTTTGAAAACGACCAACCAATTTAACTTATCTCATCTTAAGTTGGGAAAAAGACATAATACATCTAGGTCGCTTGTATTGCCAACACGAAAGGTTCAAATTGTCTAAATCTTCTTTGCTGATTGATTTCAACTAGATTGTATCGATCATGTATTTTTTCCAACATTAGGAGTTGGATCAAACCATTCATACTTAAATGTCACATTCCATTTTATTGGCAATGCGGGGTACACAATTTTAAGTATCTCAATAATTTTACTATAGTAATCCATCAATTCTCCCTATATGCAAACCACACTATTTATTGTTGCCATGTTATGACCATGAAATTATGTATGAAATTTGTATCCATTAACAAAATATACTGGATATAATTTAATAGTTGCAAAAGTCCTTTCGTAAGAACACATTTGAACTTGTTCTCTATTAGATTTTCTAAGGCCTACATAAAAATTATCATATTAAATAGTATAATGTCATATAAACACTTTTATATGACAATTCAACCATTTCAATTATTGCAAGTGAAAACTTACATATTTCTCGAATCATCGATGAAAGTGTCTTTCAACTTCTTTATTGATATCATCCTATGATTTTTTTGGGCATTAGCTCTCGTAACCATTCCTTGTATAACCTAAAAGCATTATTATATATTTTAATTATGAACATTATTAACCTCAAAAAACTAAATAATCAATTTCAAAATTAACTTGAACTTACTGCATAAAAGGTCGAACCTCGTGGCAATTTACTAAAATGTAACAATGGGCAACCTTTATTTTTTTCTCATGTTAACATTCTTCTTGTTGAATGCCCATATGTTCGTCTAGGATATGTGAAAATGGATAAGTTACCATCAATATCACCCATCTCTACCTATCATCATTATGATGAACTTTTCTTTATCTTGTGTGCACATACAACTCAAAATAATATGAACAAAATGTATTTGCTTCCTCTACTAAATAAGCATTACATATCGAACCTTTAACTCTAGCCTTATTTTTAACATTTTCTTCAAGTAATGTAAATTCCTACATTACAAATAAAGTTATTACAATTATGTGATTAAAACATGCTATAAGTTTCATTTAAATATTAATTATAATTACCTCTCAAATGGATAAATCTATCAATATTGAATTAGACCAGCAAGTTTTGCCTCAAGTGCTTAATATATGGGGTAGATGCTCCATACAGTCAAAGAAACTTAGGGAAAAAATCCCTTCTAATTTGCACAAGATAATTAGAATTTCCCTTTCTAGTTTTTCCATATTAGCTTACTTTATTTTAGATGGTGTTAAACTTTTGAAAAACAAACTTAATTATGATATAACTTCCCCAACTTATTTGGTAGCAACTCTCGAAATGCAATTGGAATTAAACTTTGCATAAAACACATGACAATGATGACTTTTCATCCCAAATAATTTGTACTTTCTCATGTCCACATACCTTGCCAAGTTCGAAACATAACTATCAAGAAGCTTTAGACTTTTCAACCATTCACATGAAATTTCCTTTTATTTTTTCGTCTAAAATGTAACATGCTTTTAGATATTTACCTGTGCAAAGATCTTTATCTAACTCATTCCTTCTACAAAAAAGCTTCAAATCAGATCGTGATTTTGCATTGTCCTTTGTCCTCCCTTTAATGTTCATTATGGTGTTGAATAAATTGTTAAAAATATCTTTTTCAATATGCATCACTTTTAGATTATGACATATCAAATTAGTTTTCTAATATGACAAATTCCAAAAGATACTTCGTTTTCTCTAACCAAAGCTTTTACTAATGCTTCTATTAACATCTTCAGCTTCAAGTTATATAATTTTTAACAACCCTAATTCATCATTTTCTTGTAATATCTCTTCACCAACCTTGGGGGGGGGGGGTGTTTGTACCATCGTATTCGTAATGAACTTTTATTTATTAAGTCTAAATGGATTATTTCTTATGGTTTTTAAACCAAGATGTTTTAGCCTCGTTAGGAAGATAAAACGCATCAGAATCATTACCACAGTAAGGACAAGCCAATTTTTCCACTGTGCTCCATCTAGACAATATAACATACGTAGGGAAATCAATAATAGTCCACATCAAAGCTGCTCTTAAACAAAAATATGTCTTTATACCAATGAAATAATAATTTAAGAAGATGAAGGCAACGTATAATGATGTGAGAGACCTCTTAGAGAGACAATATGATCAAATTGTCTAGTTACAAAAGGTACAAAGCCCTTATGTTCTTAAAGTGAATATATAAGATAAGCATAATCCAACACTTTAAGAGAAAGTTAATAACTCTGATCTAATGATGACGACACTAATTATCATATTGATGGTGAGAAATTTGTAGCTAGAAGCGTACTCAAATCAATAAGGATGAGATAAAGTAATGAAAAGATACATACATCATATTATATGTAAATTTTAAAATAATGTATATAGTACCATTATTAATGGAGGAAGCAGTACTAACATAGGTAGTGTTATTTTATAAAAAATTTGAGTTTTTCTCTTTGAAATGTTTGTATTCACACATACTTCAATGGTTGAATAAGTTTGGGGAGATTAAGTTAAATAAATAGATGCTAGTTTCTTTTTCTATTTAGTAACACAAATATAAGGTACTTTGTATTGTATTAGCGGTGCATGCTAATCATGTTCTATTAGAAAGAGTAAGGCAACATGATAATAAATTTGTCCATGATAGATTCAAGAATTGGTATACCTTTGTAAAGGATAATAAGTCAATTACTTTTGTATTTGTAACACTAAATAAGTTTATAAAGACTAAACCAACGGTGAAGAGTGATGGGAACTAAAGGATGATAGACCCTACGAAAAATATTTGCAATAAATTTTTATGCCTTCATTAAGAAATTGATGTATTCATGTTGTTTCCTTTTACGTTTAAGTTTTAAATTGTTCTTTGGAATTTTCTTTGTTGGAAGATGTATTTGTTTGTTTGACTATTATAAGGACTAAAGAAGATGTATGATAAACAAGTTTTTGGTTGTAGTTTTCGTTACTTAATTCTCTTTTGATTGCTTTAGTGGTTTGTTTACTCAATGATTCTAGTTACTTATGAATTTCCTTTTCTTCCAAAAACAACACACTTAAGCTAATCTTGTTGTATAAATTGCACTTCTTGCCAAAATATTGATTAAAAGGTTATGTTCAGTCTTATGAATTAGTGTTTTTTAGTATGCAAAAGACGAAAGAAGAGATAATGAAAAAGAAGAAAAGAGAAAAATCTCAAAGTTATTTATTTTTAAGAAATTTGGGCTTATGGCTTAATGCCATATAAGCACAGAGGACCCATTTTATTAATAAACTAGGACAACTATGACTTAACGCTAATAATACAGAAAGATGAACCAATTTTGACCATCCTACCCAATTTTCCTCCCACTTATCCATACTCATTTTCCTTTACCTTTCAATTCCACAAATGATCCCATGCTAAATGATTAATGTCCTCTTATTAGCCTTAAACAAGTCATTATTATATATGACTTCCTCAAATGCCAATGAGTTTGAGACCTTTAGGATATTTGAAAACATTGTTATAAAATATACAACCTCCACAATTTAGGCATAATTTTATTAAAATAGGCTCAACAATTGGAAAGCAATTAAATTTTTTATCACAATAAAATCATAAGACCTTGCTAACTACAATTCAATTTTTGATGAGGCCAATTCAATTAAACTTTTGAGATTAAAAGAGTTTGTCTTTTATTGAAACACTATAGTTTTAACTACAATTAAAAAAACCTTACTTGAATTTTAACCGTCTAAACCATAAGGAAATAAGCCAAACAACATTAAATTCATGGATGAAATGAAAAAATAACAAACATAAATTCATGCAATTTCTTTTAGAATTAATGGAATCCAAAAATAACAAACACAAAATCATGCAATTTATTTTACAATTAATGCAATGAGGGAATAACAAACAAAACTTCATGTAGTGACAAAATTCATCCATATAGAACTTTCATCGAACACTTTATAAGCATAAGAAATTCATCCCTAACTATTAACGAAAACACTGATACGTAACATTCTTCACCAACAGGAACACATTCAGATGAAAATTAAACCATTAACAATTGAAATAGATGCATACTGTAGCACCCCTTATCGCGGGGTACACACCGGAACTCCTGGAGATCATTCCGGCACATATCTTACGATAAGGGTGAGCTACTAACGATCACTACATAAACTTCACATGGCATCAAGTCATTAATCATTATAAAACATCATAAGGAAACCACAATAATTTAAAACCTAACCTCTTCCTCATTTCATTTCACAACTCGAAAGTTTACATTGTCTTTCAAACACTTAATATATATATACATCATTAAACCTAGAATAAAAGTACTATATGAATGAGGAAAATATACAAGTCTATCTAAGCCATCCAAAAATCCCAGCTGACCGACCTTTGAGCCATGACTTCTCTTACCAAAATCACGTAGAGTCTCTCACTCGATAGAGTCATCTCTTGGTCCTGAAAAGACAACGTTGTAATTTTGGTGAGTTTTGCGAACTCAATGAGATAACCATCATCGATGGTTCACTCAATTCATGCATCACTTTATTACACATAGAATATATCACATGAGATCACATACACTTAACAAACCATCTCATATTGTACATTTAACACTTATAACCATATATATATCATGCATCAGCAATGCACATGAGACTCACATTCTTTCTTATTGTTGTAACCGAGTGCCAATCACAGACTTATACAAATATTGACCCATAGGGCTCAATCAGACAGAATCACGGAGCATAGCTCTACGTGCCAAATTAGAATCAGAAAATCACGAAGCAAAGCTCTATGTGGAAGCACTTCATAAAGGCAACTCGAGTCACAACGCCATTATTTGAGCATGCACTTTGTGAAATGCAACAGTTTCTGCATACCTTATATATCACAATCTTATAAGAATGTTCAAACAGAGTTTCAGAGTTATC
Organism: Erythroxylum suave; assembly: GCA_027563595.1. Lineage (NCBI taxonomy): Eukaryota > Viridiplantae > Streptophyta > Magnoliopsida > Malpighiales > Erythroxylaceae > Erythroxylum > Erythroxylum suave. The sequence goes on along the minus strand of JAOSBN010000008.1, from coordinate 26,504,736 downwards.
GGACCTAAGTTCGACATTCAACTGACATTGAGAATCAAATGACAATTTTATATCAAGTGCACATTTATTTCATCTCATTCACATATAAGTAGCACTTCAACATCTCAATCCAATATCACAGTCATCGGACCTCCATGTCCAGAATCAACACTCAGGCCAAAATCATACAGTCATTTTCGACAGAATTTAAACAACCAAAAATTAAGTGAGACCATCTAGGTTACTCATAAGTTATTCCTGAAGCTACTGCCTAGAAGTGCCCGCAACATTAGAAAGTTGACGTTCCAACTGTTCCTCTATAACAAAATAATACACACATATATCACAATTTATGCAAATATGCATGTTCATTAATGCACATATATAGAAAAGATTATGTACAATGCATGTTCATGACAATTCCTAGGTATCCTTCTATCTAGGTTATCAAAACCACAGTCAAATATTGAACCTCACTTAACTAGCATTGTTCATAGGATTTACACCTCAATAAACCATCTGAATCAAGTTTCAAAACCTAAAGAGCCATTTCAAATTTTTCTCCAAACTCGGACTTTCAAATCTACCATTCACGTTAAATCAAAAAGTGTAATTGATATTATTTGGTCCTATAAGCAAAAGGTAGACAAAGTAGAAGCAGACGAATATTCAAAACACAGACGATGGCTAAAGATAGACGGAAGCAAAAGGTAG
>JAOSBN010000008.1:26470579-26503943 GCA_027563595.1 Erythroxylum suave | reverse complement strand
CTATCTCCAAAACCTTAATTGCATGCAAACTCTCGTACTCCTTTATGAATACAATCAACTTCTGGTTTTTCTTAAGGTAGAAGAAACACTCGAGTAAAGGAAATGGCGAGGGTTATGAAGAATCAGGGTTAACTCTCAGAGGAGTTTGATGGAAAACTCTGTGTATGGAAAGAAATTTTAGAGAAAATGATAATAAGGAGAGAACATAGGAAGAGTACCAACCCCTTTTTAACTCTTGAATTACTCAAATTTCTGACATATCATAAAAGCAACTTTACACTTGTCATCTCCCTAAAGTCTAAGCTCTGATTTAGTTTCTTTTGAACTATCTCCCTTTAACTCTCATCTTTACAATCCAACCATCTCCAACTCCTCATTTGATTACTTCTCTTCTTTTTCCTATTTTCCATAATACTCTATAAATTACAAAATAAATCTCAAGTTCACCAAAAATTTATATATTTCATAATTCTACTAATCAACAAAAGTTTCAATACAGAAACATTCATAAACCTCTAAAATTCACAATTCAATCCAATTATACCCGAAATTATTCATGAATGCATGTACAATTAATTTCGTGTGCAGAACAAATATCACTATTCATGTATAAGTGAATAACATATTACGCATGAATATATATAAATGCCTTTCTTAAGTTCCCAGTAATCATTCATATTTACTATTCTAACCTTCCCATAGGTAATGGAATGTTACACATACAACACAAACCACTCAACCAAAACTGACCCAAACAAAAGCTTTCTTAATAATAACAAGCAGAAAAAAGAAAAACCAAGTGCAAAGGAGGAATAATTAATCACGATGGATGATTAACCAGGATGACGGTGGTGTATGGATTTGAAGATCACGATGCTGAGGGAAGAGGAAAAAAATTTGTAAGTTTCAAAGATGTTCAACAGTGAGGGGGGAAAGGGGTCAACGGATAAGGAAATGATGTTGTTTGTGGTTGAACAAACAACATCATTTTCCTTCCAAATTAAACAACAATCTGGACGTCATTTGAATTTACCTAAGAAAACCGATGGAAAAATGATTCCGTAGGTAATTTCCTTAAGGAATAGTGTTCCCGTAGGTAAATTCCTTACAGAAAAATCCATCTATAGTAATTTACCTACGAAACTCTTCCTACGCAACTTTTACCGGGAACCACTGATGCTTATTTTTATGATGACTTTTACTATTCCATTACTAAATTCTGTCGGCAAAGTTTACTCTCCTCCTTTAGCGACGAATTTTTTTCAGTTGCAAATTACCTTTTTTCCTTACAAATTGACCTACAAAAAGCAATTTCCGTCACTAATTTACTACGTAATTTTTTCTGTAGATAATTTTTATTTAGTAATTTGCAATTTTCTTATGATGAATACTTTAAGTCTTAAATTAACTTAATAATGCTCTTGGTTAAGATATTTTCTTTTCCTTCAAGTTTAATTTTTTTTCAACTTATTACAACTCTAATTAGGTTTGTTATCCTCTTACATGTCTTTCTGCTATTGATTTTTTTTTCAATTCTTGGTTACTCTCCCATCTCTTAGAAAATGGAAGCAAAATGTTATGTCTCTCTCTTTATTGAAGTTGAATATCTCTTCATGACTACTACCACTTATGAACTCATTTGGCTTCTTACTCTTCTTTATAATTTGAAAATTAAAATTTTTTCCAGCTCAATTTTATCATGACAATCGTGTTGCCGTACATCTTGCTATAAATCTTATTCATCATAAACACATTGAAATTGATCATTATTTTATTTTTGATTGCATTAAATCTAATATCACATGATTGTTCTTATCTTCAACAAATTATCAATATCCCATGTTTACCTTTGTTATCTTTAATTTTGACTTATATCCTATTACATATTATTGATTTAAAAACTAATTAATTGTTGCTTCTTTATATCCAATAATAAAATACCATAATTGTGCAACGCTTGCTTCTTATCTCCTCTTCGTCTATTTTAGTCTTTAAACTTTTGGTCTTCATTCTCACCTTCCTTCTCTCCTTTATCTCCATCTCTTCTACTTATTTTCTTGTTTCTCCTAAATAATTAGTTTCTCTTCCAAAAGTCACTCGTAGAATTTTCTTTTTCTATCTAACCTCTTTATCGTTTTTAGAACTACCTTTTAATTTTTAACCACTATCAGTTTGAGTACTTTTAATTTCTAATTTTTTTTCTTCTTCTTTATTCATGTGGGTCATTTAGAAGCAGTCTCTTTACTAATTAGGGATAAGGCTGTGTACTATTGGATATCTCTAAAGCCCACGTCTTAGCTAGATTTTTACTAGGTGTTGTTGTAGTTATGCCTCAACAGTCATCCAACCTTGTCATCAACTAGAATTATTTTCCTTTACTTTCTCTTGATCCACACCTCACTCCTGAGACTTCTAGCTCTCCCTTAAATTCACTTAGTGCTCCTCCACCCCCTATCAACTCCAACTTAGATCCCCGTAACCTTAGTTCAACAACAACTTTCAGTTTAGTGACTTCCTTGTTTGCTAGCCCAGGACCTCAAGCTCCTATCTAGCATTCTTCATCTCCTCAGACGGACCCTTTTAGTGGTTGGAATTCTAAACTGAGCAAGAAGCAAGTTATGTGAGATTCTCCTTAAGTCAAGCTTCATTACCCTTCAAAGGTTAGAATTTATTTTAAAAGAAAAAAATTATTTTCTTCAATTGTTTGAGGCAAATAAATTCTCTAATTTTGGATTTAGTTTAAAATTAATAAATTAAAGTACAAATAATATAATTAATTAATTAACTAACATACATGCTAATTAAGTGGAATATATATATATATATATATAATATTTGAAAAGGTGGAGAATATATATAATATTTGAAAAGGAAGAGATTTGATATCTTATATGACAAGTTGATGGTCAAAAGCGAAATTCTGTCGTCTTGAAACATTCTCTTCGTGTACGAGTAAGATTGGATAAAAAGCGCAAAAGTGAAAAATGAAATCACAAAAAGTGGAAAGATCATGTAATTGGAAATCGTAAAAATTGTCTCATTCATGTTCCAAATTATATCCTTGACCAAAGCCAACACACGTAATTGGTGACGCAAAAGAGAAGGACCAAGCACGTGGAGGTTCTTCTTAATGGAACTCCTACTCTTGGTTTTCTATTACCTATTAGATTTGTTGCATTTGCTTCCCTATTAGATTCCATCCCAGAACTCCACTCTAAAAAATTGAACATCTAGGACCAAACTTGAGGCTTGATTTGCGCATTGATCAGTTTTGATATTGAATTTTTGATAACCTTGAATGGAAGGTTAAGACTGAAATACAGTAATTCACAGAAAATAAAAACTATAGACTGGTCAATCTCCTAGAAAAAGGCAAAGAGACTGAAAGAAAAAAGAAGAAGCATAAATGACATTACCTAGTTTTTTAAGGTTTCGTTTCGTATGGTTGGGGAAGCAGTGAAGCACCAAAGTCTTGCGTCTTTAACTCTCTCTCTCTCTGTACTTTCCAACATCCACACAACTGAGACGGAGAGGGTCAGTTCTGAAACTTGCCACGCGTTATGTGGGGTCTACCCATATCTCCCTCCCACTCAACCCAACAATATTTATACCAACACAAGTACTCCTCCATCCTCTAGCTCTCTATATTATTTAACAGGTCTTTTAATCCCAACGACTTTCTCTGTAAGAACAATTCTGCTTATTTGCATCACCATTCTGTAAAAGGGTTCCTGGAGACTCTCACTCTCTGTCTCTCTATCTCACTGTATGTCCATCTCCAGTCAGTCGGTTATGGCTCCTAGCAAGCTCAATTCTACCGTAATCATCTCCCTTTCTTGTTGCTTTCCTTGTTATTTTGTGTTCTATATGCATATATGCTTGTGGGTATCATCAAGTTTGAAGCTTTGTGTAATTTATGTAGGGGGATTTTTGACTTTTGATGTTTGTCGATCCTGACTTTCGATCTCCCTGTAGTCTTGATTGGTTTCACTCCTAGTCAGTTTTCCATACCGCCACTTTTATTGACTGCTTTCATTTGCGTGGCTTGCCAGAATGTATATGTGATTTCCAAGCTCGTGCCCTTCAGACTCCTTATGCTTGTTACTTGAAAACATTGTAACTTTATTTGGGGTTTGATTACTTGATTGGAGATGTTATATAGCTATTGTAGAGCAAAACCTCAAATTTCATCCAGTTAACGGCTTTAACGGTTTTATGCGGCGCCATAGATTTGGGATGTTCCAAGCATGATAGGTGTATGGAACTAAAGAAAACTCTATATAGTTTTTTTTTTTAGTGATATTTGGTTAGATAGCATTCGTGATCTCACCAACTCAATATGTACATCGGACAATTTTGGAGCTTCTTCTTCCCCATTTGCGCATTAATTTGGAGTTGCGCATTTAGTTCGCTTTGCAAGTGCACATAATGGGCAACGATAAATGACATTGTTTCTATTTTCTTCCCAAAATTAGTGTTGATGAACTCCTTTTTCGCTGTTTTTTACCCTTCCATGTTACTGGACATTGCATTTCTTCTTTTCTCATTCAATGCGATATTATAAATCTAGTCATTATCACATAACTCTCAGAAATAACATTACGCTTTCTTTCATCAGGATTCTTGTGGACATGGAGATGGAAATTTTTTATGCTCACAGCCTGAGAATGGATATAGTGCTTCACTTTCTCTAATCCACTCTGAGAAGGCAGTGCAGGAGCTTCTTCAACAGACTCCTATCCAAGGAACTGATGACCATCTTATAGAGTTCTCAGAAGCTCTAAGAAGTACGCTCATGTCTAATTCTAGAATCTGCATATCCCATTCTTGAGAATGTCAACTAGAACCATAAATTTGATGCGCAATTTTCCATCTTAGCTGTTGCAAAGGCATTGAGACGTGCTGCTGAGGGAAAGGCTTCTGCTCAAGCTGAGGCTGCTGAATGGAAACGTAGATATGAACTTGAGAGGGCGCGAAATCAGCACCTGGAAAATAAAGGTTTTAAGACCATATGATAAACCGTAGTTTCCTTTTTCATGCACTGTTGGTATTTTTGATATCATTTGGCACATTGTAGTATGTCTGATGCAGACTTGAGCGTTAAAATTTTTTTGGCTTATTACTTAGTGATCCACAGTTGTGATATCTTTTGCTGTCCAGCTGGATGTCCTTATTCTATGTGCACGATTGTCTTTAATATGGAGCCATGGTGGTGAAGTTGTCTTGGCTGTGTGACAATCTTAACAATGAATCTGTGCTTGCTATTCAGAAAGTCATTGCCTAAAAGTGGCAATTTAAGTTGATATATATACTCCTTTTTTTCATGAAGTTTGTATGTTTCAACTCTGGATGTCCTTCTAAACAAGTTCTCTGTTAAACAAGTCAATGGGTGGTGGCCTGTGCTAAATACTTCTCCTGAGTTATGGGGAAAACAATCACTTTGCTTCCATCTTTACATTTATGTTTTCCAGATTAAAAGAAAAGAAAAAGGTGTCAGTATTTAGGAAAGAGAGCTTCAAGAAAGATGAATATGTATTTGCATTGAGTTTTTACATTGGAGGATACTTTGAGGACATCCTGTCAATATCCATTTGTGGGACATATTTAATGTCATTTTTACTTGATGTTCTAACTTCCTGTCTTCATACTCTTTAAGTGACTTCTTCTTTGTAACTCAGTTCTGTTTTTTTTTTGGGTCAAGGATTAGGGTATTGTAGACTGATTGCAAGCTTCGACTTCTTCAAATGTTTATTTGCATTTTACCTAAAATTTGATTTACATTCTAAAAGGTTGAATATCGAAGATGCTTTTCTGATATTAAGTTTCAGGAAATGTGCCCTTAATTGCTATTTTCTCTCACTCTCCATTCTTTGATTGGAACAAAGCCTATTTTTGTTGGTTAGACTACTTACCTGCTAATATTTTGACCTCATTAGACAGGAGATATATCTTTTTTCTTGTTTGGGAACATTTTTTCACACGTTTTAGGCATGTTGGGGCTTTGTTTATACAGGTGCTTAAATTTTTGGTCACTTTTTAGTGTGATGAGCTTGTTTGAAATTCAGATTTAGTATTATCAGATTATGGATATTCTACTGTTAGGCAAACTAGTCCTTTGAATTGCTTCAAACTTGGTGGACTCAAACTTCACTATGTAATGCAATTGGAGTCAGAAGATTAATGCTTCCATGTCTTATCAGATGGGAAACTTGGGAAGAACAAAATAGGAGAGTTTTGGAAGGCATGTACTTTAATTTACTTGGACTTAAGTGGTGAAACTGGTTCTCTATTTGAAGAAATGTGCATCATCTTTTGCATGATGTGGCATAGCTTGTGGCACTTACTGAAGTTAAAGGTGTGCATCAATCTTACTGGTATGGTGTCTAAATGGCATGCACAGGAATTTTCTGCAGACATCAAATTTCTGAGGTCATATAAAATCTTATGCAGCTGTTTTGAAGATGAGTCATTGTGATGCCATGATGACCTTGGATGGTGCTACTGACTTAAGCTAGGGGAGATGCTTTTATTGCTGTGAGGTCATTTAAGTAGATTTGTTTCTTGGTAATTTAGTATTACTTTTAGTTCCTAGTTTCAAAAGGTTGCTTTACTTAAGTAGTGAATGGGTGAAATTTCACTGTGTCTTTAGATGAGGGAGAGATTGAGATCCGACCTATTTCCTTTGCGAGTGCTGCTGTTGGAATCAATCTAGCTGTAAGAGAATTGTTTTTTAGAGTTATACTGGGATATTCACAGAGAAACTAATATATTTATCAACTTAGAATTTGAGAGTGAGTAGTGATCACCTACATTTGTTTTCTTTCAAACCCCTGATCTTCTCGCTCTCCAAGTTTAAATGCAAAAGAGGCTTTAGCTTCTTGTAATTGATTTTGAGTTGAGTTCATAACTTGACTCCCATGGAGGGTCCAGGACCTAAAAGTGAGATATGTCCATTTACGGCTGTATTGTGCAACATGGAATGGTGCATTTAAGTATTCTGGAGGGGAACAAAATGCATCAACAAGGCATGCAAGTAACATGAATATAATTTCATCATGTGACTGGCAATTACAAGAAAAATTTCTGGAATATGCTTTTTGAAGTATTACCAGGTGGCTAGTGGCTGTTGTGAGATCCTTCTATCTGAGCTATTATGCGGAAGAAGGATAGTGATTCTGGAGTGATGCATGATCAATGCTAGATATAAGCCTTTCAATTAACCAGCAAGCCAAAATAGAGATATATATATCTGTTTATGATAGGATAATGCATGGTTTTATTTGCACATGTGTAATGTGTTTTCTTTTTTTTTTTCCTGATCATCTTCAGAAGAAATCTGATGGGATGATTTTGATTCCTTTGGTATTTTCATGAATTCATGAAAGCTCTTACAAAACCTTGGGCAAGCATACCTGTAAATTCTACGCTTTGTTAGCCATTATGTGTTTCCTTGGCCATCTAAACTCCTGGAAGTGGCGGAACTTTGAAATTTATTTGATGCATGAGGGATACTTTTTTAGTATTGTTTCTTATGCTTTACAGAAAACACGTGCCGTTTAGATTCATACTTTCTCGAGTCATATGATGAATTCAACTAGCTAAAATTTTTCCCCTTCCCCTTTTCCCTTATTTGTTCCTCACCTATTTCTCAACAGTTTTTGAAGTTAATGCACAAAGGAGTACTTAGGTCACCCTAAATTGCAATTGTTACGTTTTGTGTCTGTCTTGTAAAAGATTTATGTTTTTGACCTTCTTTTTAATTAATTAATCTTTGTCGGTTTGTACTTCAGAATATTCATCTGGGATGTCAAATGGTGATTTTGTTGATGAGAAGAGTCACAACTCCACAAACAAGCACCTTTTGGTGAATCAAGCCAATGAACAAGCTGGATATTGTTGTACTAATGGAATCTGTTCCCATGAAATTCTTCATGATGGAGCGAGTGAATCAAGTGGCCAGATGTTTCAGAGTAAGATGATGAGAAAGGTATCTCTTACATGTGCTCCAACTGACTAGCTGCTAATTTGGCTTGTGGTACATTGTATATGATTATTCTAGATTAGATTCACATGATCTAGCATTACATGTTTGGAAGTCATTGCTCTTGGTAACTTTTTCTCCCTTGTTCTTTGTAGAAACTAACTGCTATTTGTGTTTTTCTAGCAGAATGCATGTTGTTCCAGAAAGTTGGTCCTAGGAATCATAGAAAGCCTATAATATGTTGTTGGAATGATAGATTTAGAGTGTATACATATTGTGACGAATTGGTAATGCAAGATGCCTAATTGAACTATCACTCAAATGTTTGAGACAGGCATCTTTTAAGCTTTCATGGTGCTGCAAAGGTGAAAACAGTGACCAGCACAAACATGATGTTGTCTCTTTTGAAAGAGGAAATATAACAACTGCAGGTCGCAGCAACAACCAAGTACCTTTTCCTCTTTCTATGTATAATGGTTCTATTTGTGTCAGTTTTTTGAATCAAAACTAAAACATAATGAATCCAAAAATGAAATAATGATAGGTGACTTTTATCAGTCACCATTTCAAGAGATTTTCACTTATTTTCTTTCAAATTGGAGTTTGTATAGGGGCTTCCTCACTCTCCCATCTGATTGTTTTACCATTTATCTTCTTTCAGATTTCTTTGAAGTGGGAATCCAGTCCGCAGACTGTGCTTATTTTGACCAAACCAAATTCAACTTCTGTTCGAATTCTGTGTGTTGAAATGATCAGGTGTGAATACTGAGATTTCATTCTGTATTTTTGAAGCAATCTCATCCTTCACTTGTTGTCATTCTGTAAAAGTATGGCTGTCTGAAGTAGCCCTAAGAAATTCTAGTTGTTAATGTCCATTTGCTGCAAGGATGATGGATTATAGTCATTAGAGAAGGCACATTGCATCGAGTGAACTCAAAATTGTAGTTGGCAAGGTTAGACCACCTCCTGTCATGTGTGGGGAAGTAAATCCCATTTGCTTCCCAGCCAGCACTCAGGTGCATTAGAAATTTGTGACCATGTGGATTCTTGTCAAGTGAATTGCTGCTCGATCATATTACAAGCCCTTTGTCTTTCTGGAAAGCTCTATGGTATTGAAATCAATTTCATTTAAGTCAAAAATTGGAAAAAAAGTCACCATTGCTGATCACAAATAATTACCCTTCAGAGAATTCTTTATTGGCACTTCCATCTTCGTTAAGGCTTAGAGCCAATTTCATATTCTCAATATGTAGAGGACCTCAAGTGTTTAAAGCCAAAAGTGGGAATGCTGTTAGTAGATACTGTCAAAACTATTGCTTTAGTCAATATTGAGTGTTTACAAGCTGATGCTGATATGCCATTCTGTAAGACTATCCATGCCATGGTTCTGTTTTCACTAAGAATTTTAACTTTGATAAATAAGAGGTTTTGGCTAGATGGTATCTTGATTAATGTGATTTCCCGGAAGCATAGCTGTTAACAATGTTCCTGTTCATGAACCTCTAAATGTGGTCTCTCAACTTTGTATCTTATTTATATTTCATTCTTGAACTTCAGAATAATTTGGTTGGAATGGTGACTTGTGTTTTACTTCTGTAAACCTGATTGCTCAATTCCATTCCCAGATGGTTAAAAGAGCATAGGCAGTTGAACATTTATGTGGAACCACGTGTGAAGGGTGAACTTCTAACAGAATCATCTTACTTCAGCTTTGTAAAAACTTGGAAAGATGGTGAGCGGCAACAAGTTCATAGCTCTGAGAGATACTATTGGTTAACTGGCATAGAGGAAACAACTCCTTTTTAGGGTTTCAGCATTTTAACTCCATTCTTCTTTCACATCATTTCACTGCAGACCAAGAAGTTTCGCTCCTGCATACAAACGTTGACCTTGTGGTAACCCTTGGTGGAGATGGTACTGTCCTTTGGGTATGTATATTAGTCTTGGGTTATTGACCTGCACTCATCTTCATGTATAAATTACAAGTAATCAAACTTCATTCCATTTGCAGGCAGCGTCAATGTTTAAAGGACCTGTTCCTCCTATTGTGCCATTTTCTTTAGGATCTCTTGGCTTCATGACACCATTCCGTATCCTTTTCACACTATCTCAAATTTATAGCAAAAATCCAGAAGGATATAAATAGTGGCGTGTTTTCATAGGATTATATTATCTTGTTTGCTACTTTTATTTTTGGAAATTATCGTGTTTGATACTCGTTTCTTCATCATACCAGACTTGAAACTACCCTTTAACATTTCTTTAGATAGTGAACTCTACAGAGACTGCCTTGATTCAATTCTGAAGGGTCCGATCAGTATAACATTAAGAAATCGGTTGCAATGTCATGTTATAAGAGATGCTGCAAAAAATGAGTATGAAACTGAGGAGCCTATTCTGGTTTTGAATGAGGTCACAATAGACCGGGGGATATCATCCTTCCTAACAAATTTGGAATGTTACTGTGACAACTCCTTTGTCACATGTGTGCAAGGAGATGGATTAATTTTGTCTACAACATCTGGCAGTACTGCATATTCTTTGGCAGCTGGAGGATCAATGGTCCATCCACAGGTATTGTCATATAAGCCTTTGTTTAAAATATTCATGTATCATTAGAAATCTTCTCCATATGCACCTTCAAGGAAAGCTACTATATTTGGGAGTCGTTGGCACACATAAATTGTTGATTCCTCTCATATGTTATTGAACTACTTTTTATTAGTTTATTCTTGTGAATTGCTACATGCATAGAACAAAAGATGCTTAACAAGTCAATTTGTCAAAAAGTAAGAACGTAAAATTAGATTAGGGATGTAGATATAGAATGTAAAATTAGATTCGGGATGTACATAGTTCTGATACAGTCAATGAATTACGAAAGGGATAAGCATATGCCAATTGCTATTGAGATAAATCAGGTTCTCTTGCAACAATTGCTAAGTGACCAGCAAGTGTGCTACAATTAAATAATTTTGTCTGTGGCTGACAAAATCCAACTTGTTAATTTTATGGTTACTCCAAGTTGAAGGTGTTGAAGCTCGAGACATAAACAATGGGGGACTCGTTGATAACATTTAAGTTGCGTAAATGAACTTGTCATGCTAAGGCAATTGGCATGCTACATAGAATTATTTTGATTAGATAAGAGAATAGAGGCAATCCTATCCTCGTGGTTCATAACTAGTATTGGTTTTTTCTCTCCCCTGCAACTGCAGGTACCGGGCATTCTCTTTACACCAATCTGTCCGCATTCCTTATCCTTTCGACCACTGATATTACCTGAACATGTCACGATACGAGTGCAAGTACCTTTCAACAGCAGGAGCCCTGCTTGGGCGTCATTTGATGGCAAGGACAGGAAACGGTTAGAGGCAGGTGATGCGCTAGTCTGCAGCATGGCACCCTGGCCTGTGCCTACTGCATGCCAAGTGGATTCTACAAGTGACTTCTTGCGCAGTATCCACGAGGGTCTTCACTGGAATCTGAGAAAGACCCAATCTTTCGATGGCCCTCGAGATCAATAACATTTTGTGGAAGTGATTTCATCTTCAAGGGAAAAAGGCAATATCTTCAATGTGTAGGATTTAATCAATGCGGAAGGGGTAGCATATAACACTGGGAGAAGCTCCAATGCATAAGCCCAATGCTGTCTCTGTAGAATATGTGTGCATCAAATGAGTAGATAAAGCCCCCATAGTATTCAATGTATAGTTGCAAGTTACGCCATTTACTTACCTCCATCGCTGAAGCAGCTGCCTAGTTATTGGATGATGCATGTGTACTCTGATGGACTATCCTGATTCTGATAACCTGACACACAAATGAGTGAAGATCATTCCTGTACTTCGGAGAAGTTGCAAGATGAGCTATCGCGAAGAACTGGCTACCTAGGCCTCGGTTACAAGATCTTGTTAAAGAACTCTCTTTGACAAGATCGAAAACATTGTTGAAATAACTCATCTCCCAAAAAATACAAGAATCCATGATACACCTATACCATTGTTCAGTCCTTGTAGTCTTTATGACCAAACCCGATCTTTTACTAAGAGTATTTAGTAGTCTTTAATCTCCACCTAGAGATCACGATCGAAAGAGATGAATCAAAGTTCCAAGTTGGACTAGTGTGACCTTCCAACTACTTCAACAGAACAATATGTTACTCTAGAATTTTCCCCTCAACTGATACCCTTTTGGCAAGACGAATGATATACTCATCTCCATATAGGGGAACTCAAATTGATATTAACTCTCTATGGTAGAAAAGGCATTCAACTACTACTTGAATGTCCCTGTTGGATTTAACATATACAAAGTATCATAATGCTCTTGTCACTCTCCTCGCCACCTTTAATAATGGAAGTTTCATATTAACAATAGCATCTGACTTGAACATTAAATTAAATAACCCAATCATTTCAACCTGGTTGAAGGTCTAAATCTAGATTATAGGTGCTGAATAAGATCCCACAACCGTCATGACTACTCTGCATCACCAAATAAGTTATCATCTGTAGACCCATACTCTAGGTCTGCACTTCCTAAACTCTACCACTAATGCTTTACATATTGTGGCAGATAGATCCCATGGAGACACTACTCTTATCCAGATCCCTGAACAACTACCTAGAGAAGAGATAGAAGAAGTCATGCTAGAATGGGTAACTAATTATGAAAGGAAAATTCATTTCCCTCGTTGCTATTCTATCCATACAACTACTTCATCGTTCTTAAGTCAACTTAAGGATGGCTACGTTAAATCAGTTTATAAAAGGCCAGGGCAAGCAAATTCTCAATCTATTGAAAAAATCTTAATAATCTCTATAGAATTTCTAGTAAAGAAGCCAGGGACAACCCTCCGATTCACTTTATCAGAGCATAAATGACATACTCTTGTGTAAGCCATATGAATGGCTATTTCTTTATGGACATGGATCTATCTATGTATTATCTAGACTGTAGATGTTGGGAAGATGATGCTCTGGATACAGATTCTAAAGTGAAGCATTTTTATAACTGAAGGGAAAAAGAAAAGCGTGAATGTAGACCCCAATAACGTCCTAACAAACAGTTTAGGGATGATAATGAATACTCTATCTTTACATAACTTTCCATCAACTTCTAAAAGAAGTAGGATATAGCCATCTTCTGACTTCTTTTGACCTAATCAAATCATCTTGACAATTCTAGAAAGAATTATGGAACCAATTCCTTGCTTGATGATGTAGCCATCAAAGCATAATGATAAAAAGTTCCCTCCTTTTACAAAGAAAAACGACTGAGGTGACTAAGATGACAGCTCGTCCATTTTTGATACCTACACAACTATCCCCTTCAAGGCATTTACTTACATGTTTCTCCTACCAAAGAAGTATTAAATTGGCATAATGAAAATACAGTTGTCCGAAATTGAGAGCTTCACCGTACTAATTCAAAACTTGAAGGTTTGAATGCATAAACACAATACTTGCATACCAAGCTAGATATGGTGTCATTCTAGATTTAGAAGTTACACCAAAAGCTACTTTATGAAGCACAAGAATTTAAAAAAATATGTGGAAAATCACTATTTTGGCTTAGAATTTTTGAAGAAAGAAAAAGATTTGTATAGGATTTGTGAAGAGCGAAGAAAAGTAGAGTCATATAGAGCTAGATATCAATCAAAGACTATCTATTATCCTTAACCTTCAACCTTTTCCTTTAGACCTGCCTCTTACGCCAATACATCATATCCAAAGGTCTTAAACTATGGACTTCAAAATTTCATACCCACTATTTGGACAGATCTTCCAAAAAAAGTCACAATCCCTGAAGACTCGATGGAAGTTAAAAGGTCATCCAACTCCATCTTATACAGGTTGAAGAAATCCTTACCCCCTTAAATGAACAATCTTTTCTAGTTTAAAAGGAAAAGGAGCTTGAAGGAGAATCGATGTTTATGGATATTATACAACCCATCCTCATTTGGTCCTTACTGATCTCTCTGACTCGATTTCACAATATTTTAAGGCTAGCTCTAACACAAACTAAATTGTTGATCTTTCATAACCATCCCAATCTTAATGACCATTTCGAATTCTCCTCCATAACAAATGGAAGAAGAGCTTGAAATAGAAAACGTAGACTTTTTAGGAGAAGAATTGATACACCAATATTTAAAGACGATATCCCAGCAAACTTTAGGACCCTGGTTTACATTTGATGACATTTCAACTAGTAAATAGAGAGACAGATTATATTAATCAAAGGCATGGATCAATCTATAAATGAATAAACTAAATGCTACACTTAAAGAAATACTAATAGAGTTTGTCTCTAGAGTGACTGGAAACCTACAATAGTGGTTTCAAAGTCTAAGAGAATATAGGAGGCTTCAGGTCATTAGGATTCTTGAAGTAGTAACTCTACTAGGAATGATCCATAAAGAATTTATTAGAGACTTACAATTAATTAATAAGAAAATTCGTTAAGAATACTTTGAAATTAGGTATTCTTCTCTAGATAATAGAGACATTTAGAGGCAATTTTAGAAAATGTATGAGAAATATTATATGTTAAACAGGTTCAACATATAATATTGTACTTGAGGAATGATTGAACCTATTAAGTCTATCTAGACTTGCCAAGAATTTTAGGTAGAGAAAAGGCCATAATGTACTTAAGGAAGGAAGATGTTGGTAATTGATTATAATCCATTGAATATTTTCCTCCAAGATGATATGTTCCCATAACCTAGGATTAATACATAAATAATATTTCTGAAAAAGGCAAACATGTTCTCAAAATTTGATCTCAAAGTCGAGTCTTGGTAGATAGGGATAGACTCAATAAATTGATATAAGATAACATTTTGCATCCCAAATCCCCAATATTAGTGGATAGTTATGTCTTTAGGACTTAAGGTGGCACCTTCATTATTCTAGAAGGCAATGAAAATACTTATGGTGGCACCTTCATTATTCTAGAAGGCAATGAAAAGATCTATGAGCCTATACTAGACAATGCATTAGTCTATATTGATGATATCTTGCTAATATAAAAAAATATGGTTGAATGTAAGGCTTTACTGGAAAATTCACGGACAACACCAAAAAATACAGTATAATGCTCTAAGTCTAAAAAAGTCATATTGGTAATACCTAAACAGACTTTTTAGGTATTAAATTCCAAGATTGATAAGTATGAATTGCATTATGTTTTAAGGCTTAGTTTATTATGTATTTAAGTGTTAATTCAATTGTTTAGTATATATTTAGGTTAGAATTATGTTAGTTTGCATGTTTAAGTGTTTTTATGGGTTAATACAGGTCTTTGAGCTTAAATATTATGTTTTTTAGGTACTTTGATGTGTTTGTTAGTAGTTCAGGGTCAACATCAAAGAATAGAGAAGTTTCGGAGATACTTGGGCCGAAACAATAGCCCACGATTGTGACATAATAGGCCATGATCGTGACAGAAGTATGGGAGTTAGCCCATGATCGTAGCATATAGGACATGATTGTGATAAAAGCCCATGACACAGCCTACGATCGTGGCCTAATTGCCACATCATGATAGAAGGCTTAGAAAGTGCAAACACTAAGAAAAGTCAGGTTTTGATAGAGTTTTTAGACCTTTCAGACCCTGAAAAAAATCCTAAGGTTGCCTAGAATACGAAAAGGTATAAAAAGAACAAACAAAGGAAGAGAGGAGCTTTTGCATCATCCACCAATTGAGAAACCCTAGATAGAAATCATCGAGAGATTGAGAAAGAGAGGAAGGAAGAGAGATATGGAGAAGAAGTCTACATGAAGTACTTCTCAGAATAAGAGGTTTCACGCCGTTGTTGCCTCTGTTATCCGTTCCAATCTTATTTTCGATTTATTTTTCAATTTTATTATTGTATAGGATTGGGATAGCTGTTAATGAATAGATTGTTTGAATGTTGAGAATGTATAAACTCACATTCAAGTTATTTTATTTTTGATTTAATGAAATTTGATTGTTTGTGTTTTTATTGGATTAATTGTGATTTAATTTCTGCACTTGAATAATTCGGGGATAAATTGAGCAGGGGAACTAAGTGAAAATTTATTAAATTGGGCTAACAAGAGTTAGGTAATTTAATGGAATGAGAATTAAATTAAATCGGTAATTATATGAAGATAAATCTTATATAGGTTCCCGATAGTTTTTGGGAAACTTTAGATCTAATTAGGGTTTTGGATAGACTGTTAATCAAGAGATTACAATTCCCATAATTGGATGAGGGTTTATAAATTAAGGTTAATGATTACAACTTAAAAGAGAGTAATCAACCCTAGGAATGTCTAGAACTAATAATCCAAGAGTTCATAACCAATTAGGTTAGCATTATAGATAGATGAAATTTCCCTTCTTCTCAATTGGTAGTTCTTTAGGTTGATTCTTGATTGGGTGTTGCAATTGTTATTTTATTATTATTTTCGTAATTGATTCTTGAAATTGAGTGCGTGAATGAAATAAATTCTTGCCTTAGTTTTGTTCTTTTTGAATTATTATGAGTTGTGTTGGCCTTAGATTTTAGGATTAGATTAACCCTACTCCTGAGATCGATACCTTAGATACTATACAAACGACCCATACACTTATAGAATATCGAGGTTAAAATATGAAAACTTACACATATCGAAAAACTGAGATCATGTTTTTAGCGCCATTACTGGGGAGATGATTAGTTTAGTTCTATAGTTTAAAGAGTTTAGTTAGTTTTTAATTTTTTAGTTCTTTCTTTTCTATTTCTAAAATCATGATCTTGAATGAACACAAGAGTCACGAGAGGTTCGATTAGTGCAGCTAAAACCTAAGAATCACTCGACTAGAACGAACCATTAGGAAAACTCGGCGAGAAGAAGAAGAAATTGTGAAATCAACAATGTCCGAGGAATTTCAACAAAATTTGGACCACAGAGCAAACCAAGGACATCAACAGTGGACCATTATGGACTTTATGAGACCAGGGTTTGTAGCTAGCCAGGGAGGAACTAGGCCACGTACAAGCAGCCTCATTTGAAATCAAACTAGCTCTCCTAAATATGCTTTAACAAAATGTGCAGTTTTATGAACTAACAAACGATGATCCCAATGCACATATAGTGAACTTCCTTAAAATTTGCACTATCTTTCGGTACCATCAGATGTCAAAACATGCAGTCAGAATTAAGCTTTTTCCCTTTACCCTTTAGAGATAGAACAAAGGCTTGGTATCATTCCCTTAACCTAGCCAATATCATGACGTGGGATCAGCTAGTTTATGCTTTTCTAGAAAAGTACTTCCCCTTGACTAAGACCACTATGATCATAAAGGAAATTACTAAATTTCAGCAAAGTGATGGGGAATCAATCTACGAAGCATGGGACAGATACAAGGATTTGCAGCAGAAGTGCCCACACCACAACTTACCTAAGAATTCTTGTTGTAAACATTCTATAATGGAGTAACCCCATATATGAGAGGCACAGTTGATGCAGCTTCAGGAGGATCATTAATGGGAAAGACAGTTGATGAAGTGGAAGAACTGATAGAGGAGATGACGAGTAATAGCTGCCTGTGGACGAATGAGCGGAGTAGACAAACAACTACCTTCCAAGAGCAAAAAGGAATTGTGGCAGTCAATCAAATAATGAAAATGAAGCGAAGATTAATAACTTGACCCAACAACTTAACAACATGAAGGCTTCATCCTTAGCTTCGATAAAAGTTATGCAACTTCAAATCTGTGGACAAATGGACCATGATACAGTGGACTGTAACTTGATAGAGGAAAGTGATCTAGAGCAAGTGAATTATATAAGAGCTTAGTATGAACAAGGAGGGGGAAGCAATCCCTACTCTAACACCTGTAATCCTAGGTAGAAGAATCACCCCAACTTCTCTTGGACAAATAATGTTGGAGCACAATTCAAACCTCAAGGACGATCAGGCTTCCAATAAGATAAATCAAGTTTAATGGAGTCAAAGCTGGATAAGATTTTAGATAAAATTAGAGGCATGGAGGATGCACACAGGAGGATCGAAAGCAAATTCGAGCAAGTAACAAAGAACCACGCCTCTTCAGTACACAATTTGAAGGTCTAAGTAGGTTAACTAGTGGAGGGAATATCTACTCGAAACGCAGGAGCCCTTCCAAGCAATACCAAGTCTGACCCAAAGGAATGAATCATAGCCATCATTCAGACCCAGGAAAAGGAACTTGAACAATTGAAGGAAGATGGAGATAAAGGAGAAGGATAAATAATTATGGAATTCCTTCCAAGTGAGCTCGTAATTAAGTCAATTAAGGCACCTCAACCTAAAATTCCATACCCTATTCTAGCTCAACGAAAGTCAATTTCAAGTAGGACAACAAGGAATTAGAAGGAGGTTAAATCAAACAAGATTGAGGATGTAATAAAACAACTGTAAACAAGGCTCACACTAAAGTAATCAGTGAAGAAGAAGGTTAAGGAGAGCATATTAGAAGAAAAATCTAACATAGCATAGAAGAAAGAGGACCATAGGAATTTTACATTCCTTACAATATCAATAGAGTCAACATAGATAGGGCATTCGCGGATTTAGGAGCGAGTATCAATATGATGCCCTATACCTTTAGTAAAAAGTTGGGGTTAAGAGAGTCGGAACCCACAAAGATGTTAGTAAAAATGAGCGATATAATAGTTTATCTATTAAAGGGGATTATTAAGGATGTCCAAGTACAAATTGATAAATTTAACTTTCCCACATACTTTTATTTATTGGATATTGGAGAAGATGTGGAAACCCCTAGGGTACTTGGATAATTGTTCCTGGCCACTACTTGCTCAATCATTGACATTGATGGGGGTGAACTAGCTATGAGGGTAGGAAAGCAGAAATAACCTTCAAAGTGTCAAAAAAAGACAACAGATCTCCTTTACCTCCAACAAATATTAAGGAAACCAAACCTCGAGGATAATAGGAAGATATTGAGGATCCTGGGAATGTATTTAAGAAGAAGCAATTGCATATAAGAAGGTGAAGGAAGGACAATTACAGGGAAGGTGGAATTTAGGTCATGGTAGCTCATATGCAAATTGTGAGATCAATGACTACACTACTACTGCACCAATCATTTGAACCATTATGAGTAAAAGAAGAACGTCGAGCTACCAACGTTAAAAGAAGCACTGCATAGGAGGCAACTTGTGGAAATTTATTTTCTTTGATTGCTTTTAGAAAGTTTGAATTTCGTAGTTAGGATTATTTCATTTCCAAATAAAATTGGGAAGGCATAGGACTTCGCCATTAATTTGATGATAGATGAAGTACACAAGGAGAGGCGAAAGGGCCATAAAAAGTTAAGAAGTGACTTCGGAAAGTAAAAAAGAACTAAAATAAAAAGAAAAAATTAAAATTTTGGTGGAAAATTGCAAGTCATGATTGTGGCCTACGGCTAGGTAAAAAGGGAGCATGCGATTTTTTAAGTTCAAAATTTACCATTTTACCCTCTAACCACCTATATATTCATTTCTAACTTTACTTTTTCATTTACTTTCATTTTTACTTTATCTTTCTAAGTTTTAAACTTCCAAAAACACTCTCACTTCTCTTTACCAAATTTCAAATTTCATTGACAAGCCAGTATGTCACGCATTAAGCAATCAGCCAAGTGGGATCAATCATCGTGATGAAACCAAGTATCGGGACGAGGGAGAAGGAACAAAGCAGTGGACTTCAGAGCATCCTTTCCGATCTACACAAAGGAGGAAGGTATTCATTTTCAATCCCTCAATGTTAAACAAATTTTAATCCGTACATATTTTGATTTTGATACACTTGATAAGCTAGAACTGCGCGATAGGGTAGAGAACTTAGTAGAAAGAATTTAGTGGGCAAAATTCATACACTTCCAATTTCTTGTTTACCAGGAGCTCACTTTATAATTCTTTACGTCCCTTTCCTATGAACCTAGGAACCTTAAAGAAATGTGGTTTATGTTGCAGGGATGAACTTATGAAATAAATATCGAATTATGAGCGAGATGTGTGGGTTTTCTGAATATTCTATTATCGATCAACACGATGAATTTCGTGCTTCTCGTTAGTGGAATGAGCTCACTGGGTTAGAATAATTCGATGACAAAAATGCCCATAACAACATCATAAGGACCCATGCATAATTGTTATTGCACAAATTAATGTGTCAACTAGTTTTTGATAAATCAGAAACTAACAAGTGTTTAACAAAGGAACTTTTTATGTTATGGTGCATGGATCACAAGATTCTAGTGTGCAACTCCACACATGTGTTGAACACTATTGTTGTGACTCTGCACAAGAGGAGCAACAATTTAGGTATGAGGTACTTAGTGTCTGCCATTGCTGAGTATTATGACATAGACTGTAGTGGTTTAATTATCCATCTCCCAGACTTCCTTAATCATCATCATCTATGGCGTGCTGAAACCCTTAAGTCTTATAACGTGGAACTCTAAGATATCAATCAAAAGATGCATGTTAAGATTAGGGTTAGTTAAGTGAGTTCGAGTACAACACCGCTCAGCATGCAAAAGAGGACTCGACTGGTGAAGAGTCCAAGGAGGAAAAAGAAATAGAAGAACTAAGCTGGAAGAAAGTGTTGGATGCAATCTCCATAAAAAAAGGTAATTACATATACACTTACAGCAAACTCCAAAAGAATGAAGGAGATGGCCTGGACTCAACGATGTTAGAGCTGGGATATATGTTGTATCCATCGTTATTTCAAAGCTCAGGGTGTCCAATTGCCACCTCCAACACTATCCCCGCCCCCAACACCATCCCACCCTCCATTCTTTTTAAATTTAGTCTTTACTTTTATTGTTTGTGTTACTTTAATTTATGTTTCTTCTTCTTTATGTGTTTTATTGTCCCTTTCTCACATTGAGGACAATGTGTTGTTCAAGTGTGGGGAAGGTTATGTGTTTTGTTTTGAATGTGATTTTACATATTAGATGATATTGTTAGGTTGCATTTTGTAAATTATGTGAATGTGTCAATGGCTTAGATGGATTGGAATTGATTTAATTTTGAACATAGTCTATTAGATTGTGAAGAATCATTAGCTTGCAAAATTAGTGAATTGGGGTCTTTGAATAAATATGTAGCTTAGTTAGGATTCAGTGTAAGTTTGTCACCCTCTAAATTGTCACATTCATTCATAATTTGAAGATTTTTGACTTAAGTAACTTTACTAGTATTTTTCATGGAAACAAGTAGCTAAAACAATAAGGTAGGCAATACAAAAATCATGTTTGATAAATAAATAACTATTCTGTTGACCTTCAGGTTATGAATAGAGCTAGTAGCCAGTTGAGAACGTGATATAGCTAAGTAATCGGATCGACATGCATAAAAAATGTGCACCTCTGTGTCAAAAAACTATAATGACGTTTCAACCAAACAGTTTATTGGAAATGACTTAGTCGAATAACCAGATCGACATTCATCCTTAGTGCTTGCCTCTGAGTAAAAGACTAGGTCCTTGTTTAAATAAATAAATATATAAAAAAGTTTTTAAATAAAAACTATTGAACTTGTAATAGCTTGACTTTACATGAAAATGTACTTAGGTGTATTATACAGAGTTTGCATGACCAAAGAATATGTGTGTGCAATTGAAAAGGGTAAATAAATTAACACTTGGATCTAGATTAATTTGTATATTTAGTTCAAAGTCCCCAGAGGCAAATTTGCATGTTAATGATTTGATATAACTTGAATGATTATGTTTAAAATTAAATTGATTTTATAAAGTTTAAGCCATTATCTCATTTCTGCATTGTGTGTTATGTGTGATATTGTGTGTTTATTGTTTTACCTGCTTAAGGATAAGCAAATGTTTAAGATTGGGGATGTTGATAAGTGTAAATTGAATCATGTTTTAGGGTTTAGTTTGTTATGTATTTAAGTGTTAATTTAATTGTTTAGTATGTGTTTAGGTTAGAATTGTGAGTTTCAGTGTTTAGGTTAGAATTGTGAATTAAGTGCTTTTATGGGTTAGGATAAGTCTTTGAGGTTAAATATTATATTTTTGAGGTACCTTGATGTATTTATTAGTGTTTCAGGGTTAACATCGAAGAATAGAGAAGTTTCGGAGACACTCGAGCCAAAACATTGGCCCACGATCATGACATAATAGGCCACGAATGTGAAAGCATGGGAGTCAGCCTACGATCGTGGCATATGGGACACAATTGTGACAGAAGCCCAGGACATAGCCCATGATCATGGCCTGATTGCCACATCATGACAAAAGCCTCAGATATGGCTCATGATCATGGCATGCATTATTGCCTGCATCGGGCAAACACGCAGACACTAAAAAAAGTTGGGTTTCGAGGGAGTTTTAAGACCTTTTTGACCCCGAAAAAACCCTAAGGCTGCTTAGAACACAAAAAGGTATAAAAAAAATAAGACAAAGAAAGAGGGGAGCTTTTGCATTAACTACTAATTGAGACACCCTAGAGACAGTTCATTGAGAGATTGAGAAAGAGAAGAAGGAAGAGAGACGTGGAGAAGAAGCCTACGTGAAGTACTTCCCGGAATAGGAGGTTTTTTGTTGTTGCTGCTTCCGTCATCTGTTCCAATCTTATTTTCGGTTTATTTTTCAACTTTATTATTGACTAGGATTGGGATAACTGTTAATGAATAGATTGTTTGAATGTTAAGGATGTCTAAACTCACCTTCGGGTTATTTTATTTTCGATTTAATGAAATTTGAATTGTTTGTGTTTTTATTGGATTATTGTGATTTAATTTCTGCAATTGCATAATTCGCTGATAAGCTAAGAGTGTGAACTAAGTGAAAATTTGTTAAATTGGGCTAACGAGAGTTAGGTAATTTAATAGAATGAGAATTAAATCAAATCGATAATTGTGTGAAGAGAGATCTTGTATAAGTTCCTGATAGTTTTTGGACAACTTTAGATCTAATTAGGGTTTTGGATAGATTGTTAATCAAAAGATTGCAATTCCCATAATTTGATGAGGTTTTATATGGTTAATGGTTATATCTCAAGAGAGAGTAATCAACCCTAGGACCATCTAGATCTAATAATCCAGTAGTTCATAACCAATTAGGTTAGCATTAAAGATAGATGGAATTCCCTTTTTTCTCAATTGGTAGTTCATTAGGTTGATTCTTGATCGGGTGTTGCAATTACTATTTTGTTATCATTTTCGTAATTGATTCTTGAAATTGAGTGGGTGATTAAAATAAATTGTTGCCTTAGTTTTGTTCATTTTGAATTATTGTGAGTTGTGTTGGCCTTAAATTTTAGGATTAGATTAACCCTCCTTGTAGGTTCGACACCTTAAGAACAACGCGAACTACCCATATGCTTGCAGAATTTCAGGTTAAAATATTAAAACTTACACATATCAGAAAGCCGTGATCAATGATGGATATTATCAACGAAGCCCACACTACGCCAGTGAATTGTCTAACTTTCATAATAAGAAACTCATAGAAAAACAAATCCAACAATTCTTAGGTATTATCAATTATATTCGAGACATTATCCCTCATACTGTTAAGTATATCAACCAACTGTCTAAATTGTTAAAAAAGAGTCCTCCACCATGGGGAATGAAACAAACATGAGCAGTACAATACCTAAAGAAAATTGTCGGCAATTACTACCATATAAGATTCTTGACAAAGAAGGAATCTTATATTAATGCTAGTGAAAAATATTAGGGTATGGAACTAATAAAAAATTACGCGATAAGATTCTACTGTGGCTGTAATATTGGCTAATTTAAGGTATTAATAAAAACACTACCATGCAATCTATAAAGAGATTCTTGCAATAAAACAAAGAATGGAAAAATTTTGCTTCCACCTTGGCCCTTATCATTTTACTGTTAAAATGGACTATACATCTTTTCTAAAGGTGTTATACCCTAAGGAAAAGACCTATACCAGATAGTCAGTTGCTTAGGTGAAAAGTCTGGTTCTCGTCTCTCCCTATAAATTCTTAATTTGACATATAAAAGAGCACCATTTCAACCCCAAAAGAACATTTATCTTCTCACTCCCACTAGAGTTATCCCTTTAATTCTCCTGATAGTTGATTTACCTAAAGTAGCAAGAATCAAAAGAACATTTGACCCTATACAAAAGAACCCATTATTGTTGAAGAAATCAATGACCTCGCTAAAAGAAGCCTTTTCCATTGGCTCTATATATTTTTAAGGTCCCTCTTACTTTGATATACAAACCACTTGCCTAGTTGTTTTCTTTATTAGTAGGGTTCTTTCATATGAAGCAATGTGGAACATTTGGGCATTTTCTACTCTTTTTGTATGTTCTATTGCAGTTCCTCCTCTACAAGTGTATAATTATCTTTCCAACTATAATAATAAATTTTCTACATTGTGGACCTTTTTACAATGGTATTCATCATTAACTTATTAATGCGCTAGAGAAAGTAGTTATCCTAAATCATTGATTAATATAAATTATGGAACATCTCACTAGCCAAACAAAACACACAATGCTTCTTTGTGCTTTATATGCCTTATGGCCTAGCAAAAGATGGCCTTATTTACACCCCTAACTAAGCACACCTTTGGCATACTTCTTTTAAATGGTTAAGCATAAGGACAAGGTTATAAAATGTTTTAAGATGTTTCTATATGACCTTAATACTTTTCCTAAACAATATTCCCCTATTACATGTACCTCTCTTGGGCCCTAACTTAGAGAATTTATCTTCTAAAGAACCAAAAATGTCAGAAATAGATTTTTCAAAAGAATAGACTGATCTTATATCAGCCTCTATTTTATCTCTTAAAGGACCATTTTAATTTCTTGTTCTATACTTCCAAGATTCCCAAGATCCTGATAAGTATATACTCAAATTCAACAAAGAAGACTATGACTGTCTATTGGAGGCATCACAGATGATAATGAGAATTTGTCTCTATCCCATGAGCCTATCTAATGGAAGAATAAGTAGCACCTACCATCAAAACAAAAGTAGGTCTTCGCTATGTATGGTTATACTATTATGTGTATCTATAGGACCCAAACAATGTGACAAAAGTCAAAGGTTTCGTTAAGCTAAATTATTGTACTATTATTGGGTCTATTTGTCTGTGGACCTACACCATGTGATGATGTTAGTGACTTCTCTAAGCTAAATTATTATACTTTTTGTAATGTAATGGGTGTGTTTATTTGTAACCTTCCTTCCTATATAAGTAGGATATTGCCTTCAATTAGGGGTTACAAAGATAAAAATGACATTAGTTATTCCTCTATAGCTTCTTTCTAAAAGTTCTTCTCTCATAAAAACTTGATTAGTAGTCTAGCTCTTATAAGTGGATATGAGTATGCTCTGCATTTGCATCTCTTAGGGGATATTATAAATTAGAAAATATCAAACCATAAGATCTTATTAAGGTTATATGAAGAGATAACTCAAAATTGGTTATCTAAGATGTAGGTCTTGATACATTTGATACCCATCATAGGGTGTTCATTTTGTTGGCTAGAATAGTTATGACCAATATTTAAGTTCATCTCTTAGTATGGCTTTTGTGGTATCAGATACAAATTGTTCGATATATTGATTGGAAACCTAATCCCCTGCTAGACTATTGATCCTAAGGCTTAGGGATTAGAAGACGCATTAAGGTCGTTTGCTCTTGAGCATGGTGTTAGTCTAATAATGCCCCATATAAAAAAAAGAGCATATTGATGACATTTAGTAGGGAAATTTATAAACCACAAGTACATCCACCACTTTTGTGATAGATCCTATTTGTCTTTCTTTCACTCTTTTCCTTACCCATCTTCCTTCTTTTGTAAAAGAACTCTCTCTAATAAGATTGAGAACCTTTTCAAATAAGTCATCTCCCTAAAGATACAAGAAACTATGATACACAGATATTATTACTTAGTCATTATAGTCTTTATCAATGAACCTGATCTTTTACTAAGAGTACTTAAATTATTACTTAGTCATTATAGTCTTTATCAATGAACCTAATCTTTTACTAAGAGTACTTAATCTATAATCTCTACTAAGAGACCATGATCGAAAGAGATTATTCAAACCATGATTGAAAGAGACGATTCAAACTTTCAAGTTAGACCAGTGTGGCCTTCTAAGAACGCCTTTGGTTTGATTTCTCTACTATAAAACTTTAGTTTTGTTTACATGTTGTTGTTCATCCAATTAACCCAAAAGCTATTTGTGAACAAACCCCATATTTGATTAAATAAGAGGGCCTTGCTTTATGATTTTAAGCCTTTTCATGATCACTTTAACTGAGTCTTCATCTGCATAATAGAATATTAATAGGTCATTAATAAGAAAAAGATGAAACATCTTCAAAGATTTACACTTATAATGATATTTGAACCCTTTGTAACCTTTGATCTCTTTTCTTATTATTAAGGAAAGCACGTTAATGCATAGTACAAATATGCAAGAGGACAAAAGGTCCCTTTCCTTAGCCATTTCGTTTCTTAGAGATATTTTGTGGGTTCATCATTCACAAGAATCAAGAAACATGTGGTTATGATACATTATTTAATCTAATTTATTAATGAAAGAGGGAATCCATGACACTACAACACCTTTAAGATGAAATTCCAGTGTAAGTTGTTAAAAACTTTCTTGAGGTCTATTTTTAGTGTTCATCTCTTTGTGCTTCCCCCTTTGTGAGTCTCTTAATATCTCTTAAAGTACTAAATTGTTGTTCTTAATTTTCCTACATGAGATAAACGAAGATTGTTCCTTACCAATAATTATGAGGAGAACTCTTTTGATTTTTTTGAAATCAACTTTGAGATGTCTTTGAATATTAGATTACAATATGAAATAGGTCTGTAAGTAGGAATCACAATAAGGTTAGGAATTTTTGGAACTAGTGTTAAGAAAGTTGAATTTATCTTCTTGAGCATCTTGCCTTATTTGAAGAATTTATTTATCCTTGTTGTAATGTCATCTCCAATATAAGAAATAGAAGTAAATAAAAAGCAAACATTTTTTTGAGAAATTAAAAAATATTGATTAAAGATAAAAGAGGATTACAGAATTTGGGGAGACAAAAGACTCACCATCAACCAAAACAACAACATTACTCCTAAATAACAAGTCCCCAAAAATGGAAGTGTTCTATGTACAGATTAAAACCCTCATTAGAACAAAATGGGAAAAACAAAAACCTAATCCCCACAATCTTCCTTCAAACTTTTCCAGATTAAGGTTGGAGTATCTGCGATCTCCACCCTCTTGAGGCGTCATGAATGATCTTAGAGACAGATGACCAAACAATTAGGTTTTGGCCTAGCCATTGTAGCATGAATGATGCAGCCTATCCTTTGGTGATTAAAAGGTAAGACAGATCATCCATAAACCCACTTTTCTCTACTTCATATTTCTCCCTTAATCTGACCAATGCAAGTTGATTGTAGCTTCCCCTCTTGTCTCTTTATGTACCATGACCTTAGTTAAGCATCCTAAACACCGTTTTCAAGCCCTAATGGCATCTCCTTTTTGTCAGCTGAACAGTAAACCCCTCTTCTAGTGCCTTTCATATTATCAATAAATATTAGCTTCGAACTACTTGCTACTTTTGGTATGCATGTTTCTCTGTTTCTTTGCATGTTTCTTTATATTCTATATACATTAGCAAGTTGGGACGAGCATTCCTTGACAAAGCTAGAGGAGATTCCTTTTTGTCTAACTTTAGGAAAAATGCACTCTCTTACCAAATGTGGATTTCTATTGATGTTTTGAAATCTATGCATGTTCCTTTCTGCCCATATTTCTTAAATGCAAGTCATAAAGGAGAGTAGGCTAATAAGAGAATTAGGATGAGAAATGGAATTTAGTCGGATAAACTACTACAGTATCACTATGAATTGAATTGTACTTAGGGACCACAAACATTTATGTCTTATCTAAGACCAAATGTGTTTAGAGAAGGGACACTCAAAGAACGAATGGTCCCTATTCTCTTATCCTGAGTTACACAGGACACAAACCTTATTTGAATTCAGGAAAGAAAGTATATCCATAGTTCTAAGCTTGTTTAAGGTAGTGAACCATAGGATGAATGAAGAGCTAGGTAGTAACTCTTTATGCAAGACATCTTCACACATTCCACTTTGGCATTTCTCTGAAACAACCCCTCTTTACAACTTTTTGTTATGAATATACCTTGCGGGTGGTTTCTCTAATTGTATTTGTCAAGTATCAATAAGTTAGGGGAGTAGTTGGGTTATGGGTAATGAATTTCTATGAAGACTTCCTCCCACTGACCCATCCCTAACAAAGGCCATAACTTAATAGTTAAGGGAATATAAAGAAGCCATAAGGAGCTTGAAAGAAACATCATCAGCCTTAGAGAATAGGAAAAGATCATCTATAAAGAATAAGTTCACCAGAGATACTTTTTTGTATTGGCTATGATGTTTAAACTATGAACCCCTGCCAGTATTATACTTCAAGAGAGAAGTTAGAGCCTCCATGCATAACATGAATAAATAAGGAGACATAGGATCCCCTTGTCTAAGTCCTCTTTTCCTATGAAAATATTTTGTAGGAGTTCCATTAACCATGACAGCATAATAAGGGCTAGTAATACAAGCTTTAATCCATTTAATGAACACCCTTGGAAAACCCACTTCAAGTAGTCTCAATATAAAGTTTCGTCCTACGTTGTCAAAAGCCTTTTTAAAATCTATCTTGAAAGCACAATTCTTTGGAGTTTTCTTCCTATAGTAACTTCTTAGCAATTCTTGTACTATGGAAATGTTATCCCCTATTTGTTTGCCCTGTAAGAAAGTACTTTGATTGTCAATAATCAAAGACCCCAAAACAATTTTCAATCTGTTGGCAATAATCTTTGCAATCACTTTATATAAGAAATTTGAGCTAGCAATGAGCCTGTAGTCCTCCAAAGATGATGGATTGCTTAGTTTAGGGACTAAGCAAAGATATGTTTAGTTAATTTCTTTTAAAAGAATTCCTGAAGAGAAGAATTCTTTGATAGTTGCTTTCACCATGGATCTAATCGCGAGCCATACTTTTTGAAAAAAGAACCCATTGAATTTATCAGGTCCCGGAGCCCTTTTATGATTCATTTGGAAGACAACCTTCTCTATTTTTGAATCTTCAACAGTTCTAGTTAGTAAAGTTTTCTCTTTATTGGATAGCTTGTTATGAATAACATAATCCAGGAATTGAGTGTGAATAGTTGTATTTCGAAAGATATAGAAATCTTTGAAGAACCTTTTAACTTCTTTCATGAAATCCTCATGTTTACTTATCTTCCTCCTATTTGGCATGGTAATTTCCTTTATAAAGTTATGGTTCTCCCAGGCAATTATTGAGCTGAAATTTAGAATTTTTTTCACCTTCTTTAAGCCATTTAACCTTGGCCCTCTACTCCATAACACTAACATGATTGTTTAGAGCTTGCAAATAGTCTAACAGTTTAGATTTCTCTCGAGATAAGAGGGAACTATCCCTAGGGTTATAGGAAAGAGTAGGCTGTACTTGGGATAACTTGTCTTTGGCTACTGATATATCTTGAAAAGTGTCTCCCCTATCTGTTTCTTTAATGCCTTTAAAGCCTCTTTGATTAATTTCAGCTTCTGAATAGATTTGAATTGGAGAGAACCATTTACATTTGCTGTCATCCCTTCCCTTAAGTAATCCTGAAATCCCTCTACATCAACCAAATAGTTGTTAAATCTAAAAAGATGGCAACATTTCCCTTTAGGAAGAAATCCCACATAGTCATTGGGGTATGATTTGAAACCATAGGGGCTAAACAAGAGGCCATACTTTTCGGGAATTGTTGTAACCATGCTTGGTTGACCATAACTAGCTTTAGCTTTTTCCTGAGAGACCATCCATTAGTTTGCTTGTTACTCCAAGAGAAAAAATGACCACTTACCTTCAGGTCTAGAATTCCTAACTGAGCAATGCAATCCTTGAAATCAATAGAGTAATTTCTTAAGGAAAAATGTCCATCTGCTTTCATTCTATAAATAGAAGAATTAAAATCTCTTGAAATGAGCCCATGACCTAACATACTTCTTTGAAAACTTAGTAAGCTCTCCCAAAGATCCTTCCTTTGAAACACAAGGTTAAAACTATACATTATCGAGGTGAAAAAAGATGTATTTTGCTCAACAAAATGTCACTTCATGTGCTTGACCTGCATCTCCATTTCTAGCAACTCAATATCTACTGTTTGGGGATCTAAACTAATAATAATTCTATCATAAGCATGAACTTGGTGATTAGAGAGGCCGCCACTTATTACCTAGCTTATTAAGATACTTGAGGTTCTCTAATATGATTTTTGTTTCTAAAATAGCAACAATCAAAATGTTTTCCTTAGCCAAAGAATCCTTTAGGGCCAAGAGCTTTTTAAGGCAATTAAATCCCTTAACATTCCAAACTACAATCATAAAGAAATTGCTTTGGAGCTTTAGCCTTTGCTTCTAGTACCCTTCCTCTGTTTGACGCTAATAAACTGTTTTATAGTTTCTCTCCCTTCAGCATTGCTCAATGTTAAAGGAGATGAGGTTGCCTCCATATCATCACCTTTTTCACCCTCCTATATAGTTGGCATGCGTCTCTTAGGATCTTCTTTGGTAGTGTTTATTTAGGCTAGATTTCAAAATCTAAATCAGTAAGTGCTGGGCTAACTTTGGACACATTGTGACTTGGTTTCAGCTCCTTATTTCCAGCCTTATCCATAAGATTTTGATCCCTTATGATTGGTTCTCCTTGGGTCACATTTTGACATATTACCTACTCATCATTTCCGTCCTTATCATGTTGATCTAGACCCATTAGTTTCATATAGCTTCCTTCCTTGATGATTTTCTCAGTTAATATCCACCTTTTTCTTTGTAGCTTCAAAGAAGGCTTCCAATGATAGTCCACTGTGATCTTCATATAATGTTCCATTAAAGCCTAACCTCATAATGGGAATTTGGTTTGGTAAGTCTTTAGAGATATCCATAGTAATACATAGCCGAACATAGCCTAACCTTTTCCATTTTGTTGTATTTTCATCCATGCATAGAGGCTGCGCCAAATAACTTGCAATCATATTAAGGCCTTTGATAGTCCAATATTCTAATGGAACATTATACAGATTAACCCATAAAGAAACTGACTTTAGCTTTTTTGTTTTAGGTTGGAACTCCAATTGCCAGTTTTGGAGAAACAGTGAAAGGTTCATCACATTCCAAGGTCCTTCTTCCAAGACTTTAAAATCCTACGCTTTGGAGGAAAAGGTAAATAACGTAAAGTTTTTCTCAACTAGCAGTACCTCTAGCAATCTTTCATTCTTCCAATTATTGGTTGTCCACTTTTGCCGCATCGAAAACAGGGGTCTTTTCTCAAAAAAGAATCCCACTAGTGAAGACTCCCATGATGGGCTCCTTCTCATAGGACTTCCAGATCTAGCGAAACAATGACTCTTCCTTAGTCTTCCTTAGAGGGGTGGGGAATAATGGAGCACAGTATCTCCTTCACCAGCTATCACTTGTTTCCAGCTCTTTTTGAGGCCAGAGGAAGAAGGGGAACCCTTTTCAGGTAGCTTGGAGGCAGCCAAGGTAAGGGAGGGTAACAATGGAAAATCAGTGGGAGAATTTACATAAAAGGCAGGAGATTCAGGTGTAAGCATGGCTAGTAGGCAAGAGAATGAAATGCAGAACAGTGGTAAGAAAAAAGTTTCAAAAAGTGGTTACCAAATGAGGGAATATAGTCAATGATAGCGTGTAAATCTAGAATGTTTTAGTTCCTAATTCTATGCTTATTTGGTGATTTATTGTGCTTAAATGTAAGCTTTTACTTGTTTTTACATATTTTGGTTAGGGATTGCTAAATATGATGAAGAGGAAGCATTTGGAGCATATTTGAGGAGTATTTGGAGTATAAGAGCTGAAGCCGAAGATTTCTAGAAGATTTTGGTGCTGCCAGGAGTTACCCTTAGGCAAGACTAACAGTAGAGCAGGAGATGACGAGATGAAATTACGTAGATAGTTGGACCCGCATTTTAATGACATTTTGGGCTTAAATTACAGCTTAGGAAGAAGAATTAATTAGTTTTTATTGGGCCTTTTTGTTATATTAGGGTTGGCCCAACTTTTATTAATATATAAGTGAATTTTAGGGTTTGAGGAAGCAACTTTTTGCCTCCTACATCAGTATTACGAATTTCAACCTATTTTTCCAGAATTTTACTTGTTTTCTCCATAGCTATTAGAGGCTAAACTCTTCCCTTCAGCCAAGGGTTAATTCAAAGTGGATTTTCTTCATGTTTGTGAGATCTTAACATGCTTTACTTTATCTTTTTGATTTACATTACATTTATGTCTTTTCTGTGAATTCTCGGGAAATTATTTCCATAGTGAATTGCTGTTATTTGTTCAAAAAGGCCTATTGTTCATATAATAGGAATTTACATAGCTAATCAACAAGGTTAAATCCGTAATTGTTTAGCCAAATTGATGCAAGTGGCAATTGGTATAACTTGATTGCGTAAAAGCCTTTGGGTTATATTAAGTGAAGACATAATCTAGTTTAAATGAATTCTCGTAGTCTTTGTTGATTAGGGCAAGGTCTTGTAAACGATCTAGAAGGGGGGTTGAATAGATCTTTGAACCTTTTTGTAAAATTCAACAAAAACCAGAAGTTAAAAACACACAAAATAATTAATCGAATTTAAGTGCAAGGAGTAGGGAAGAGAAGCAAACACTGTTTTTTATAGAGGTTCGGTGCTAAGACCTACGTCCTCTACCTAAGCTCCCACTTAGATTTTTGGCCAACCACTTTACTA
The DNA here is from genome assembly GCA_027563595.1 of Erythroxylum suave. Taxonomy (NCBI): domain Eukaryota; kingdom Viridiplantae; phylum Streptophyta; class Magnoliopsida; order Malpighiales; family Erythroxylaceae; genus Erythroxylum; species Erythroxylum suave. The sequence continues at coordinate 26,471,116 of JAOSBN010000008.1, read as the reverse complement.
CACACTTTTTAGTTTAGTGTAAACTTTTCAATACACTTGACTTTCGGCTCAAGCTACACCTCACAATCGATTTGTTTTCTGGCACAAATCCTACCTCACAAGTGATTTTCCACACAACCACTCAACTCACAACAGTGACAAGGATGAAAAAGTAGTAGTAATGTTCAGTACAAATTTGAGTAAGCTAAGAGCAATTGAGAGCACAATTTTGCACAATAGTAGTATGACTTTGCTTTTTGGACAACTATCTTCTCCTTTGATGTATCACCATTTATTTTATGACTTTCAGATCCATGTAGCCGTTGTAGACTTCCTTCTAGCCGTTGGTGATTGTTCAAAGATGTTGCATGATTTATTTCCTTTCCATTTGTGATTGATCCTGACAAGTTTTCTTCAGTTTCACATTGTAGTCGACTAGTCGAGGTGTTCCAATCGACTAGCACCAACGTTTTTCCTACAGGTTCCATCTCCGCTCTTCGAATAGTCGACTAGTGCTGTGTTAGTCGACTAGTGTACTTATCCACCTTACAGGTCTGT
>JAOSBN010000008.1:26460193-26470479 GCA_027563595.1 Erythroxylum suave | reverse complement strand
ACGGTAAGATTGGTTAGGAGGACGTTCCTTTTGACTATAACTTGTCTGTAATGTGGAATTGAAAAGTTATCTTAGAACCAATGATCAAACATAAGAATTTCTTACTGAGAATTATACCTTTAGCTGTGTTCGTTTTCTATTGATTTGATTTTAGTTTACTGCTACATTTTTTGTTTATTTATTTTTGTTCAATTCAACCCCCTCCTTTTCTTTTTTTAGCACTTTAGAAATAAGTTTGACTAGTCTCTGTGGGATTGACCTGCTCATCACTATTTACAAATCTTTTTGAGTAGGTAATTTATTTTTGGTAGTTTCGACACCCATCAGTCAAAGAAGATTGTAGGAAATGACAAATAACCCTAGCAGCTAGAGAGGGGCTCGGTGAGGACAAAGGTTTTTAGGAAGGGAGAGAAAGCAGATGTTTATGAAGAAGATGAAGTAAGTGTATGTTGCTTGAAGTGAGAGGGAAGTTGAGAGCTAGGCAGAGGAAAAAATTGAGGGTTAGAAAAGAAGCAAGTGAATGTGGCTTGAAAAGAAATGGAAATGAAGTTAAGAGTTAGGTAGAGGAAAAAGTTGAGGGCAAGAAAAGAAAAAAGTTGAAGTGGCTGGAAAAGAAGCAGAAATGAAAACAAAGAGTTTGAGATCAGTGGGGCTGGATATGGGGAAAAGAGAGGCGAATTAACCATCACTAGAGAGTCAAGGATGATGAGACCTTCATTGCTATTATCAGAGAAAGAAAGTTGATAGTTTAATAACTCTTATATGATTCTTTCATCCTCTTCCTTACTAATATTCTAACTTTATATACAAATAAATGATTCTTACAAAATTGTTCCTGAGTATTAGAACTTAAGTTACATCAAATTGAAATCATACTTATCTATAAATATACCTGTATAAATTCCAATAATAAAAGTTTAGACTAAAAATAAAATTCGATAAAACTAAAAGAAAGATTTTAATAAAAAATTCTATAAGAATTCAAAGCTGTCTAAATTTGTACATATCATCTATTAATAGAACAAATAGTCATGTGTGAACTAAAAACATAAAATAAGAACTTATGAACCAATTATTACAAGTAACTTGAATGTAATCCCAAAAAAGATTGTGAAGACTCCAAAATTCCAACATTTTGACCCTTGACAGAGTATTATTAAACTCTTTGCGATGATCATATAGTTCTCAAATCGATTGAATGGACAAGGTTTATGGAGCATAGCTTTGTTTTCCACCCCAGTAAGCTTAATACATTTGGATGCAACTACCAATGGTCCCCTCTCCAATTGTTTATGCCAACATAAATGTTGGTTCCACCGAAAATCATTTACCTCAACATTTTTGGTGAACACCAACAAAAATGGAGGCATCCAACTTCACTCATAAATTATGAAAATTTTTTTGAATCTAAGAATTAAAGCCCAAACTAAATGTTGTGGTAAGAAGAGGTAGTTATGTGAACTTAAAATATAATTCTTAAAACAATATAATTGTGGTTGGTAAGAGAGCTTACAAAAAAATATATTAAAAAGGATGTATGAACTTAAAGTTAATAAAATTCAATAAAAAACTTAGAATTATATTAATTTAAGAATTAAATTAAATGATAAGTTTTTTAACACTTCCAAATATTTGAATTTAAAATAAATTTATTAAAAATATTTTCTAATTATAATGTTTTTTATCAAAATATAAATTATACCTAACATTTTGAAGTGTTCCAAGTTAATTCTAATTTTCGTAAAACTTTCAAATTAAATCTTAAATAAACAAAAAAATAATTTATTTATTAAGTACTAGGTTAACATTGACACGCGCAAAATTATTATTCTTTATTGTTAATGTGAATTTCATTGTAACAAATGTATGATATGGAGGGTAGTAGACCTATACATTTTAATTAAATGTTAATTAATTTTAAATAACATTTTTAAATTATAATTATTTTTAATAAATTCTAATTAAAGCTAACAAACTTAATTTAATCTAAATAATATGACTTAATCCTAATTAACTTTATTTTAATTAAAAAAATCTCCAAGTCGGTGAGTTACTTCACATTGGCGACCTTACATTTTCGACGATCACCATTTTCTCAATTTCTAGATCCAATGTATTCTGTCTCTAATTACCTCGACTCCTGAACCTCCATTCTAACAAGATTTTTCACGTTCGTCTTTAATTGCCAAAGCAATTGAACTATTTTGGAAGATGGCATCAATTGTCGTATCCATTATTTCAAGCTTATCTGAGTGCTCGTCCTTAGAGCTCCAGGATTACTTCTTCAAACAATACAAAACCTCTGTATTGTCATGCTCGAAATCACTTTCTACCAAATTGTTTTCTACTTAATTGTGAGATGACCCATATGATGGTGGTGCCTGACAACTTCAGCAATATTGACTACAAAATGTTCCTCTACGTCCTGAAGTTATATCAACAGTGGCAAATAATCCTCATGAACGGTATTTGACTCCATAACCGCCACCTTAACCACCTTTTACAAGCAACATTTGTGGCTCTATTTCCAATTATTCAAGCTCTAAATACTCACCCCCTCCCTCTCAAAGCATTGCTTTAGGTTTCTCAACAGAAAAATTCGCATACTTAAAATTTGATTTGATCATTTTGAAAACGTTCGAATTTATTTTGAATCTTATTAACTATTAGAATTAAGATATATTCAACTTATATTTTAATAAAATGATAGAATTAAAAATATGTTTTTTATTAATTAAAATTTACTGCAAATGTTAAAATTCAATTTATCTCATATATTTTTCTTTTAATATAGAAGTAAAAAACAAGGGTAATATCCTAAACTTGCATAAACCTAGTGCCGTGTTGTCAACAATGGGCTCATTGTAACTTGAGTCCAAAATAAATTATTTACATTTTAACCTTGCATATTTATGTAGTAAACCTCGTATATGATCTTAATAGTCAAGCATAATGTTTATTATGATCTTAACATCTCTTCTTATTCATATTATTAATATAAAATGATATTATATTTTAAGGACACTATCATTCTCTTTATTAATTAACATTTACGTCATTTTATGTAGGAAAAGGTCAACCATCAATTAACCAAGCTTCCTAAAAGGCATTTTAATTCTAATGTCGTGATTACTCGTAGACAGTCAAGAAGAAAAGATGACAAAAGCCTAGCTGGTGACCAAACAGTTTACCAAATTCTAAACCTAACCCTAAAACTCTAAACATCCCCTAAGCCCTAAAGCCTAAGACCTAAAACTCTAAACACCACCTAAACCCTAAGCCCTAAAAACCCTATCACTAAACCCTTACACCCTAACACTAAGCCCTAAATATATTCAACCTATATTCTAGTGAAATGTTAGTGCATTTTTTGTCAATTAAATTTTAATACAAATGTTAAAATTCAATTTACCCTTTATATTTGTTTAATATAGAAATAAAAGCAAGGGTAATGTCCCAACTTTGCATAAATGCATTTCTATATGTACGAAACAGTTTTTGTGTAGCTACCACTATCTGAATCCCTAATTTTAATGTCACATAGTAATCAGTTTCATCACAAAAAACTTACCCTTGAATTTTATGTAAGACCCCAAAAAAGAAATATTATAATTAAAAAGTAACAAAATTTTCTTAACACACAAAATTGCGCAGGACTAATATATATATATAAAGTAAAAGTTTAAATTGAAAATGAAATTTTTAGTTATATATATAGTTATTTCTTACATGGAATTTAAAATAGAATTAAAATTCTATTTGTCACTTGTCCACAAAGTGTTTTTTCTGCATTTTAATTTTAATATACATATATAAATATATAAAAAAATTTATATTTAAGGGTGGTTATTGCGTATGCTTCATATTAGTCATATGTGCAAACAAAGTTTGAACTAACTAAAATATCAATAAATAAATAAATAACTAGCTTACATTTTAATTTTATAATATGTAAAAATTAAATATTAAAATTACAATAGTGTAATTAGTTCTAATCCGACTTAATATTTGTTATGAATTTAGAAATCATCCAGAATATAAATTTAGCATATGATTTATTTAATTTTGAATGTTATTATTACTTGTCGTAAATGTGAAATCTATGCATTTAACTAGAGTTATTTTATATTCTTCATGGCAGTCCTATGCGACAAACTATTATAAGCAATGTTTTGAAAATCAGATAGGAAGCTAAATTAGTAAGATAAGAAATTTAAGATTTAACAGATTCAATCAATATTAAATTATTATAAAACCGAATAAAGATTAAATAAAATTATATAATTGGAAATACAATGGAAAGAGATTGTCTTTATTTATTGAAAAAATTTAAAATTTAATTTATAATATTGTAAAAAAAAGTAATTGATTTATTTTAGTTTATAAAAACTTATTAATTTATTAAAATTGACCAACTATTTAATAAATTGATTGTTTTTATTAACAAGAGTTATTTAAATAAATCATACCAAAAATTTAAAAACTGAATCGAAAGGTTTGGTGGTTCAAGAATTTACAGTTGAACCAACTAAACTGGTTAAAATTTTCAACCATCCTAAATCATTCTCTTTATATATCTCCTTTAATATACAATAAACTCTCACTTGTACTTGAGTGAAATTTTCTTTATTTATAAATAAAAAATGTATTTATAATAAATGTATTTAATCGTAATGCAGTGCCAAGTCCCCCTCATATTCCAACTTGTTTCAGGAACAAACTAGGAAATAAACCGAAACATTGAAAGAGCAACATCAGTCACATGAACTATCCTGCATAAACAAGAAAGATTAATATCTGCCTTTAGTTTATATATAACTCTGAAAGATACTTCTGCAAACACTTTTATCCTGCCATTTCTGCGGATCTCGCTAGTTCAGGACTAGCTCTCTAGTCCTCTTGTTGCTCTATAAATCCAATCTTCCGATCAAGTTCCAGATAACATTTTTGCCTCGTATTTTTCCCGTCCCACTTCTAGTTTGGTATCCTACAATGTCTTCCTCCGTAAATAGCAACTCAATACCACTGAAGTTTACACACTTGACTCCTGGAATTTTGTACCGGTCTCTAGCTATAGCTTGTTTAGTCCTCTTCTTCTTCTATGCATTACTGTTTAGGACTCCTGTTAACCAAGGGGTCATATCTTTTCATCTGAAAAGGCAATCTTCGTCCAACATCACTATCGATTCTGCTCCTACCAATATCAGTCACGTCGGATTCATAGTGGTAAGTTCCGTGCGTATGTGGAAGCATAGAAGACCATATACCGAGTCATGGTGGCGATCAAATGTAACCAGAGGATACGTCTTCTTAGACAAAGAACCTCCAAAAGAGTTCCTACCTTGGCCTTCAACGGTTCCTCCTTACCGTGTCAATGAAGATATTACTAAATTAAGAGTGTACCCTAAGCTCGCGGACCCTATCCCAGTTAGGATGATGCGTTCGATTTTAGACATGTATAGAGCCGGAGATAAAGGTCTAAGGTGGTTCATAATGTGTGATGACGACACCCTCTTCTTCGTCGATAACTTAGTTGAGGTTCTGGGGAAGTATGATCATACCAAGTTCTTCTACATTGGTGGTAACTCGGAGAGTATCAAGTCCAACGCTGATCTCTCGTTCGAAATGGGCTTTGGAGGAGCTGGTTATGCCTTGAGTTATCCATTAGTAGAAGCTTTGGTCAAGAGCATAGACGGCTGCATTGAGAGGTATCCTTACTTGTTCCTAAGTGATCACAGGGCACAACATTGCTTGGCTGACATAGGAGTTGCTCTAACCATCGAAAGAGGGATTCACCAGGTAACACTTGTAAATTTCTCCCCATTTGATATTCTGAGCTCAAGATTGATCTCAAATTCTTGCTTCATAGTATACGCAGTCACAGTAATCATATTATAAGCTAAGAAAACACTTCAAAGCACCTGTCTTGGTAGTTGTCAAATTCTACAGTTAAAATAACAGAAACTGTCCAACTCCTATGATTTCTCTCTTACAGTTTCATTTTTTTTGGCGTTACTTTCAGATTGATCTGCACGATGACATATCAGGTCTTTTGTCAGCTCATCCACAGTCTCCTCTTCTAACACTCCACCACTTCGATGCCGTAAATCCAATCTTTCCCACCATGGATAAATATCAATCTACTCGCCACCTAATGAAAGCAGCAGAGTTCGATCAATCTCGCTTGTTACAACAAACCATTTGCTACCATAGGGAGAGCAATTGGTCTTTCTCTGTCTCATGGGGCTATTCAGTTCATGTATATGAGACCATAATCTCCAGGACAATTCTGACGAAACCCCTTGAGACGTTTAGTCCTTGGTCTAGAACCGAAGGAGCATTTTTCATGTTCAATACTAGGCGGGTTACTAAGAATCCATGTGAAGTTCCTCACGTGTATTTCTTTGAATCCATAGAACATATTTCAGGTGACAAAATTCTTACAACTTATGTTCGAGCCTCTCCGCGTAACTTGCCATCTTGTTCGATTGCTGGCAATCATTCTGCTGATCCCATCTCAAGAATTCAGGTTCTTTCGCCTGCAAGCACTCGCAAGACGGTAGGTGTTTATCTGTATGACAATTGATAATCTCAAGTGTATGCTCTCCATAAATTGTACTTCCGCATTATCCTGTGCAGATTTTTACTAACCATATTTTCTTGTTCTTAGGCTGGTGAAATAGAATGCTGTGATGTGGTACCGAAAGGGCAGTCCAACACAAGCAGCATCAATCTAAGGTCATGTAGGAATGGTGAAGTCATCGCCTGATTGTCACGGAAGGGCTCACATAATTGTTTTCGTTTCAAGTAATACAAAATTCTTGTGCTTTTTTCCCAAATATTTCTAGGATCTGAAACAAAATTTGCCAAGCATCACAGATATATTATGTCACATTCTACCTGAGTTTGTCAACCACTCGATCATAGTTAAGTTGCCACTACTTTTGGACCGCTAACATCTGTTATGCAAAAGAACAGCGATGCTGCAACATGGATTGGTCCGTGACTTCATGCAGATATACACATTTAGATCGTCATAAAAGTCTTCATATTAGCCAGCATTGCGTACCAATTTGGTTCATTAAGAGTTGCAAAAACATGTTAAAAGAACTATGATTTTAATTTCTTCCACTACATGAGCTTTACTCAAGCATTTTAAGTTTGACAAACATTAAATAATACTGCTAGGTAAAAATCTGACACGAGGAAGCAATCAAATCAAACGAACTATACGATATCAGCTATGCCAACTAATTTGAGACGTAGACTTTCAATTAATTTCAATGACTTTGCATCCAAAGCTCCCTCACAAAACGCAGTGAATCTACCTACTGAATCCGTATTTGAAAGTAAGTTAAAAATGCCCACAAGCAATTGAAGGGTCAAGCCAACGTCTTGTGCTCTTACTGAGCCTTTTGGATACCTATCAACCGAGCAAAATCCACCCACCTATATGGCAGAATCATAAGTGAGAAGATAATCGTCGGATTCTACAATATGACAAGTCACGCATTGAATCTTACAATAATGAACCCAAGTATGTGTTTGTTGGGTTTTATACTCCAATCCTGAGTGGGTCTCGTTGCAGAATGCCGATGATAAAAGTAAAATAAAATTATCGATTCTAAAAAGTTAATAGCACTGGTAAATATTAAATTTACCGTTACCACCTTTACCTCCAATACTTATTGGATATTGACGACCGAATTCACCGGAAAAAATAACTACGGTAAAAACCAAATTATTACCATAAAAGCCAGATAAAAATAAGAAACATCGAGATTTACGTGGAAACCCCTTAAAAAATTAAAGGCAAAAACTACAAGACCAAGCCAGTAAAATTTTCATTATATGTGTAGAAAAATTTATTTCAATCACTTAAGTTTCTCACTAATTAGAATATGAATACAATTCGAGCAACTCTCAAAATTTACCATTCTATTTTTATCTTACACCTCTCTGTGGATGTAATTCAGAGAACTTGTTTGCTCTACTCTTCTCTTCTCATCTCTACTAAATGCTGCAAACCTCAAGCTTATTTATAGGCTCCAAACAACATGAATATGTGGCTTCACATTTGGCCACATCTCCTGCTAGCCAAATACCATAAAACCAGAAAGAAAATTGCGATAGGCATGTCTGTCACAATTTGTGCCTAGTCGGTGGTGGGTTGTTGGGAAGGACCCAACAATTCTCCCCCTCCAACCCCAACCATCACATACTAAAGGAGGTCTTTATCCTGCTCTCAATGAGAGCCCATCCCGACGAGTTCGACACACAACTTGAACTTCTCCTTGGGAACAACCTTCGTCAGCATATTGACAGTATTTCTATCAGTGTGAATCTTTTGCAACTGGAATGCCTTCTTGTCAATGACAAGTCTGAGCCAATGATAACTTACGTCAATATGTTTTATCCGTGCATGATACATAGTGTTCTTGCTCAAGTTTAAAGCACTTTGACTATCACAGTAGACTATGTATTCTTCCTGCTACACACCCAAATGTTGAAAGAATCTTTTCAACCAAAGCATTTCCTTCCTTGCCTCTGTTGCTGTAACGTACTCTGCTTCAATAGTTGATAAGAAAACAATTTTTTTTTTAAATCTTGAATGCCATGAGATAGCTCCCCCTGAGAATGTAAATAGATATCCTGATGTAGATTTTCTTTCATTAAGATCACCAGTCATATTTGCATCTGCGTAGCCAACAAGTGCAAGTTTTTCTCTTCCAAAAGTCAGACATAACTTTGAGGTTCCTCTCAAGTATCTGAAGATCCACTTCATTACTTCCCAATGTATCTTTTGGGGATTTGATAGAAATCGACTCACAACGCCAACTGCATGAGCTATATCTAGTCTCGTATATACCATTGCGTACATCAAACTTCCGACTACTAAAGAATATGGTACATTTAACATATCTTCTCTTTCTGTCTCCATTGATGGGTGGGGTTTCTTACTTAAATTGAAGTGAGTGGCAAGTGGAGTGCTAATTGGTTTAGCATTCTTCAAATTGAACCTCTCGAGAACTCGTTCAATATATTTCTACTGCGATAACCACAACTTGTAGGAATTCTAATCTCTGGTAATCTCCATTCTGAGAATTCACCTTGTCGATCCCAAATCTTTCATGTCAAATACCTTAGACAAATCACCCTTTAACCTGCTAATCATGTCTGCATCTGGTCCAATGATTAGCATATCAACAACATATAAGGAAGGATAATAAATTTGGGTATCTCCAGATATATACACAAGGATATGCATTTGTCCTTTTGTAGCCTTGATTTATTATGAAAGAATCAAACTTTTATACCATTGTCATGGGGCTTGTCTTAACCCATACAAGCTCTTCTTTAGGCGACAAATCGTGTCCTCCTTTCCCTTGACCTTGAAACTGTCTGGTTGTTCCATGTATATCTCTTCCTCTAGATCCCCATGCAAGAATATGGTCTTTACATCAAGCTGCTCTAACTCAAAGTTCAAGCTAGCTACTAGACATAGCACAACTCGAACAGAACTCATTTTCACAACCGGTGAAAAAATCTTGTCAAAGTCAATACCTTTCTTTTGAGTGAAACATTTGATGATCAATCGAGCTTTGTATCTCAATAGGTTGCCATCATCTTTCTTCAGCTTATACACCCATTTGTTCTTGAGTATTCTATTCCCTTTTGGAAGTTTCACCAACTTGTATGTGTCATTCTTCTTCTGTTGGGTCCCGATTTTAGGATTTTATATTTTATATTATATTATATTATATTTTATTAAATTATCTAGCATGAAAATAAATTAGAATTAGGAATTTTTGGAGTCTAATAAGGTGTATTTTTAAATTTTATAAGGTAGTATGAATTAAAATTAAGTAAAGGAGTTAATAGGAATTTTCTATAAAGAAGGGGTAAATTGGTAAAATCAAGTAGGTTGTCTTAAATGAATAGGAAAAAATGGAGAAGGAGTCGTATGTGTAGGTGTGTGAATTGAAAATAGAACCTAGAAGAAATTAGAGAAAGAGGATGAAGAGAATAAAGAAACAGGTAGTTTTGGAAATATTTGAATAAGGAAGGGCAAAATGGTAAAAACAAAAGAATTTCATTAAATTGAATAAGAAAAAAGTAAAGAGACATGAATTGTAAGGAAAAGAAAGGGGAGAAGTCGTGAACATAGAGAAAGAGAAGAAGAAGAAGAAAATAAGGAGAAAAAGGAAAAAGAAAGCAAAGAAGAAGATAAAAAGGAGAATTTTTGCTAAGGTTTTCTCCATTAAGGTAAATCTCTTCATTCTTTA
>JAOSBN010000008.1:26431710-26450773 GCA_027563595.1 Erythroxylum suave | reverse complement strand
AATGGAAAATGAGTGTGAGAATTTGCACAAAAGGCAGGGGGTTCAGGCGCAAACATGGTTAGTAGGCAAGAGAATGGAATGCAGAATAGTGGCAAGAAAAAAGTTTCAAAAAGTGGTTACCAAATGAGAGAATTCAGTCAAAGAAGACTGCAGGAAGAGAGGGGCTCGGTAAGGGAAAAGGTTTTTGGGGAGGGAGAGAAAGCAAATGTTTATGAAGAAAAGAAAAGGTTTTTGGGGAGGGAGAGAAAGCAGATGTTTGTGAAGAAAATGAAGCAAGCGTATGTTCCTTGAAGTGAGGGGAAGTTGAGAGCTAGGTAGAGGAAAAAATTGAGGGCTAGAAAACAAGCAAATGAATATGGCTTGAAAAGAAGTGGAAATGAAGTTAAGAGCTAGGTAGGGGAAAAAGTTAAGGGCTGGAAAAGAAACAAGTGAAAGTGGCTTAAAAAGAAGTAGACATGAAAATAGAGAGTTGGAGATCAGTAGGGCTAGATGTAGGGAAAAGAGAGGTGGACTAACAAACTTAATTTAATCTAAATAATATGACTTAATCCTAATTAACTTTATTTTAATTTAAAAAATTTCCAAGTTACACCCTGTTTGGAACATGGTGAATTGAATTCAATTACAAAATTGAATTCAAATTCACCTGTTTGGAAAAGAAAAAGCTATTAATTGAATTCACATGTAGGTTTAAAACCCACTCCCTTTGTAAATTCAATTCATGCTATAAGTCACGTGAATTCAACTCCAAAAGCTGTAAGTCTTCTTTTTTAAAGCTCAAACCCAATAATACCCATGACTTCAACACAATTACCCTTCTCACGCCACTCTTCTCTCTTCTCCCAACAGCAGACCCATACACCTCACAACAGCAAACGACGCCACAGCAGAAGACGCAACAGCAGCCTCCGTTTCATCCACCTAACAACTCTGCTTCCTTTTCCTATCTCTCAATTTTACTCTATCTGTTGGAGGTATTATTCTTTGCTTAAGCTTTAGCAACATATTCTTCGGTCTTCCAACTCTTTTCAGTTTCAAATTGATGATTTTGTTGTGCCCATCACTTGCTCCTTTTTTATCATGTTTTCTAATTATTTTCTAGGAAAAATCGTTTATTTGTTTGTTTGTTCCCTTCCTTGCTTTTGAGTTCCCATTGTTGGCTGGTTTTTTACTTGGTTTCCTACACTGCAATCTTTGTTTTCTTTTTTACGAGTTCTCCGCATAAAAGTTCTAGCTTTGAGGTTTAGCTGAACGGGTTAATTACCGTGTAATTGATGTGGGCAATTTGGGTTGGCTTGTAATTGGTGTGGGCAATTTGGGTTGGCTAGTGATGTATGATGAAAACATATCATTTTGATCATGAAACTTTAAACCTTTCCATGCTAGTTCGTTGATGGATGAGAAGCACTACCTTTTAAGTGGAACTAATGCATGCTTAATTTCAAAAACACAATGCTTAGAATTTCTAAAAATGAAGACATTCTTGATCATGATCTTGATTAACATAAGCAGTGGATCCAATTAGAGTTTAGAAATCAAATTTCTATTTGGCTTCCACTCTATGAAGTGCTTAGGTCTTGATGATTTTTACAACTAAATTCTTCAATAATCACTGCATATTATTAAGGCAGTCTATGTATTATTGTTTAGAGTTTCTTTTTAGGACGTAAAATTTTCCAAGAGATCAATTATATCTTTTTCACTCTTATCTCTTAAATATCCATCCTTCCTCCATCTTTGATTATAAACAAATTTTTTGTTGCAATACTATTTATACGTTAAACTCTAAAATCTTAATTAATCAACATAATTATACAAACCTTGCTTAACATTAATATCAATTCCTCTTATCTTCTTTCATTTGGGGTAGATTCTTAGGTGATAACATTTTCATTGCTGAAGATAGAGATTACCATATATTTATTAATCACCCTAGTTTTGCTTTTAAAATTGGTATAAGGAAAACCTTTGATTTTATCTTAATCAAATTTCTCCAACTCATGGTCCAAACCAGTATATAATATATGCATTATCCAAAAACTTTGTCAGTACTTACAGAAGTGATCCATCTTTCTAGATGATTATTATGATGAATACCATTCTCTTATGTATTTATGCAATTCTTGGTTTCATTGAAAATTTGAAGCTGTCCTGTTCCCTTTCTTTCTTTTTGAAGATGTGAACGTGTCATAAGAGTAGGAACTGATGTGTCAATATTTTTTTCTACTTTTGATGTGACAATAAATAAAATTTAAATGCAGACAATATGAGAGGATTTGAAAGAAATGATCTACTTGCTATAGTAGCTTATGCGGGTTATTTGGTTTGCTTGAGACATATAAATCAATATATATGTCGAGCTAATAGAAAACTAGTGCATCCAAAAAGAGGTCATAGAGAAGTTGTATGTCACGAATTGCTAACTGCAATAGAGACACATTATAATGCACTTAGAATTTTACACATGAGTTATAATGCATTTATTCGCTTATGTTCAATTTTTCATGGGAGGGGATTGTTAAGAGATAACCAATATAGTTTGGTTGAGGAACAAGTTGGAACATTTTTACGTATTTTAAGTGGTAGAGCTAGCACTCGTTCACAAAGTTTCTTTTTCCAATGATCTACTGAAACAATTAGTTGTCTCGTCCACCAAGTACTCAGAGCAATAATTACCCTCAAGGATCAATTTTTGGTTCAACCAAATGGTTTAATTGTCCCTCCCAAAATAATCAATAGCGTAGGAAGAATTTATCCATATTTTTAGGTTTTTTTAAGAACAATTTATATACAAAAACACACTTTTTATATTAATACAAAATTGTAATACATTTTATGGACTTTTTAGAATTGTATTGGTGCTCTTGATCGAACACATATCAAAGTAAAAGTTTCAAAAGAAAATATATATCAAGGTACAGAGGAAGGAAGAGTTATCCTACAATGAATGTCTTAGTTGCATGCACTTTTGACTTGAAATTTGCATACTTCTTACCCGGATGGGAAGGTTTAGCCTCAGATTCAAGAATTTTAGATAATGCATTAGCTAGAGAAGATAAGCTCATTATTCCTCAAGGTATCTTTTAGTTGAAGATTATTAAATTCCATATTATATACAAAAAGGGTTATTGTCAATAAGCATCTAGTAAATGGTTTTACTTTTATTTATAGTTAAATTTTATTTACTTGATGCTGGATATATGCTGAGGTTCGAATTTATTGCTCCTTATAGAAGCACTTGATATCATTTAAAAGAGTATTCTCGGCAAGCTCCAACTAATGCAAAAGAGTTATTCAACTTGAGACATGCTTCATTACATAATGCAATTGAAAGGGCATTTGGTGTTTTGAAGTGTAGATTTCCCATTTTATCTAAGACATCAAGATATGATGTGAACACATTATTTGAAATTATGTTAGCTTGTTGTATTTTACATAACTTTTTGATACAATATGATCTGGATGAAGAACTTGTTGCAAGAGTTGATAGAGAGCTATTGAATAGTGATCATGAGGATGATAATGTCTTTGGAGGAATTGCTAGGAATGAAAATGGTAGAATAGAAGAAATAATAAGAAATACTATCACTATGTATATGTGGAATGATTACATTTGTCAACATTGATTTGTTTAAATTTTTGTCAATACATTATGTAACTTTGTTTATGTTTTTTTCTCTTTTTATTACGCCACTTGTAAACATGATTGTTTGTCCTTTGAATGTAATTGTCTTTAACAATTTTATGCTTGTTTATGTTGTTGAGAAAAGTAAGAGTTAATAACAGTATAAGATGGTTTATGTTGGATTGTGTTTGGAAAAAATAGGTGACGATGGATGTAAAGGTGAATTATGATGAAATAAAAAAGCTGATGGATATTTTTAGGTGGAATTATGAAATGGATAAGTGCATGCTTCAAGTTCTTAGGGAGCAAAACAATAAAGGCCAGAAGGAGGGTAGAAATTTTAGTGCTGGTGCATATAGAGAGGTAATAAAGGAAATTGATGAAAAGTTTAGGGTTAAGATTAATCAGAGCAAAATTGTAAATCGGTTGAGAACTTTAAGGGAAGAAATGCATTTGGCAATATTTCTTAATGGAAAAAGTAGAATTGGATAGTATGATGTTACCAAGACATTTGAAGTGGTTCCAGAGGTGTGGCAAAGTCTGATACAGTTATTTTATTTAATACTTATATAGTTAAAAATTTTTATTTGTATTATTTTTTATGCATGAAGTTTGTTGACATAGTTTCTTGTATTTTGATTGATAGGTTAACGAAAAGATGAAACATATTCGAGGGAAGCCTTTACCTAATTTGGACCTTGTTCGTGAGATCTATGAGAAAGATAGAGCCACTAGATCTAAAGCTGAAAATGCAAAGGAGAAGGTTCAAAGATGGGAAAAGGAAAGGTGGGATATGAATATTGAGAACATTGATAATATGCAAGCAAATAATGAGGTTCATTTATAGAGTTTTTATCCATTTGAGAGCAAGAGTACTCCAACAACACCAACAACTCAAGCTCCCTCATCATCAACACCTTCAGTATCAAAGACATCCTACATGGGTAAGAAAATAAAAGCATGAGTGGAAGATCAAATTTCTTCCGAATTACAAGTTATGTCTAATGCAATGAAAGAAATTGTACAAGCTATTGTAGCCACAAACCCTCGTGCTGGAAAAAAAGAGAAAATATTTGCCGCAATGAAAGAATTAGGATTGGAAGGACGTGTTCTCTTGGATGCAGTTGATTGGCTCGTAGAGTATCCTAACTTTATTGCTGTGTTTTTTGCATGTCCAGTTGAACTACGTTTAGATTGGTTATCTAGGAAGATGGGTTGGTGTTAGGTTTTTATAGCTTGATCTATTTAAGTATGGAACTTTATAGATAATTTAACTTGCTCTATACAAGTATGAATGTTTTTTATTTAGTTTTCTGATGTAACGATCTTATGTCTCCTTATCATAAGAAGACATATTAAACTTGTTATGATATTATATGTAATTTGGAGTGAAATTTCAAATTTTGATAGTGCCTTGTAGTTATTAACGCAAAAGAACTACTGCTCGTTCATGCATTTTTAGGCTTCTAAATTATAATAGTTTTATATTATCTTCATAGTTCGATCTAGCCTAATGTCATTTGCAATCAATTTTTTCTTTTCATTTTAATAATGAACTTTTTTGATGATATTGCTTATAATGAAATTGATGTTTATAAGTTGCTTTATGTAAGTGTGAATGTTTATTAGTTAATAAGATTATTTTTTAGTTAGGGGTAAATGTGTCATATGAAATAATTGAATTCATTTTGATTGTGCTCCAAACAGTGTAATTGAATTCAATTCTAATATTACTGGATTTGTTCCGAACAATATAAATTAAATTCAATTCAATCTCATTAATGTAATTGAATCCAATTCGATAATAAATTCAATTTGAAGGTTTCCAAACACCCCGTTAGTGAGTTACTTAACATTGGCAACCCTACATTTTCGACGATCACCATTTCTCAGTTTCTTGGTCCAATGTTTTCTATCTCTAACCTCGATTCCTGAACCTCCATTCTAATAAGATATTTTACCTTCGTCTTTAATTGCCGAAGCAATTGAACTATTTTGGAAGATGACATCAATTATCGTATCCATTACTTCAAGCTTCTCTGAGTGCTCCTCCTTAGAGCTCCAAGATTACTTCTTCAAACAATACAAAACCTCTGCATTGTCATGGTTGACATCACTTTGTACCAAATCATTTTCTACGTAATTGCGAGATGACCCATATGATATCGATGGTGGTGCCTGACAACTTCAGGAATATTGACTACAAAATGTTCCTCTACGTCCTGAAGTTACATCAACAATGCCAAATAATCCTCATAAACGGTATTTGACTCCACAACCACCACCTTCACCACTTTTTACAAGTAACAATTGTGGCTCTATTTCCAATTATTCGAGCTCTAAATACTCACTATCCCACCCTCTCAAAGCATTGCTTTAGGTTTCTCAAAAAAAAAAATCGCATACTTAAAATTTGATTTAACCATTTTGTAAACGTTCGAATTTATTTTGAATCTTATGAACCATTATAATTAAGGTGTATTCAACTTATATTTTAATAAAATGTTAGGATTAAAAATGTATTTTTTATTAATTAAAATTTAGTACAAATGTTAAAATTCAATTTATCTTATATATTTTTCTTTTCATAATATAGAAGTGAAAACAAGGGTAATATCTAAGGATGACAATGAATATGGTTCGGTTCGGGTATTACTCTGTCAATATTCATATCCATTTTTTATGACTCAACCCATTATCCATTTAAAATCCACTGGTTTTTACGATTTACTACCTATATCAAAATCCGTTGGATTGTTCAGGTTTTTGGATACCTAACGGGTTGTATAGCACATAAAAATATAACTTCTAAATAGAAAATATAAAGAGCAGATTTTTGTAAACGCTCCAAATCAAAATTACTTTAATAATAATAAGTTGAGATTTTGATTTGTATGCCTTAAAAAACTATAAAATTGATTAAAAAAATAAGTCAAGATTTTGATTCTTGAAAAGGTGAGGAGTAAAGTTAGGATTTTAAAATTGTTTCTACTCAGAAAATATTAATATTTTATTATTTTTAACCATAAATATTTAAGAAAAATAGAAAAATAGAAAAAATAAAAAATGGATTAGGTATAGATATCCATCGGTTTGGGTTATTACTAGACCTATACCTAAATCTATATCCACATATTTTTTTAGCATCTATTTAAAATCTAATTTTTAACTTCTATGTCTATTTTTCGGGTCAGATGGTGCAAATATTAATCAAATTGACTACTCACAGCCATCCCTAATAATATCCCAAATTTACATAAACTAATTGCCATGTACTCAACAATGGGCTCATTATAACTTAGTTCAAAATAAATTATTTACCTTTTAACCTTGCATATTTATATAGTAAAATTCATATATGTTTATTAGCCAAGCATAATGTTTATTATGATCTTAACATCTCTTCTTAGTCATATTATTAATAAAAAAATGATATTATGTTTTAAGGACACATCATTGTCTTTATTAATTAACATTTACGTCATTTTATGTATGAAAAGGTCAACCATCAATTAGCCAAGCTTCCTAATCATTCTAATGACGTGATCACTCATAGATAATCAAGAAGAAAAGATGACAAAAGCCTAGCTGGTGACCAAACAGTTTACTAAATTCTAAACCTAAACCTAACCCAAAAACTCTAAAGACTCCTTAAATCCTAAACCCTAAAACTTAAAACTGTAAACACCACCTAAATCTTAAACCCTATTCCTAAATCCTTAAACCCTAAATATATTCAATTTAAATTTTAGTGAAATGTTAGTGTATTTTTTATCAATTAAATTTTAATACAAGTGTTAAAATTCAATTTACCCTTTATAGTTTTTCTTTTAATATAGAAATAAAAACAAGGGTAATACCCCAAATTTGCATAAATGAATTACTACGTACGATACAGTTTTTGTGTAGCTACCACCATCCGAATCCCTAATTTTAATATCACATAGTAATCAGTTTCATCACAATAAACTTACCCTTGAATTTTATGTGAGACCCCAAAAAAGGAATATTATAATTAAAAAGTAACAAAATTTTCTTAACACACAAAATTACGCAGGACTAATAGTATTATAATTGTGTATACACATAGTTAAATGACAGATAAAATGAATATATATATATATAAAGTAAAACTTTAAATTGATTTTGAAATTTTTAGTTATATAGTTATTTCTTATATATGGCATTTAAAATAGAATTAAAATTCTATTTGTCACTTGTTCACAAAGTGTTTTTTTTTCTGCATTTTAATTTTAATTTTAATATTCATATATAAATATATACAATTTTTCCTATTTAAGTGTGGTTATTGCGTATGCTTCATATTAGTCATATGTGCAAACAAAATTTGAACTAATTAAAATATCAATAAATAAATAACTAACTTACATTTTAATTTTATAATCTATAAATATTAAATATTAAAATTACAATAATGTAATTACTTCTAATCCTACTTAATATTTGATACGAATTTAGAACTCATCCAGACTATAAATTTAGCATACGATTTATTTAATTTTGAATGTTAATATTACTTGTCGTACATGTGAAGTCTATGCATTTAACTAGAGTTATTTTATATTCTTCATGCTAGTCCTATGCGACAAACTATTGTAAAAAATGTTTTAAAAATTAGACCGGAAGCTAAACTGGGAAGACAAAACATTTAAGATTTAACAGGTTCGACCAGCATTAGACTATTATAAAACCAAGTAAAGACTAAATAAAATTAAAGAATTTGAAATATGATTGAAATAGATTGTTCTTATTGAAAAATTTAAAGTTTAATTAAAAATATTGTTAAATAAAAATTAATTGATTTATTTTAGTTTATAAGAATTTATTAATTTATTAAAATTAACCAATTAATTAGTAAAGTAATTGATTTTTATCAACAAGAATTATTTAAGTAAATCATACCAAAAATTTAAAAACTGATTCGAAAGGTTTGGTACTTGTTCAAGATTTTTATGGTTGAACAAACTAAATCGATTGAATTTTTTAATCATCCTAAATAAAAAGTACCACTCTCACTTATACTTGTGTGAAATTTTCTTTATTTATAAATAAAAATATCTATTTATAATTAGTGTATTTAAACTAATGCGAAACCAAGGATAAATTATCAAAATTTCTAACAAAGATTTAAAATATTACTAGCAAACTAAATATTTTATTATTAAAAAATATTTTTGCATCTTCAACTCAAAAATGGATTTATAGTTACAAAGAACGAATCAATGGAGCAACAACCGTTAATGAATTGGACCCAATGAAAAACCTTTAAGAGGAACTTTTTCCTCACATTTTTTGTTGCAGGACTCCTCCTTTCCCAAGCTTAACATGTTTCACAATGATTTTTTGTTAGCCAATCTCACGATCCTAATGCAGTGCCAATTCCTCCCCCTCATATTCCAACTTGTTTCAGGAAGAAACTAGGAAACCGAAACATTGAAAGAGCAACATCAGTCACATGAACTATCCTGCATAAACAAGAAAGATTAATATCTGGCTTTAGTGTATATATATATATATATTACTCTAAAAGATACTTCTGCAAACACTTGTATCCTGCCATTCTGCGGATCTCGCTATTTCAGGACTAGCTCTCTAGTCCTCTTGTTGCTCTATATATCCAATCTTCTGATCAAGTTCCAGATAACATTTTTTCCTCGTATTTTTCCTGTCCCACTTCTAGTTTGGTATCCTACAATGTCATCCTCCGTAAATAGCAACTCAACACCACTGAAGTTTACACACATGACTCCTGGAATTTTGTACCGGTCTGTAGCTATAGCTGGTTTAGTCCTCTTCTTCTTCTATGCATTACTGTTTAGGACTCCTGTTAACCAAGGGGTAATATCTTTTCGTCTGAAAAGGCAATCTTCGTCCAACATCACTATCGATTCTGCTCCTACCAATATCAGTCACATCGGATTCATAGTAGTAAGTTCCGTGCGTACGTGGAAGCATAGAAGACCATATACCGAGTCATGGTGGCGATCAAATGTAACCAGAGGATACGTCTTCTTAGACAAAGAACCTCCGAAAGAGTTCCTACCTTGGCCTTCAACGGTTCCTCCTTACCGTGTCAATGAAGATATTACTAAATTAAGGGTGTACCCTAAGCTCGCGGACCCTGTCCAAGTTAGGATGATGCGTTCGATTTTAGACATGTATAGAGCCGGAGATAAAGGTCTAAGGTGGTTCATAATGTGCGATGACGACACCCTCTTCTTCGTCGATAACTTAGTTGAGGTTCTGGGGAAGTATGATCATGCCAAGTTCTTCTACATTGGTGGTAACTCGGAGAGTATCAAGTCCAACGCTGATCTCTCGTTCGAAATGGGCTTTGGAGGAGCTGGTTATGCCTTGAGTTATCCATTAGTAGAAGCTTTGGTCAAGAGCATAGACGGCTGCATTGAGAGGTATCCTCACTTGTTCCTAAGCGATCACAGGGCACAACATTGCTTGGCTGACATAGGAGTTGCTTTAACCATCGAAAGAGGGATTCACCAGGTAACACTTGTAAATTTCTCCCCATTTGATGTTCTGAGCTCAAGATTGATCTCAAATTCTTTCTTCATAGTAAACGCAGTCACATTGATCATCTTATAAGCTAAGAAAACACTTCAAAGCAACTGTCTTGGTAGTTGTCAAATTCTGCAGTTAAATAACAGAAACTGTCCAACTCCTATGATTTCTCTCTTACAGTTTCAGTTTTTTTGGCGTAACTTTCAGATTGATCTGCACGATGATATATCAGGTCTTTTATCAGCTCATCCACAGTCTCCTCTTCTAACACTCCACCACTTTGATGCTGTAAATCCAATCTTTCCCACCATGGATAAATATCAATCTACTCGCCACCTAATGAAAGCAGCGGAGTTCGATCAATCTCGCTTGTTACAACAAACCATTTGCTACCGCAGGGAGAGCAATTGGTCTTTCTCCGTCTCATGGGGCTATTCAGTTCATGTATATGAGAGCATAATCTCCAGAACAATTCTGAGGAAACCCCTTGAGACGTTTAATCCTTGGTCTAGAACCAAAGGAGCATTTTTCATGTTCAATACTAGGCGGGTGACTAGAAATCCATGTGAAGTTCCTCACGTGTATTTCTTTGAATCCATAGAACATATTTCAGGTGACAAAATTCTTACAACTTATGTTCGAGCCTCTCCACGTAACTTGCCATCTTGTTCGACCGCTGGCAATCATTCTGCTGATCCCATCTCAAGAATTCAGGTTCTTTCGCCTGCAAGCAATCGCAAGACGGTAGGTGTTTATCTGTATTACAATTGGTGATCGCAAGTGTATGCTCTCCATAAAATGCACTTCCGCATTATCCTGTGCAGATTTTTACTAACCATATTTTCTTGTTTATTGTTCTTCTTAGGCTGATGAAATAGAATGCTGTGATGTGGTACAGAAAGGGCAGTCCAACACAAGCAGCATCAATCTAAGGTCATGTATGAATGGAGAAGTCATCGCCTGATTGTCATGGAAGGGCCACCATTGTTTTTGTTTCAAGTAATACAAAATTCTTGTGCTTTTGCCCCAAATATTTCTAGGATCTGAAACAAATTTTGCCAAGCATCAAAGACATGTTATGTCACATTCTACCCGAGTTAGTCAACCACTCGATCGTAGTTATGCAAAAGAACAGCGATGCTGCAACATGGATTGGTCCGTGAGTTCATGCAGATATACACATTTAGAGCGTCATAAAATCTTCATATTAGCCAGTAGTGCATACCAATTCGGGTCAATATGAGTTGCAAAAACATGTTAAAGAACTATGAATTTTAATTTCTTCCATTGCATAAGCTTTACTCAAGCATTTTAAGTTTGACAAACATTAAATAATACTGCTAGATAAAAATCTGACACGAGGAAGCAATCAAATCAAACGAGCTATAAGATATCAGCTATACCAACTAATTTGAGACGTAGACTTTCAATTAATTTCAATGACTTTGCATCCAAAGCTCCCTCAAAAACGCAGTGGATCTACCTACTCAATCCCTATTTGAAATAAGTTAAAAATGCCCACAAGTCATTGAAGAGTCAAGCCAACGCCTTCTGCTCTTCCTGAGCCTTTTGGATACCTATCAACCGAGCATAATCCACCCACCTATATGGCAAAATCATAAGTGAGAAGATAATCGTCGGATTCTACAATATGAAAAAGTCAAGTATTGAATCTTACAATAATGAACCCAAGTATGTGTTGCCCGTTCGAACGGCAAAACATATTGCACTTAGCATGAGCTTGTGTTGGTGTAGCAAAGGCTCCAAAATGCGTTGCTCAATCACACCAGCCAGTACTTGGTATCTGTAAACCATCGATAAATTCAACAAACAAGAAAAACCTCAAAAAGGTGACCATTGAACTCTTAACGGCAAACATTACTCCCTTGGGAGACCACATTACATAAACGTCCCTGATTTTTGCCCCTTAAGAATGTCAAAGAAACTGTGTTTATAAAAGCATTTATTTCCTGCACGAGCACACATTAAAAAGTGCACCATTGGTGTTGTTAATCAAGTAATCATGATGTCTTCTGTGACGAATATATGATAGTTATATATAAAGGAGCACAAGCAGGTAGCAATATCTCTGTTTGATCAAAAACTTTATTCGGCTTCAACATAGAAACTATATCCTAATTAAGTAACATAGTGGTAATCCTAAGCAACATTAGTCCTCAATCACACAACTTTCAGTTCTCAAACATTAAAGAGATGTGGGAAGAAGCTTGGGAAACTTAGCATCCTACACCAAGAAACTCCAAACGGGTCCACTCATTATTTAGAGAACACACTTGACAAGTTGCAGCTGTTATGTCTTACGTAAATATTGGCCTCACAAAACGTGCAGGGATTACAAGACAGTGATCCATTAGGAAATTAATATCTAAGAGAACAACAATATACCTGAGGTTGCTAGAAACTGCCATATAGACACCATATGCAACACTGGTGGACAATATTGGTACATTTTCAACTTCACCAGAAGCAGACTTATCCACTGCCTTCCGTGCATTTATTAATGCATTTGTCACAGCTGTGCCAACCTATAATAAATATATTAAATTTTAATGCTGCCAAGCTAGAATGCAAGAATGTCCTTTTGTAAGACATAAAACTCACAGATGATTGTTATTAGAATAGAACAAGACATGGAATACACATAAAGGAACAAGCTATTTATGATGGGAAGCATATTTCTTATATGATAGATATAAATGAAACATATCATAACATGTACACCTTATGATAGAACTTCCAACCTATAACAAACACATCAAGTCCCAGAAAAATAGTACCAAGCCATAGTTCAAATAAAACAGGTAACGAGTTTTAGAAATAGTAATCTGTATTAGTAAAGAACTCCTACCTCTGTCTCTCTTGTTGTTTGGTTAATTTTAAACAACTTTATAACCAAGATTAATCAAAATCGATGGTTCTCAGTATCACGTCTAGGAAAGCCCAAATTGTTTAAAGGAATTTCCTTCCAGACTCAATGCACATAAATGAGTTTCAAGATAATAAGATTCACTTAAAAATTTGAAACTTATCATGAGCGAAATTTAGAGTGAAGGAACAAACTGCAGCATGTCAAAGTGATCTACTCACTGACAAAATCGCCTTCTTGCTTCCCCAAATGAAAAAGAAAGGGAAAATAACAACTTACCAGCGAAGAAGTGGTCCCGACAGCGAAAAGTTTAGCCCCATTTCGCTGTTTATCAGAAAACAGGAGCTTTGATTAGTCCAGACAGAAACTGAAATTCAAATTAGTTATGGATAGTGCGCAAAGATTCCTCACCGCTATGGCACCTATTCTCTGTAGGAGTGTAAAGGAACTTCCAGCAAGAGCAACCTGGACAAGGATTTTTGAGAACAGATGATCACCATAAGCTTTCATTTTAAACTGTGATATTTGACTATCCATAAGCAATTTACCAAAAAAAAAAATCAAACCTGAAAAGCATTATCAGGGCAACTATGGAAGAATTTTGCAATAGGTCCGGCACTGACTGAAAGAGGTGGACGGAGAGATACGGTAGGAGCGGGGAGATAAACAAGCATGAAATCTGCAATTATGGCCATAACCTAAGGAAAAATTCGATTAAAATTTGACGGATGTGAATGAAACATAATAAAAAAAGTTATGGCCCAAAGTCCCCAAACTTTGCTAAAACATAAACTAAACGATTATCGTTTTCATATGGTCCAAAGTCCCCAAACTTATGGCACTAGAATAAAACTTTGCTTCCCATAAGCATTACCAAATTGACACGAGCACAAAGGGAATGAAATTCTGATATATAAACACGATGGAAGAGTACATACCACATCTGCAAAAACGATTTCAAGCTCCTTAAAAAAATTTTCTCTGCGACGATCGTACTCTGCAGCAGTCTAAAAATGCAAAAAAAAAAAAATACTAGCAAAATGAGACCCAGAAAGCATCTTCTTACGCCATCAGTAAAGTGGCAAAACAGGAAGGCAAATGAGACCCAGAAAGTGAAAAAAGAATCAAATTATCAAATCGAAAGATATATCCTTTATCAAGCATATTCCATGGCAAAACAATCAACGTCATTTTTCACATCAAGTAAACAATCGACAATAAATCAAAAGTACAATCTTATACAATCTGTTCTTCCTTATTCCACTTTCCTCTAAACTGCACAAAAAGAAAGCCTCCCAAACAGAGTAAAAGGGAAAGATTTGATTGTACCTTAGTGAAGATACCAACACCACACTCAATACCCACTTTAGCCAAAAACAGATCGTCGGCCAACAACCTCTCCTTAAACCCACCAAACTGCATCAACCATCGGAAAAGTCCAGACTTTTCCAGCTCAAGAAACCGCGAAACCACCACACCAGGGATTCTACCTGCCTGGATCGCTGCTGCCAAGTCCGCAGGCAAGCTCTCAAGAGAACGTTTAGCCTCCGCCAACGCCATGAAAGCTTCTTCTCTGTTCCTATCACCTGCATTCTCACCACCTTCATTGTTGTCTCCGTCGCCACTTCCGCCGCCGCCGCCGCCAAAAGGGGGGTTGCTATTGTCGCCAGCCCCGCCATCTCCACCCGAAAAAAGGAGAAAGGAAGACGAGAGAGTGTTGGGATGGAACAGGCGGAGAGAAAGCAGTGAAGGTGTGAAGGAGGAGGAGGAGGAAAGAGAGAGGCGAAGAGGGGGTGGCGAAGGGAGGAACTGAGGTGAGAGGCCGAGTTTGGGGTTGGTGTTATTAGGAAGAGAGGATATGAAGAAACAGGCGGAGATGGCCATCGGCGGTGGTCGGGGAGAGTGGCGGCGTTTGTAGTTGTCGGCTACCTCTCCTCTCTCTGGAGTCCTGGGCTTTTACGTTGTCACGTGTAGCATTCAATTTATAAATATTAATTTAGCAGTCTCACTCTGACAGCATAGGTTGTGCCGCTCTAGCTGTTTTCGTTTGGTAAAATGTTATTAGGGGTTTGGTGTTTTAGTTGAGAAAACGTGTAGCACTGGGGGAGGGAGATCTCAAGAAGAGCAGGGCTTTTTATGGAATAATCACTTAAATGGTCTATTCCGCAAGGTTAGAAATTGACAGGTAAGTAGCGGATACCAGCTTAGCTTGTATGGAAATCTACACTTTGCTTCTGTCGTCAAAATCTTTTACTAGTTAGTATCATCGTGTGAAAAGAATAAACTAGTTGAAGGTGTGATGGTAAGAAAAAAACGAGGTTGGCGGGAAAAATTGATGAGCTGGAGTCTCAAGGCTTGGACCCTAAATCTGTTACACGTTCCAAAAACCTGGGAAGTCACAGTCAAAGCCTAACAATATTGTGTTTTTCATTTTTTCTGCTCCGAAAAGACCATCAACTTTGGACACTACCCACTGCCGACTGCATTGCTTGCCGCTACATTGTCCCCTGTTCATAAGCTGGCATTAGACCAACTTGTGCAAGGCATTGGTTGCATCTTCAACTTTGTCAAATACATGAAAACTGGCCAAGTTGGGTGTGGTTAGGGGTTGGTTAATGTAATTGCCTAATTGGAAGCTGAAAATAATTTCTGATTTCCTTTTTTTTTCAATTTTTTGGTGCTTGATGAAAACAATTTTCTAGTTTGTCTTACATACCATCTTAGTTTGTTGAGATTACAAGGACACACTGAACAATACAGATCTATTTAAAATAGCGTATAGTTACGATCTTCTGAGACGCAGCTTTTGTTATCGGGAATAGTTATTTTCTTGCTACCGTAAAAAGAACTCAAGTGTTAATTTCACAAACTATTGGACCTTTTGTCTTTTGTATTTTTTTAAATTTTAGTTTTGAAAGATGCCGAATTAGACATAAGACATCAATTTTTATGATAGTTCATTAATTACAATACAATTCTATATCTTTTAAAATTTTCGTTAGGGGCTAATATATTTTATCAAAAATTGTTATATAATCCTTTTGTTAATTTTTGAACATCAGGAGCTCGTAAAAAAAAAATCGAGACCTCAAGCCTAAGGTTAAGTGTCAATCTCGCCAAACTATCTAGATGAAAGAATATGTTGTTAGCTAAGGGATAATATTTAACAGTTATCAATTTTTGTTTTTAATAGTAGGCCCCAACTAATGATTGACACTTGATCCTATAATGAAATTGTTATGATCATGCTATATGTACACCTGAAATATTGAAAGAAAGGCAATGAAAATATTATCTGCTCATTCCTTTTCTCTCTCTTCTCCTACCATTATCTCTATTTTGTTGTGTTTTTCTGATCTGCTAACATCATTGTTGCTTTCATTATTTTGTACCAATGCCTCCTAAATCAAACACCTCATTGGCTTATGTCATTCACTTTATGGTTGAATCCTTTAATGCCCAATTTCAAGAGCTTCAAGCCTCACACCAGGAGCTTAAACAATCCTTGGAATCCAAAGTGGATTCCACCATTCTTAACCATTCCACCTATACGAAAGAACTACAATTTAAACTCCAACACCTTGAAACTTTTTCCAAACCTTCTTCATCTTCAACCTTGCCACCACTGCTCCCAACCCCATCCTTCCCTGTCGTTGGTCCCCCTTCTTAGCCATCCGGAGCCCTTTACCAAACCCACCTTTCTCATTTCAACTAAAAACTCCCAAGTTTCACTTAAACATCACTTATGGCTCCAATTCACACGCTTGGCTATTTCAGGCCAATCAATATTTTTTCTTTTACTCTATTCCAAAAAATAACAACTTTTGATGGCGACATTCTTTACGGTGCGACAAACCCTCACTTGGTTTTAGTGGATGCACCAAAACAACCCTTCTTCATCTTCAACCTTGCCACCACTACTCCTAACCCCATCCTTCCCTGTCGTTGGCCCCGCTTCTTAGCCATCTGGAGCCCTTTACTAAACCCACCTTTCTCATTTCAACCAAAAACTCCTAAGTTTCACTTAAACACCACTAATGGCTCCAATTCACACGCTTGGCTATTTCAGGCCAATCAATATTTTTTCTTTTATTCTATTCCCAAAAATAGCAAATTTTGATAGTGACATTCTTTACGATGCGACAAACCCTTACTTGGTTTTAATGGATGCACCAAAATAACCAACTCACTATCTAGGACACCTTCACTAGAGCATTGAAATTATGATTTAGCCCGTCAATCTTCATTAATTCATATGCATCCTGTTTCAAGCTCTGCCAAGTTTCCACTGTCACTCAATATCAAATTGATTTTGAAAACGTCTTTAGTCACTTAATTGGCCTCTCTGATATTCATCTTTAAATTTTTTTTCATTTCAGGTTTACGTACGGGTATCCAACGTGAGTTATTGGTTCTAAAGCCAAACTTCCTTACCTAAACTTTAGCCTTGGTCAAGCTCATTGAATCTAAATTTTTGAATTCTCGTTCCACATCACACAGACAACCATCCTTGCCCATTCCTACTCTCACAATCTTCAAACCAACATCGTCTATTCCTATTAAATGACTTACCCCAGTGGAAATGCAAGCAACGCAAGCCAAAGGGCTCTGCTTTAATTTTGACGAACAGTATAAATCAAAACATTGGTGTCATACTACTCCTTTCTTATGATTTAAAGCCGATGAGGATCCTTCTTTAGGTTCCCTTTCTTTTGAACTTTCTGGGGTCTAGTCACCACTTTCCACATTGCCCTTGCCACCACTGCCACAAAGCTTTTTGTTGGTGGAGAGCCAACTGACTTTCAGGGACTAGTTCATGATCTTTATGGTCATTCATCTCATAATTGCTTAAAATTGGCCGATATAACCATAACACACACTTTTACAATCTTGATTGATTTTGGAAGTACTCACAATTTAGTACAACCAAGAGTTATTTGTTATTTAGGACTATCTATTCAACTAACACTGCTCTTTTCTATGTCAGTGGGTAATGGGGAAATTTTAAATTTTAGATGCCTAATCCAATTTGTTGAATTTAGCCTGTAAAGCCATACATTCATACTTGATTTGTATCTTTAGGATCTTTTTAGGGCAAATATTATATTGGGTCTTTAGTGGTTAGCTCAAGTAGGCTCGATGCTTGCCGGTTTTCACCAATTGTCTATTACTTTTATGCTTAATAGATCACTTATTACTTTGCTTGGTGATAAATCCATTAAGGACAACATCCTATCATTTAGTCAATTTAGAAGGCTAAACCAAACTCGTGCTACAACTTCAACCCATCTGCTCTCTCCATAGCAAGTTTCATCCCAATCATCCATCATCACCACTACTCTACCAGACTTGTAAACACTCCTCTCTGAATTCAGATAAATGTTTTAATCATCCAAAGGCTTGCCACCTCAAAGAGTTCATACAAAAAAATGACTTGGAATCTTTAACATCAGAGATGTTGACAAAAGGAATTATACGACCAAACACTAGCCCATTATCTTCTCCATTGCTCTTGGTTGGCAAAAAAGATGGCTCTTGGCATTTTTGCATTGATTATCGAACCTTGAATGTAGCAACAATTTGAGATCGATTCCTAGTTCTAATAATGGATGAGTTGGTCGATGAACTTCATAGGGCTCAAATCTTTTCTGAGATCAATTTATGAGCAGGATATCACCAGATTAGGTTGTCCATTGAGGATATATATATAAGACTACTTTCCATATTGCTGAAGGGCATTATGAATTTTAGGTCATGCCTTTTGAATTAACCAATGCTCCTTCTACATTCCAATTTTCCATGAATGATCTGTTTCAACCTTTTTTACGGAGCTTTGTGTTGGTTTTTTATGATATACTGGTATATATTCAGTCACTTTCAGAGTATCTACAACATTTGGGGCAATTTTTACAGTTATTGATTGATAATATGCTCTTTGCTACACAACAAAAATGCTCATTTGCTTACTCATCTATTGAATATTTGGGGTATATAGTTTCTAGACAAGGTGATCA
>JAOSBN010000008.1:26412651-26431610 GCA_027563595.1 Erythroxylum suave | reverse complement strand
AGTTGATCCAACAAAAGTTAATGTTGTGTTATCTTAGCCAATTCTTACGTCAGTTAAGGTGCTTTGGGGTTTCTTGATCAAGTTGATCCAACAAAAGTTAATGTTGTGTTATCTTAGCCAATTCTTACGTCAGTTAAGGTGCTTTGGGGTTTCTTGAACTTTACGGGTTATTATCGAAAATTTGTGAAGCATTATGTTGCTATTGTAGCACCGTTAACAAACCTTCTGAAACATGATGGCTTTGTATCGACCATGGAAGCACAAGATGCATTTGAGGCCTTGAAGCAAACCCTTATCTCGATCCCGATATTAACTCTACCAAAATTCACTCAAGCTCTTAAGCTAGAGATAAATGCTTCCAATGTAGCCGTTGGGGCTATCCTTTCTCAATAAGGTCATCCCATAGCTTATTTTAGCAAGAAATTAGGGATTCAAATGCAATAGGCCTCGACATATGTCTATTAGATGTATGCTATTACAAAGGCAGTAGAAAAATGGAGGCAATACTTGCTTAGTTGGCCTTTCATCATGTATACTAATCAACAGAGTTTACGAGGTCATATGAATCAAACGAGTCAAACTCCAGAACAACAAAAATGGCTCACCATATTAGTTGGAATTTAGTATACCATTCAATATAAACCAAGCAGCCAAAATTGAGTGGCCGATGCCCTCTTCGCTCTTATACATGTGGTATCTAGTCCAATATTCTCTTTTTTAGATTAGCTTAGAGCATTCTATTGCTCTGATGTTGCAGGTTAATAATTGAGTTGATCTTTAGTGGCACATATAGAGTTTCTATTATGGATGGACTTATCTTGAAATGAGGTAAAGTTGTGATTCTAAACCATCACCCATTACAACAAATGCTCTTTCATGAAAACCATAGCACTATAATCGGTAGGCATGTTGGAATAGCCAAAACATTGGCTTGATTATCAACCAACTATTACTAGACAGGGAAGCAAAAGTCAGTAAGTGACTTCGTGGCCACTTGTCGTGTTTGTCAAGAAACCAAGTATGATACTAGCAAACCTAAGGGTTGTTGGAACCACTGCCAATTCCTTTTAATATATGGCAAAACTTAGCAATGGATTTTATCATGAGTCTTCCTCCTACTCATAGAAAAATGACCATTTGGCTTGTAGTTGATCGACTCTCCAAGTGTGGGCATTTTGTAGCTCTTCCCACGGATATTACTTCTTTAGTGTTGGCTACTTTATTTTCTCAAGAAATTGGGAAATTAATGGGCTTCTACAATCCACTGTGAATGATCGAGACCCTTTATTCATCAGTGACTTTTGGAAAGAACTATTTCAACTTCAAGGAACTCGATTGAAACATAGTAGGTCTTATCACCAAGAAATAGATGGGCAATCTAAGGTTCTGAATAGGTGCCTTGAGACATACCTCAGGTGCTTCACTTTAGTCATCCACAATCTTAGGTCAAGTTACTACACTGGGTAGAATGGCCTTACAATACCTCCATTCATTCTTCCACACGCATAACCCCATTCGAAGCGATCTATGGTTATTCACCTCCTACAATTGCCACTTACCTTTTTGGGACCACTAAAATTGCTCAATTGGAAGAAAGTTTATTATACCATTAGGCCATATTAGCATAACTAAAAGTTAAATTGGCTTGAGCATAAAGCTGAATAAAGTTGGAAACAGATCCTCATATATAGGAGAAATAATTTCAAGAAGGAGAATGGGTGTTAGTTAAACTTCAACCATACAGATAACATGTTGTGGTAAAAAAAGCTTGTCAAAAACTTGTTAAGAAAATAGGCAAGGTGGCTTATGAACTTGCATTACTTGCTGAATCACAAGTTCACCCTATTTTCCATGCATCTGTGCTCAAGAAGTATCATGACATTATGCCAGAAATGATTGCCCCTTTGTCTTCTCAATTCATTAATGGATGCCCATTTTTGGAGCCTGCTAATATTTTGAAAACATTAATGGTGAAGTACTAAAGTAGAGAATTACTTTAGATGCTTGTTTAATGGAAAGATAGGGAGGAAGCTGCTTGGGAATGGAACCAAGACTTGGAGTCGAATTACCGTACCATCAACTTTGAGGACAAGGTTGCAACTAAAGGAGAAAGCCATTATACTAGCCCATCGAAGAAGATCAAGACCTCAAGCCCAAAGGTTAAGCGTCAGTCTCGCAAACCTAGTTGGATGAAAGACTATGGTGTTAGCTAATGGATAATATTGAGCAATTATGAAATTTTTTTATTAGTGTTCTTTAACCTCCTAAAATGAAACCGTTATGGTCATCCTATATGTACACCTGGAATATTGAAAGAAAGGCAATGGAAATATTCTCTGCTCATTCCTTTTCTATCTTCTCCACTTTCTCTTTATTCTTTTAACCTTATCTCAGTTTTGCTATGTTTTTCTAACCAGCTCACATCATTATAAAATAGATACAAGATATGTTAAAGCTTCATTAATAACATGGGTAAACTATAAATCTACATCTGTTAGAAACTTTTTAGTTTTGCTGGAATTAGAAATTAGAGCTGGAAGTTACAAAAAAGAAATTAAAACAAAAGGATAGGTTCAAGAATAGTTATTAGGATTAAAACTAAGAAACTAAGTTTTGAAACAAGAAAACCTATTAACCCTAAGACAAAAGGTACCAATAAATCATTTTAATTATAAATCATTCCTAATTTTAAAATTTAGTCTTTAGAAGAAATTATCATAATTCTAAAATTTAGAAATTTTATAAAAAAAGGAAGGCAATGCTGTTTTTAACTCACAAGTTAAACATAAATCAAAAGACTAAATGCCCAATTTGGGGCAAAAGTTGTTGGGTTTGATCAATCGAGGGCCAAACATTATAATCTGGCCAATTGAAGTCTAAACGTTATCAAGTCTACTCAATATTAAGCTATTGTGAATGGAAATTTGGCAATGTCACACACGCTCTGTTAAGTCTGAGCGAGATAGTTTATGTGAAATTTTCATGACCTATTTTCTGACACCTTCCTTAATTTAAACCTTTATATTCATTGAAGTATACCATCAGGTATGTAAGTTATGGATTAGAGGAAAGAGAAGAAGCCTAAAGAGACATGAAAGAAGAAGAAGAGAAGAACCAAGAATGGAAAAAAAGATCTTTTTGCTAATTTACATTGATATTAATATGTCACCTACTTATATAACATTATTAGGTATAAGCATGTACATTGTATATTTCTATAAAGAATCAACAAAAGTAAAGGAGATCATTGTTGCTTGTTAGAAGCAAAAAAGCTTCCTGGTTATATAAATATTGGTTTCTACAACCAAAAAAAGGACATGCTTTATGGTTATATATCTAGCTTTGCTGGTAGATATATAGTGACTTGCTTTTCCTTTGAGGGATGGGAAAAGATAAAGAAAAACTGTCACAAAGGATACATACATTGTACTACAAGAAGATGCAGAGCTGCGAAAGACTACACCATCTTTATAGTCGAAGCTAAGTTATATACCAATAACGAGAAACTTGTTAGAATTTAGTATTTTATTATGCCATAATGGCTTATCAAACCATAATCACTAACTCTCCTCCTACTTTGACTTCATTTTGTTGAATATAATATAAGAGCTATAATCTTTTTTTCAAAAAAAACTATTTATCTCATTAGTGATTAAGCATTCTAAAGGGTAGTAGATAGATTCAATTAATTTGGAAAGGAAGTTGGATTTTGAAGAGAAGAGATATGATTGAGGGAAATAATTAATGTTAGGATTTGTACACCTGGAGTTAGTGTCATTTCTATTTCAGCCATGAGAATGTTAGGATTTGCTTACCACGTATATTTATTTTGTTTTCATATGAATACTTATAGGCCTTTGTGATTTATATTGTCAACTCAAACTTCTTTTCATATTTAAGATTACATGCAAGTGGAATAGATTCACCAATAGCTTCACCTACTTATATAACATATTAGGTATTAAGCATGTACATCGTATATTTCTAGAAAGAATCAACAAAAGTAAAGGAAATCATTGTTGCTTGTTAGAAGCAGAAAAGCTTCCTGGTTATATATATATATACTAGGTTCTACATCCAAAAAACAGGAAATGCTTTAAGGTTATATATCTAGCTTTGCTAGTAGATATATAGTGACCTTCTTTTCCTTTGAGGGATGGGAAGAGAAAAAGAAAAACTGTCACCAAAGGATACATACGTTGTACTAGAAGAAGATGCAGAGCTGAGTAAAACTACACCATTTTTATAGTCGAAGCTAAGTTATATACCAGTAATGAGAACCTTGTTAGAGTTTAGTATTTTATTATGCAATAATGGCTTATCGAACCATAATTACTAACTCTCCTCCTACTTTTACTTCATTTTGTTTAATATAATATAAGATCTATTTAGAGTTAGTGTCATTTCTATTTCAGCCATGTGAATGTTAGGATTTTCCTACCACTTATATTTATTTTGTTTTCGTATGAATACTTGTAGGTCTTTGTGATTTATATTGTCAATTCAAACTTCTTTTCATATTTAAGATTGCATACAAGTGGAATAGATTCACCAACAGCTTCACTAATTTTGTAGCTACACAATTAGTCCCTCTTGCCATGCCAATCTCCAAATAGCCATGTCAATCTTCCTCCAAGAAAACCTATTATTCCCTACTTAGGAGAGAGCCTTGAATTCTTGTCTACTGGATGGAAATGCTATCTTAAGAAGTTCATGTTTGATCGAATTTCTAAATATTCATTTGAGGTTTTTAAATCAATATTCTCGACTAATTGACTATGGTTGTCTGCGATGCAACAGGTAACAAGTTCTTATTCTCCAATGAGAACATGCTTGTTGTTTCATGGTTGCCTGACTCTCTCAATAAGGTCTATCTTCTCTTCAGACCTTATCCAAATAAGAAGCCATAAGGATGCACAAAATACTTCCTGAGTTCTTAAAACCTGAGGCTCTTCAGCGATATATCAGTGTTATGGATGTTATAACACGCAAACAATTTGCCTTCAAATGGGAAAACAAAGAAAAAGTTATCGTCTTCTATGTTTCAAAAAACTATATATCTTGTTTGGTATGTCTATTGTTTATTAGCCTCAAAGGCCCAAATTGCATTGCTAAACTATACGACCATTTCTACCCTTTAGCTTTAGGAATTATTTTCGTCCCCATTGATTTGCTTAAAACTCCATTTCGTCGAGACATTAATGCTTCAAATTTTATAAGGAACAAGCTTTTTATATAGTTAAATGAAGAAAGATCGATAATAAAGGGAAAGGCATCGTCTACACAGGACGTATTGTCCCATATATTGACGACAAGTGTTGAGTACAGAAAGTACATGAACGAAAGCAAAATCGCAGATAAGATCCTAGAACTATTGTTTGGTGGACACAATATTGCTAGTGATGCCTATACCTTCATTGTCAAGTCTCTTACAGAACTGTCCACATTTACAAGCATGTTTATAAGGGTATTACTCATTATTATTAATTTTTGTCATGTTGATTTGAATAGTTACAGTGCAATTGTTTTTGACTTTTTGTTACATTTATAGAACAAGTGGAGATAGCATAAACAAAAGAACAAGGAGAGTTGTTGACAGAAGGTGAAATACTCATGAAGCGTAGCATCTGATGTCATAAGACTTGCTTCTCCTCTTCAGGGTGCTTTTAGAGAAGCCAACAACGACTTCATTTTCAATGGTTTCTCAATTCCAAAGGGATGGAAGATACTCGTAATTCACTAAATCAAAAGTCTAAATGATTAATAGTTTCGATAAGAATAGATAAATTTACACGTGATATCACGTATGCATGTAGCTATAATGGAGTGCAAGTTCAACACACAGAAGTCCAAAGTACTTTCCTAAACCAAAAAAGTTCGATCCAACTTAAATTGAAAGAAATGAGCCTGAACTATACATATATGTCCCATTTGGCGAAGGACCTCAGATGTGTTCTGGAAAGGAATATGCTAGATTGGAAATATTAGTGTTCATGCACAACTTGGTGAAAAATTTAGAAGCTAATTCTTAACTAGAATATCACTGTCAATCCCATGCCAATACCCTAAAAAGGACTTCACATTCTTCTTCGTCCTCACACATCTTGATAATTAAGTTCAAAATCTTATTATCTTGTATTCCAAAACTATTAATTTGTAAGAAATCTAGTCTCCACCATAGCTACTAATCTATAGCTATATATACATATATAAAGATGTGTAGCATAAGTGAGAAATATTTACTATTAGCTGTGGGTGTTAATATATTTCTATTGATGTGGTCATAGATGCATTATAGTATATGGCATGAGTACATAACTAAAGAGCCATTTATGTACATAAAATAAAAGAAAAACACAAAAAGCTAATATGGATATAGAGGAAAATAGTTTAGGTAGCTTTAGCATATATATACTAATCTATCTTGTTACATGCAATTCATAGATGTTAATGCATGAATGTAGTGTCAATACAGATACCCCCCAAAAAGATCATAACATTCAACTAGATACTTGCAATATTTGCTCATTACCATCTAATTATAAAGAAATAGATCTCCAGGCTTTTAAAATGGTAATGTTTTGTCATATAAAAAGTAATATTTCTCATTCGATTTCCTAATATACTAAGGAATGGATTTCTGGTAACATATTAAATGACAATATTCCCTTTTATGCTCTTAACTAGGAGTAGAAGGCAAGTTGATTAATGTAATAGCCACACATTGCATAAAATAGAGCAAAAGACAAACTCACAAGCATTAGTCGTATACCATAGTCATTTAGTTCAAGATAAACAAACACCAACCAGTTCACTATACTAATTAATCTGAAAGGAACAATTTGTGTTAGTATATTATATTGTCCTTTCCTAGTTTCTATTATAAATTATTCTAATTATAACGTAAAAACTACGCCTGATACTACTGGGATAAGGAATAAAAGATGATGAGGATATGGATTTGCCAAAAGCAGAAAATGGACCTTTGATCATGGTGGTTTAGTTGGAATTCCCACCTGTTGAAAGTTCTGGTTATGGTAAAACCAATGTAACATTGGAAATAATGAAGGTGTTAGAAAATAGGTCACAAAAATGCCACATAAGACACCTCACTCAGGGTTAACATCGCTTGTGCGACACTGCCAAATTTCCATCCTAAATAGCCTAACATTGAGTAGACTCAATAACGTTAATTAGACCTTAATTGAGTAGATTATAATGTTTGGCCCTAAATTAATCAAACCCAATAACTTTTGGCCCCAAATTGGGCCTTTAGCCTAAATCAAAGTATATAAACTTACCTAAATAATTCTACTAAGACTCAATCAACTTGTAATTAAAAAAATGAACTTAATTTTAACACAACACCATCAAAACCAAATATTCCCGCGAAGGAATTGAGGAATAAGGACCAATGTTAGTAAGAAACAAAAGGGTGAAGAGATACCAAAAAATCCATCTAGCTCCTTCTTTTTCTATCATAATGAAGCAACTCCTACTAAAGCACAAGTAAAAACCTTTAACTTTTATCTAACCCTAAATCTAAATAAAAAATTTACGTTATAAAGTAATTATATAAATCTAAGTGAAAAAAGACAAACAACAATCTAACAAACTTTAGCATAATATAATTAAAATGGAAAAAAGGATAATAAGGAATACTTGAGTTGAAAATTTAAGAGGTTGTTATTGTTAATTTAAACCCAAAGGTTTTAACATATTTGAAAAAATCCTACATTTCACAAATATTCAATTTGAACTATAACTTAACTTTTCTGTTAATCATCCATTAAAAAAAATTTTGTGGGCCTTTTGTCATATGTGTATCTTATGTAACAAATAGGACCAAAAATTTTATTTAAAAATATAACAAAATTTTCTTTCTTTTGCCTCTCTTCTGTCTCTCTCTGTGTGTGTAACTTCTAACAAAAAAAATCTTTTAGTTAGATATATAAACATGAGAAAGTTAAGCCTCACTTTAGCTTTCCTTCTTTGCCTAATATACAATGTCATTGTCCAATAGTATGGGTAGCAAGTCAGTGGCTGAACATGTGCTAACAACCTCTATTATAACTAGTAGGAATATTATAAGACAAGTGATGTTAACCCTGTTCATTGTAAAAACTTTGTCAAAGTAACTACAAGTCTAGTGGAAATAGTAGAGGTGGTGAGAGTGCTAACAATGTAAGAGTTATTTACCATTTATACATCCTGAGCAAAATGGATGGAACTTGAATGAAGTAAGTGCTTATTGCTCTACTTGAGATGCTAATAAGCCTTTAGCAGTATGGAGAAAGTATAGTTGGATTGTGTTTTATGGATCAGTTGCAATTCGTGGTCAAGATTCTTATGGTTGGTGCTTAACGATAATATTAATTATAACTAACTTTTTTTTAGATATAAATTATTCTTATATATATAGTATTAAGATCTTCTGGGTTTACATAAAATTCTAATGGTTTTCATTTATGTAAAAAAATCATATAGGTTACATTTTTCTTATTAGAAGTTAAAGAAGAAGAAAGAGAGAGAGAGAGGAGAGAGGGAGAGAAGAGAGGAGAAAAAGAAAATTTCTAATATATATTTTAAATAATTTTTGGGCCCCTTTTTGTCATATAAAATACACATATGACAAAGTCCTCACAAAAATGTTAAACAGTATCTTTTGTAAAGGATGATTAACAAAGAGCTCACAAAAATGTTAAAAATTATCTTTTGTAAAGAATGATTAACAGAAAAGTTAAGTTAGAGTTCAAATTAAATGTTTATGAAACATTAGGGTTCTTATTAAACGTATCAACACATTTGGGTTTAAATTAATTTTTAGTTAAAATTTATGATTCAATTTGACTCTTTTGCCTAAAAGAAAAAAACAAAACAAACAAGCCCTAAGTAAATAAAAATTTGGGTGAAATTAAGCATCTATTTGGTATATGTCACATTAGTATTGATGCAACACGAATTTAATAATTTCATTGGTAAATGCTATTTTGACATCCATCTACTAGATTTCATAATCATGATATGCAACTATCGCTAATAATATCCTTATAGATTTAAGCATAACTACTAGTAAAAAGGTTTTATCAAAATAAACTCCTTGTTTTTATTTACAACTTTTGGCCATTGGCCATGCTTTATAAATGCATACTTTACCATCTATGTCAGTTTTTCTTTTTAAAATCTACTAAAATCCTACAGGTATAATACAATTAGGAACATCTTCCAAAATCCATAGTTAATGTACATGAATTTCATTTTAGATGTTTATGGATTTATAGTACCATTTTAAAGAAGTAATATATGAATCATCTATGAGTGACACATTGTCCTTCCACTTATCAATATGTAGATCTAATATAGTAGAGAGGTATGATATATCCTATTAGGGAGACACGAACTATGTGTCTCTATTGTACATCATATATATCAACTTGAGGTTCTCGTTTGATCTGGATATGAAATTTCGGTTCTTGAACTTCTACAAGTTCTACCTCACTCCTACTACTTTCTTTGAAAATAAATTCTCTTTCTAAGAATGTAGTATGTCTTGAGTTAAAGAGGATGGTAAACATGATATCTGATACTCTTTTTCAAATACCCTATAACTACAAATTTGTATTTATATGATTTAGATTGAAGCTTATCAGATGTTGCGTGCTTTACATAAGCATCATATCCCAAATCTTTAAATGTGACAACTTTGGTCTACTACTAGTCCATAACTTACACAGAGTCTTGTCAACAAATTTAAATAGATAATTAATCATGTCCCACGTTAATATACCAAATTATATGCTCGAATAGTAAAAAAAAAAAAGTCTTAAACAAGGTCATTATAGATTTTGTAAAATGGATAGAAGATATGCTAAAGCTTCGATAATAACATGGATAAACTACAAATCTACAATTGATGGAACCTAGTAGTTTTTCTAGAATTTAAAACTAAGTTAGAAGTTACAAATAAGAAATCAAAACAAAA
Organism: Erythroxylum suave; assembly: GCA_027563595.1. Classification (NCBI taxonomy): domain Eukaryota; kingdom Viridiplantae; phylum Streptophyta; class Magnoliopsida; order Malpighiales; family Erythroxylaceae; genus Erythroxylum; species Erythroxylum suave. The sequence continues at coordinate 26,421,628 of JAOSBN010000008.1, read as the reverse complement.
GGATAGGTTTACGAATAGTTATTAGGATTATAAATAAGAAACGAGGATTTGAAGAAGCAAACCTATTAGCCCCAAGATAATAAGTACCAAGAAATCATTGCAATTAGGAATCATTCCTAATTTTAGGACTCAATCTTTAGGAGAAATCATCATAATTTTAAAATTCAAAATTTTTAGAAAAAGGAATTCACTCCTCTTTTTCTCTCATATATTAAACGTATAATTAAAATATATAGACTTACCTAATGAATTATATTCCAACTTAATCAAATTGTAATTGTCAATGTGAACCAAATTTTAATCCAATCCTAGGTTATCCAAATATTCCTATTAACTAAGGAATAAGGACCAATAATAGTAAGAAGCAAAAGGATGCAGAGATACAACGAATCCATCTAGCCCCTTATTTTTCTATTTTAATGAAGAAACTCTTACTAAAGCACAAGTAAAACCCTTGAAATTCTATCTAACCCTAAGTCTAAATAAAAAATTCACATTATGAAGCAATTATATAAATCTAAATAAAACAAAAACTAATAACAATATAACAAAATTTAGCAAACAATAATTAAAATAAAAAAAGAGATAATAAGGAATACTTAAGTTGAAATTTGAAGAGGTTGTTATTATTGACGCTATTTTGGCTGGTGGTAGTGGTAATAGTGGTTGTAGTCGATTGGAGTAGACTTAAGAAATGGCAACAACATTTTGAAGATATTAACAAAAAGTCCGATAATCCAACCTTTAAGAGATATGAATAAAGGAAAGAAGAAAGTTTTTCTAGTTTTGAAACCAATTGTTGAAATAACATTTTCTAGTTTTCACAATTAGTTACACAAAACATGAAACTGAAAGAAAATTGTGTTTATCTAATTCTATTGTATGTGTGTTTCTTTAAATATTTATAGAAACAAGAAACCATAATAGGAGCTAGACAAATGTGTTTTAGGGTTTTGTTTCTTTTATTGAAAAAACCACAACAAGAAACATAAAAGAAAAAGAGAGATAAATAAGCCTTACGTAAATGAAATTTTGGATGAAATCATATCTTTATCTGTTATGTGCCTCGTCAATACTGATGTCACATAAATTCAATATTTTCATTGATAAGATTGTTCTTGTCATCTCTCATTTATGTCATATGGCATATAGTAAGACATGCTTTAAAAATAATATTAAAATAACTTAAAAATTTTAAAATATAAATGTATATTTAATCTATAATTAAAATTAATAAATATTAGTTAACATAAATGATATTAATTGACCATGTGATAAGTAGAAATTATAACATATTTTACACCCCTTATGTTATATTATTTACATAACATAATTGGGTCAAATTATCGCATTTTTAATTAATTATTTAGGTTATTTAATTTTATATTTTATTCATAAAAGTGTGTGTGTGTGTGTCTCTATATATATATATATATAAAATATGTAACAAATATTTTCTTATAGGTTTGATGGACCTAAAATAAAGAAACAACTTAAAAACAAAAAAAAAACTAACCCACTTCACTAGTATAAATAAGTTGGATAAAATGTCAAAACAATATCAAAATGCAGTAGCCAGAGGAAAAGAAAAAGCACTCACAATACAGCAAGCATTCGAGTCTCTAAAAATGCAACATCAAAAGACCTAACAAAAGGACATAGTAGTAAAACACAACATAAGGAATAAGATGCCAGACGTAAATCAATAGAAACTTGAGGATATCTACATCAAATCTCTTCAAAATGGGAGCGATAAGAGGGAAATCAGGGAGATCTCAGCAACATGTGGAAACTGGGGTGTTTTTGTGAGCTTATAAAAGGGCAGCAACTTGGGGGGAGAAAACAACAAGTAGTCCATGCAAAGGTGAATTTGTCAAAGGCAATTGAGCCAAGGAGCTAGCATAAGGAGGTGTGGGAGTGTTCAGAAAGCCACAAACCATTGGGAATGAGCTGGTTCGTGACTAGCAGAGGAAGAAATTCCAAACGTTTGAAGCTAGTCCAGGGTTTGTGAAGGCAAAATAATTGAATGAGTTTTATGAAACTTCTTCACTCTTCATTTATGACTTCCTATACTTAATTGATTATAATTATTCGATTTATTTTAAAGATGCACTTTGAATATTTGGATTATTAATTTTTTGTATTAATTGACCTATTATATAAATTTAATACTTATACAATGTATGTATTCTTTGGTTTTTGATTCATATTCTTTACGTGATACTTAAATCATTAATTTTTTTTGAGTTGGAATTTATTTGATCTTTAAATAAACTATTAGTAGGAGGATGTATCATTTAGTTCATAATGTGCTTTAAGTTGGGATAGAGCTGGTTCGATTATAGAAACTGAAGAGAGACAAGTAGGAGCTAGCTGGCTAGTTTTCTACTCTTAACTTGTTAAATAAGTCGGATGATTCAAGTATATCAAATTGCATGGCTAAAATGAAATTAAAACACTATTTGTTCACTTTTACATATTAGATTAAGTGAGAATAGATTTAGAAGTTTTTATTTATTTTAATTATATTCAATTCAAAATTCGTAAACCCTTTTTTAATGTACATGCATTTATTTCAGATTAATTCATAGGTTTTGAACTTGTCGCAAGTTGCTTGAATTGAATTTTAAAATGGAACAAAATAATTGATTCACAATGAAATGAAGAACTTAGATGAAGAATGATGAGTATTCTAAAAGTTGTCTAAGTTGCAAAGAATATTCCAGATTTTTGTTAAGATGTGTTTTAAGTTTAGAAAGCAAATTAAATGTTTAAATACATCCTTCTTGTTTTACCTATGAATTGACTTGTCCTATAAAATACTTAAGTTGTAAGCTATCTAACCAAATTGGATTGAGTTTGGAAGTAATTTAGAAGTTGTATTATTTTTGTTCTCATGTTTTTCTTTATTCTAAGTTTTAAGATTATATGTATGTCATAGCAGAATTTGATAGAATTTAAATGGTGAATTAATAATTTAATTGTCGATTAAATTAGATCTTAATTTTTTATGTTGAAGTAAGGAAAATCCATATTTCATATTGTTTTATGATTAACGCTGGCTATTTTGAGTTTTAGGTAGATTTTTATTGAGTTATAAAATAATTTTCAGCTTTTTGAATATTGGTTGAATGATTTTTTTTAAAAAAAATGTGTAATACATTCATTATGTTAAGTTTTGATGTTGTATCTTACTAATGTGGTTAAAGAGGACATTACACGAGAGTTGATGATGCCTATATTTTATTAAGGATTTAATTTGTATACGCCTAACAACACACATTATCATAATAATCTTAAATTAAATTAAAAACTAGACCCTAACTTCCAAATTAAAATCCTAATCTTAAATATAGAAACAAATTTGAAGCTTTTGAAACAAAATTGTTGCAACTTTCTCTACTTTCATAAGTATTATCCATGAAACCCATTATATTCATCTCTACCATTTTCGCCTAACCATTCTCTTACACAAAACTACTTATAGAGCCAAAACTATGGAAGAGGAGGACAAACATTGCTTCACTTCATGACCGTCCTTCTATAAGACAAGACTTTTCTACAACCCCAAGGTTCATTGACAGCCATTAAGTCCATTATCATCATCCCCTTCAATATTTTCATCTTCCAGTCTCTTCCATGAAACTACTTGTAGACCCAAAACTATGGAAGAGTTAGGACATTACTTTATCACCATCCTTCTGTGGGATAAAACCTTTTTGCAACCATGACACAAGAATAAGCCTAGTCAAAATCCAAACTTTACATCTCAAGATTTTCTTGGAAAATCTTTCAAAAAAGACCAATCGACAAGGATTATCTCTCTTACCCAAGCTAACATTAAGTTCCTATAATTCTTTAGTGCCACATCCTATTAAATTTGACGCTTTAAAAATTGAAAGAAAAACTAGTTGAGGTGATTGTTAATCTTGAGACAAAACCATCAACGTAACATTGAACATAATCCCATTTGCATAGAATCTGGTGAGTGGGATCTCATGAAGAGAAGTATGATGTCAAAGAAGAAGAAGAAGAAGTAGTAGTAGTAAAAGTTGGTAGCCATAAAAGCAATGATTTGGGGAGTTAGGGTTTGAATTTTAATTAAATTTAAGATTATTATGATTAAGTAATATTATTTAAGTTAAGTATTATTTATTAGTTTTAACTATAGATTAGAAAACATAAGTTCATTTTTAAAGAATTTTAATTATTTTAATATTATTTTTATAAATGAGTCCTATTATGCCACGTATACATGTAATAACATGGGACCTATATTATTGACAAAAATCTACAATAAGAAAAATCACCTTTTTCTCTTATCATTTCATTTGATTTTGTCTTTTGCACTAGGTCACTATGCTCTCTCCAAACCAAAGCAAACAATCAAATCATTTGTTGGCCCTTTACCCTTTTCCATCTCGCTGTCGAAAATAAAAAGTTTCTGCCGCTTCTTCAAGCCCGCTTATTTTATTTTCTAATTAAAAGAGCTCGATCCATCTCTCTTTTCTTTGGAAAAATGCAATTTCTCTTTCTCGTTGTTGTTGCCAAAAACTGTTAAATCTTATTAAATTTGTATCATATATAACAAATAAATATATAATTCATTCTAAATTTCTATCCATTCTGAATTTATTTTAAATATTTTATAAATGTTGAAGTTCAATCTAAAAACTTCAAAACGTTGAATTTTACTTATATTTTGTTTTTAATTTAGATATCTATTTAAAAACTACATTTATTATCTTTTAAGACCTATATTTTGTTACTAAGTATTTGAAAAGGATTGAAGTTCCTTAACTATTAGCTTTTGTGTTATGTATTTTCTTTTAAATCTTACTTTTTTCTTCAAACATATGTGTAAAATACTTTATCATTTTAAATACTAAAAGTAAGACTTTATGTTATGTACTGTACATGAAATGTGCTCATTACAAAGTTTATATAACTAATTTAATTAACTTTTAATAATAAATTTTATTAAATAATTAAATGAAAACTTAATAATTGATTCCTTTTAAAATTTTTAAATAGTTTAAAATTACATAAATATCATTTAAAATGAATAAGATTACAATAAAAAATTATTCTTTTACAATCAAGAAAGACCAAGCTGACCATGCAGTAAGTCCTAGTTTGCAAATTAGACACTTGCAAACTAGAATGTGGTCTATGTTATACTAACAAGTCCACTGATTTCCTAAGCTCACAATTGGCCACATAGGATTAATGGTACACATTATGCACAATTGGGCTAGCCCATACCTAGCCTACTCCAAGGGGTGAAGCATACTTTCCACAAATCTCCAATGCTGAGCCACTTGTACAACTAAGGTGTATTAAATGACAACACTAAACTGAAGTTTAAATGTGTTTAGTATTGCTCGTCGTCGACACCAAAATTGAAATTGTTGAGCCTCGTTTCCAGAACCCAACTCTTAATCGAAATTCATATATCATATATCATAAGACTTGCGGAATATCATATGACTCTCAAATCTTTACTTCATCATAGTCTTTAATACATTCATTTAATTCATTTCTTACGACTAGTTCTCATTATTCATAATTCCTATCTTTCTCCCATGACATCTTACTTATGTATCAAAAATTCATGATCACAATTCATCATCTCAACCTTATCCTTACTTAATTTCATAATTCTACTCAACATCTTCTATACATGACTCATAATTCTTTTACATCAATAGATAAGAGTTCTTTACAAAGCTGAAATGACATTTTAGACCATAATACACCAATGTCTCAACATCCCAAAATACATAAGATACTTGAACTAACAATACTTGAAATGCAATTAAAGCCTTATGATTACAAAATCTAGCTTATAATACAAAAATATGCATAATCGGAGTTAGGTCTTGACTTCCTTTTATTCCATCTCTTGCTCATCACCTGTAGGTGGGGACAGGAAGAGGGTGAGCTTGAAAACTCGTGGGTAACAGTTTATAATAAAAGATAAGCAAAAACTTTGGAAACCAATTTACTTCCCATTAAAAACTTTTATTGAGTCTATAAAACACGTTTCTCAAAATTAAAAAGTTCATAATAGTGCAAATCATGTATGTATTCATCATGTCAAACAAATCTCGAGCACATAAGCATATCAAAATGGTTTGGGTGGATCCAAAACAGAACGTACTACACATTTCCCATAAGGGTCCTATGTAGTTGTGAACAGAACGTATTATCGCAATTCCACTTAATGGTCTTGCATAGCCGTGAACTTATGAGAGTTCATGAAGGAGCTCCATGCCATCAGCGGGCAGGCGGGATAAGCCTTTTTTTGGTCAACGTGCACGTGACATAACTTAGGGGACCACCACAAACCCACATAATCATACATTTCATATCTTGTAAACTTGTTGTCCAAAATGGCAATTCTTGAAAACTTGCTTTTCATGGACATGAAGTATTCTGAAAACACGATTTCATAAACTTGCTTTTAAAAAAAAAAACATTTTCAAAATCTTTTCATAAATCATCACACAATTCATGTATGAAACAATTAACAATTTCACATCCAACCAAGAGCAAATAAATGCAACATTCATGATGCAATTGAAACCATTTAGCTTTTTTGATTCAAAGAAAAACAATGAGTGGCTTATTTACTCTATTATAAAATTGTACCCACCTTGATTTCCTTGCTTATATCCTTGCTCAAACATGCTTCTTTTCTTGCTCCTCTTGCCTCTTTGATTCCTTTATATAATAACAAAAATCCCACTCATTAGGGTTTCCAAATGAAAATCCCTCAAGCACAATCACTAAAATTGGTTCTAGAATACTTAAACCCAAACATTTTCCAAACTCCATGGACTAAAATCCTTTCAAAAATGCAAAAGCCTCAAAATGGCTTTACCTTCATTCTTCACCAATTAAAGAGATCCTTAGCTCAAAGGGAAGCTCTTTTCTTCCGCAACTTGTTTCCTTTCTTGAACAATCTCAAAATCTCTCTTGAGGACTAAGAAAAATCAAACCCTAATTCACTCTCTTTTTTATTTCAAACCATCAAACTCTCTTTCTCTTCCTCTCTCATTTTCAATATTTCCTACTTCTTATCCTTCCATTCACGTTTTTCTTCTTCATTTATAAGCAAGACAACACTTCCTCTTCCGATTATGCCCTTAATGATTGAGAAATGTCCTATTTGTCCTTCCATTTATGCCTTATGTCTTTTACACTTAAGTGTTTTGCCAAAAACACGCTTGAACATTATGATATAACACTTTATTCTAGAAAATTCTTCTCTATTGTCTTACATTTCTAAGGACACCAAAATCCATCAATTCAGTTCAGAAATCTGAAAGTTAGGGCCTAAATATTTCAGACTGTTGTTAGACTAAAACAATACACTATACCCAACTTCCATCCGGAAATTGAAAGTCCTAGAGACTGAAATAGATTTCAACTTCTTCATACCCTTTATAGCTCCATGTCTCTAGTTTATCTTGGAATAAAAGAACCATCTCATTTGGAATCCTATAGATCCAGATATATTAAAAATACTGAAGCATGTTCAGTAAAATATCTAATTCCTACTCTGCCTATCGATACACTTACTTTGATTCCATCCATCTTTTTTTTTTCTTCAAATCAGCACCAGAAGCTATAATCTTTCATGGAGACGTAAAACGAAAAGTGCTAGGAACAAGAATCACTTCATTTGAAGGCTGGATAACAAAATTATGGCCGAAAGAATCAAACAAGATTTGGTCTTTAATCATGTTAGATTAAGATCATCTTAGGACGATTTCAAAGAGGACTTATAGGTCTATAAGTTTCTTGAAGACCTTAAGAACGTATTCTATCATCTGGAGGGTCAAAGATGGACCAGATCTTACAAAATGAATAGTACACAGAAGAAAAAGTTTCAGTCACTTGGGCAGGAAGCAGACGAAACAATAATCAGAAGAAGCAATAAGTAGACGAATGCAAAAGCAAATGAATGCTAGAAACAGACGAAGCAATAAGCAGACGAATTTCATCAGAAAGTAGACGAAGCAGAAAGGTAGACGAAATTCGTCAGAAGGTAGACGAAATCCGTCTACTTCAGAAAGTAGTCGAAGTAGAAAGGCAGATGAAATTCAAAGAGACAGACGAAATGCAATAAGTAGAAGAAGCAATAAGTGGACAAATGCCAAAGCAGATGAATCAGAAAGGTAGACGAAGTTTGTTAGAAAGTAGAAGAAACAAAATCACAGATGGAGTGCCAAAAGATAGATGAAGTGTCAAAAGGTAGACGATAAGCAAAAGGCAGACGAAGTTTACAAAGACAGACGAAAGCAAAGTCAAACACATACGATGCAAAACATAGACGGAAGCAAAGTCAAACAGAAACGATAAGAGGTCAAACACAGATGATGTGAAAGACAGACAGAAGCAAAGTCAAACACAGACGATAAGAGGTCAAACACAGACGATGCAAAACGCAGACGGAAGCAAAGTCAAACACAGATGATAAAAGGTCAAACACAGATGATAAAAGGTCAAACATAGACGATAGGCAAAACATAGACGATTCCTTGGGTTTGTGTTTTCCTTGCGTCTGTGTTATGACGTCATCACAAACGATGCGTCTGTGTTATGATGTCATCACAGACAATAAGTAAGACATAGACGATAGGCAAAACACAGATGATTCCTTGCGTCTGTGATATGACATCATCACAAACAATACGAAAACATAGAAGAAGCAAAACATAGAAGAAGCGAAAAGACAGAAGATACATCTTCCTTTATGAGGGCCATAACTTTCAGCTCAGATGTCTAAAAATTTCATGCTATATATTGTTGAAAAGCTAAAAGAAAGATCTATAACTTTTAGAAGGCCCATTTACCTAAATCAGCCTAGATTAATTCAGATTCTCCCAATATTTCTTTAACACAACTCATACCAAGATCACCTTTTCTACTTCATTTATTCCTCATTCTCATCTCCATTTCAAATCAA